>JBBBDQ010000897.1:5052500-5100000 GCA_037127315.1 Ascarosepion bandense | reverse complement strand
GCGCGCGCGCACACACACACACATATATATATATATTATTCACATTGTTGTTCTCATCTTTACAGTCATATTCACAACGTTTCGGATTTTTTTTTTAATCATATCACCCCGAGCAAGGCGGTAATGCCACAGAAGCGCAGGGGGCTACGTAAGAATGAAAAGATTGGAAAAGAGAAAGCCGGAAACCATATCCTAAACAGGGAACAAGGGATAAGCCTCTTCACCTGTTCAATAGACGAGGGTGGAGTGTGAACCGGGCGATAGTTTGGTCTATCTACTCCAATTGAAAAAAAAATTATTATAAAAGAGTGAAAAGATTGGAAAAGAGAAAGCCGGAAACCACAACCTAAACAGGGAACAAGGGATGAGCCTCTTCACCTGTTCAATAGACGTGGGTGGAGTGTGAACCGGGCGATAGTTTGGTCTATCTACTCCAATTAAAAAAAAAGTTACGGGTGTTGATTTAACTAAGTTTTAACTTAGTTAAAGTCCCATCAAAAACTGTCTTAGAAACAAAACAACAAAACGCTCTTAAAATTAAGCATAAATAAATACAAAATCATGACTGTTGTAAGTCTAAGCGTACAGCAGCCGAAACGTCGTGAATTAAACAATAAAGATGAGGACAACAGTCCGAACAATATAAATAATGTAAATACCTCATCTCAGAAATATAGACAAGGAAAAACTTGAAGCAACCGAAGTATGGATCTACAGAAGGATGCTGAGGATACCATAGACCGAGAATGTGAGAACGGCAAGGTTTTGGAGAAGTTGGAAACGAAGAGGAGCTGATATTTACATCAAGAAAAAACAGCTGACGTGTCTGGAACAAGTAAAGAAGAATAAGGGCTTGAAAACTCTGATACAAGACAGAGGAAAGTAACGCGTGACAGGATATATATATATATATATATATATATATATATATATATACAACGGCCTTTATAAGAGATAGAGTATATATATATATATATATATATATATATATATAGGCACCTCCGCTTGTTTTCGATACCTAAATTTAAATTGAATTTTTAAAAATAAAAACTTTTTCTGCAAGCTTTAATTTTAGCTTTAATTGAAAGCCAAGAGATTATATTTAATAATTCCAGTAAGCAAAATACTCTGGTGAATTTCAAACTGAAATAATATTTATTGGAATCTAAAAATTTTCAGATTAAAAAAAATTCAATTTTTTGCCAATTTTTGATCGATCGACACATTTTGTTAACAGAGGTCAATTCTCGGTTTTAAAAATTCTTGCAAAAATAAAATATACCTCGCTGACATCTTATTTTATGCAAATTAGCAAATTTGAATTTACCTTAAGTATAGAAGCCGAAATTGACATATGTAACTTACTCGTACGCTTCGGCTTTTTGGGTTTTAACTACATAGTAAAATTAAAAATCTAACAATATTTTCAGCAATTATTGAATATTCTATAAAACTTTTGTCAGTTTAGCTTTATAGATAAGTTTGAAGGTTATTTATGAAAAATAAAAATATATAAAACATTCTTTTAAAATAGTTTTGTAATTTAATAACAGCGAATGAAGTTATATAACATGGCAGAGATAACACAATAATTTATTAAATGTATGACATTTATTCATATTTATTTTAATATTTATTTTTCATATTCTTTTATAGGTAACGTCCACAAATTGTGAATTCTGCAATTACTTTTCTTTCACAAAATTAAGATACTAGGAATTAAAATATAAAACTTGCATTAAATTTTGAAGGGATGATTTGCAAAGCCCATTGAATGTTGAAATGTAGGGCACAGGAAACACGGAAGCGAGATGAAAGAATTGTACTGCCGGAAATATTTATATAGTTTTTTGTTTTTCTTTTTTCTGTAAGGAACGTAGCCTTTGAAACACGCGAACTTTTAAGGAGATATATCACGTATGGCCACCCATAAGAAAGAAAATACGGGTTGTCAGCATGCGCGCACACATACACAGAATGTTTTAATTATTTTAAAAATCAAATGGGTCGATTGTTCGTATTCAGTCAGTTAAGTGCCATACGTGATACACGCTTGGGCGATCATGTCTCAAAAGAGACATGACTGACTGGGCAGAAGATTATCCGGCAGTAGGTTGCCATTGCTTTCTGCGGTAGACTGGTTGCCGACCAAGGCTATAGAACCCAACCTGTCCTGCTATTTAACCCATAACTGGAAGGAAGAGACAGATTAATACCTTTCCCAAGGGTATTTGCGCGTAAGTGAATACAATAGATTCAGCTAAGCTTTTCAATATTCGTTTGGAAAATACAGTCTTGACGTATTAATAAACTAACTTGAACGATGACGGGGAGAAATTTTGAAAGATTTTTGAAATTTTATAAATTATTATAATAAAAAAGAAAACAATTCTTGTAAAAATTCATTATTCATCGAAAATGATTTTTCTCTTCAGACTATGATATCCTTAATATTCATTGTTTATATAACCAATTAAAAGTTTGTCTTAATAAAAGAAATGGTATAGTTTCATTGAATTTTTGTTTTCACGATTCGGAGCAAAGATTTTCTGTAAATGGGATATTTTAGAGAAATAAAAAGAAAAAAAAGTACAGTTGATTAACATTCCCCGATGAATCCTGCATTTGATTTATAATAGAAAATCGGCGAACTCTTGTGAATTTCTAGACATTCAGGAAATTAATTGGAAGGGGTTATCATATGTAAAAACATATTTTTACCAATATTTTCCAAAATAATTATTTAAAAAATGATTTCAGTCATCTGTGAATAAGTTCTGAAAGTTTTATCAAAGTCTGACTATTATTTGATTTTTGCAAGAATTTTCAAAAAAGTGACTTACGTAATATTACGTTTAAAGTAGTAAACTCTTATAAAAATTTCGTCTCTCACAGACAAAAGAAAAAAAAAGATTTTTTACCAACATTTCGAATATGTCAGAAAGAATTAAATTTTTTTTAGAAATAATTAAAAAGTACTTTGATCTATCCTTCTTAATAATAAGATAAACATTTTGGCGATATTATCGATAAAACTTTGTTTTTATTAAGATTGGGGCCTTTTTCTTTCTCATTTTATACTGTTTTTTCAGCTAATTCGTGGCGGTACACACACACACACACACACACACACACACATATATATATATATATATATAATAACAAGACCGACTCTGTACGTATTTAAATCCTAAAATTATACGAAAATAAACTTTGAGGACAACAAATAACAGACAGAATCTAACTCCGTTCCTGTCCGTCGCTATAAGGCGTTGGTCAAGAGGGGGAAAAAAAAAGAAAACTGCGGAATACAGACAATACATACAATACCCCGCAGTAAAGAAAAAAACCCCAAACGGAACCAACCACAAAGAAAGAAAAGTGCTCGATACAGAACTAACCAAATCGGAATAACAAAGAGGAAGCAACGTAGAGCAAAAACACGTAAAAAAATCACAAGATCGCCAAGACCTACCGCGGTTTTGCACAACGGCTCGTACTTTTTTTCTTTTTATTTCTCTAAAATATCCCATTTACAGAAAATCTGCTCCGAATCGTGAAAACAAAAGATTGGAAAAGAGAAAACCGTAAACCACATCCTAAACAGGGAACAACTGACGAGCCGTTGTGCAAAACCGCGGTAGGTCTTGGCGATCTTGTGATTTTTTTACGTATATATATATATATATGTATCCTTCCTGGCATGCTCATCCGTTCGAGAAACAATAGTGAGGTAGCGTCAGTTCAAATCATTCTCATTGCTACCAGTTATTAAATTTTACTACCAGTTATGAAAACTCACACCGCTTGGTTGCTCTTTAAAGTTACTTGTTATTTATTTTATTTTCAATAATTATGTCATGGAGGAATTAAGAATACATATATATATATATATATTGTTATGAATTAATTGTACATTGCTACACGGAAATTTTGATATTGTCTGATGAAGAGAATCTCGAAACATAGAAATTCCAGTGTCGCAATGTACAGTTATAATCATAATTATATGATTATATTAAGCTCTATAATATTTATTATATTGAGCACTGTTTATAATAAAATAAATGGCCGGGGCACTCAAAATAGTAAAACCTTGAGCTCTCTTCACCTGTATATATATATATATATATATATATATATATATATATATAGGAAAGAATATTAATAAAAAGTTTTGAATTTAAAAATGTACTTTTTTGGACAGTATTTGTTTATTTTTATTATTGTATTTTATATTTCAGACCGCCCTCGGTCCTTCATCAGAAACGACTTTTTAAAGTGATATTCTTTCCTATACATATTAAGACAGTATACGTGGATCATCACTATGTTATATATATATATAACACGATGTCTTCCTTCACCGAGTGCCTATAGCTTAGAGGTAGAATCGCCGACTGATATCAAACCGGTCGGGGTTTTCATTCCTGGCTGGAAGTAACTGAATGTCTAACCATACTGATGAGCTGCAAAATAGGGCTGTCTGTTGATGGCTCTATGTATATGTATGTATATATTTATATATGTACCTCGATGTATATATATATATATATATATATATATATATATGTATATATGTACCTCTATGTATATATATGTATATATTTCCCTCCTGTCATCTTTATGTCCTTATGTAAGATACTCAGTAGTAGGTACATCAATATATATGTTACCGTCATTTTAGACGACTTATCGATATAAATATTTTGCCGTTAGTTTTAACGTTAAAGTATAGAAGTGAAGCAGATGTTTAACCCACATGTGTTTCTTGTCCTAATTTTCGTTTCAAAACTTGTTTTCGAATTTTTTTGGGGGAAAGGTATACCCAGTAATAAATTTTAACGTGTTAATTAATCTACCACACTGCTTGGTATGACTCTGTTGCATTGCTGTATATTACTAAATGATGAAAATAAAACAAATGTTTTCTTTCATGTATTATAGTTTTATATACACTTTTATCTAATGTTTGTTTTTATTAATTACAGAGTGCGTTAGTCAAATTGTCGTCTACATTACGCAAAAAAGAAAATAATACTGACACCACATTTTAACAAATACATTTATCAAAATTACGCAAAAATGTGTTGAAATAGTAAAAAATGAAAGAGTATTCCATAAAATGGTAACTGGCTTCAACCACGCCCTGAAGAGAAAAAAAAACCATTCTGAACCGACACAGTGACCCAACCTTCCTAGCAGTAGGCGCATCTATAGACCCGATGCAGTCATCGCACTCCAGATCGGTTGAATAAGTGTGTCCAAAAGTGTAATATTTTTTTAAATTTAACTATTTTAATTGTTCTTAACGATATTTGTACAAAGAAAAAATGCTTTTTATTTAGGAAATAGACTAAAATTGTACATTTAATTATTTTTATTTTAATTTCATATTTCCCCAGGATGTTGGCGAACATAGCATTGCATTTATTCTTTTTATTTAATTTTATTTTTAACCGTGTTTTTTTTTTTTTTTAATCATATCACCCCGAGCAAGACGGTAATGCCACTGAAGCACAGGGGGCTACGTAAGAATGAAAAGATTGGAAAAGAGAAAGCCAGAAACCACATCCTAAACAGGGAACAAGGGATGAGCCTCTTCACCTGTTCAATAGACGTGGGTGGTGTGTGAACACAGGCGATAGTTTATTGTTATTATTTCTCGTATATAATCGTAGCCCGCTTTCCCATTTTCTATGGTTTTAAATTTGGCAATTCTATAGGTCTATTTGGGGTACTTCGTGTTCTCCGATCAATGATTAAAAATAGCTTCGAGAAAAAATCAATCCTGCTGGTCTTAGCGAAGACAATCATCGCAGTCAATTAAGACGTTACTTTACACAACAAATATTTATTTTCTAACATTTTTTTAAGTCAATACCTCTCCAAGTAAGACGATAATGCCACTAAGAGTCAAGAGGCTACCGGGACAGAAAAGGCTTAAGAATGAACAGGAAACATAATCAAAGAAGCAGAGAAAAAAATGTGAACCGGACGACAGGCGAACCTATCTAATCGTACTGAGGACAAAAATAAATAGTTTAATAAAATTTCAGTTTAGGTAGGGACGCAGTATAGAATTGATAGAATTAAAAATTATAATTTTTTTTAAAATGAAGCAAAAACCCAGTCCGAAACTAGAAACTATGAATAAACCTTTACTAATATCTCCATTTGGCGATACAAGTCATTGAGTGGTGAATATTCATCACAGAGTTCGAATGTTTTACAGTGCAAAATTTTAATGAAAAATCAGTTAATAACTTCCTTTAAGGACTTGAAGATTCATTCTTATGGAATATAAACAGTCAGATAGATAAATAGATAGTTTTTTTCTTCTAATGTTTATCCAATATAGGCACAAAGAGCCAATCAAGGTAGATAGGATAATAAATTAGGCTGTTGTGTGAGTGTTAGGAGAAGAGGGTAAGAAGTGAGAATATGTAAGAATAGTGCATGTTGATTTTTGTCGTTCTTTTGAAAGTCCGCATTACACTCAGTGCACATGCTGGGGTCTGATGTAATATGTACTTGTATCACAAATTAGATACATAGCTTTTATCAAAGTTAAATTTAAAGATCGTCTGCAGAAAATGTACATAAATACTTAATTTCTGCAGATTTTAGATTGCAATCTAACTTTCAAAAATAAATCCGAATAAAGTTGTTCCTGCCCACCACCAGCCTGGCTAATGCTGGTCTCCTGGAGCGCAATTCTCTTCGTCTCCTTGGACACACTTATTCAACCGATCTGGAGTTGGGATGACTGCATCAAGTCTATAGATGCACCTACTGCTAGGAAGGTTGGGTCACTGTGTCGGTTCAGAATGTTTTTTTTTTCTCTTCAGGGCGTGGTTGAAGCCAATTACTATTTTATGGAATACTCATTCACTGTTTAGTATTTCAAGACATTTTTGCGTAATTTTGATAAATATATTTGTTAAAATGAGATGTCAGTATTATTTTCTTTTTTGCGTAATGTAGACGACAATTTGACTAACGCACTCTGTAATTAATAAAAACAAACATTAGATAAAAGTGTATATAATACTATAATACATCTGGGCAGATATTATATGAAAAATATTTTAAATTGACATTGTTTATTGACGATCACTGTATGACAAATTACATCATGATATAGTAAAATTGTTCGGAATAATTTCCCTTTGAAGGTATCAAATGGCAGAGTGATTTAGTAATAATGTGCTTATGCCTAGCTTCTTGTTTATATACCACCCGTTGCTCGGGTGTAATGAAAGCTTTAAAACTAATCCATGTTCCTGGAGCTCAGACTCAGCCTAAAGAATATTTGTGTGAAGTTTGGTGAGAATCGGATAAAAGTTGTGGATTTGTATAAAGGACATACAGACAGATTTGTAATATAACAATCTGGCCCCACCCGAGGAAGGCTGATGCAAGCGAGGGAGTGTTTCCGGTCGTTGAAAGGAACGGATGTCGTTTGACCTTATTTCCGGCAGCAGCTGAAATGGCTACAGAGGCAAACAGAACAGGTGTCTCTGAGAATTACGTGGGCGTGCGTGGGCGAGGCAAAACCGGAAGAAAAAGTCCCGGTTCTGGAAGATTATAAAAAGACCTCGGCACACGGATTCGCCAGTAGAGGAGCAACAGAGATCGGCCGGTGAAGAGAGAGACACAACAGATAAGACTACACTCCCGTCAACCCATTAGAAGCGCGCTCTCTCAATTCTCTGTTCCCTATTCTACACGGTCCATCGTCATTAATAAAAATATAACTTCATATTTTTATATATATGCGTGTTTGTTGTTTGTCGATATATAACAGATTAACAAACATCTTGCCTTTTATATATATATATATATATATATATATCATCAATTTTCTGCACTATTGTAAGAACTGCAACCTTGAAACTTCTGAATATGGTTTCTTATGTCTTTGTCTATGAGTGTATCAAATTTGATTAAAATCGGACCAATCCTTCTATAACCCGATTTTTTCGATTATCGATTTTCTATATTTATCGGGGGTACCTCGACACAAAACCTAGCTAAGAACACTCGCAGACGCTTGTAGTACAACTGTGTAAATTTTCAAGAAAATCGGTTCAGCTGTTTCGGAGTCTATAGGTAACGGACACACACACACACACACACACAGATACACACACACACAGAGACAAAGTTCCTTTTTTTTTTAATCATATCACCCCGAGCAAGGCGGTAACGCCACTGATGTGCAGGGGACTACGTAGACTCCAATTGAAAAAAAAAAGAAAAAGGTGTGAAAAGATTGGAAAAGAGAAAGCCGGAAACGACATCCTAAACAGAGAACAAGGGATGAGCCTCTTCACCTGTTCAATAGACGTGGGTGGAGTGTGTCGTGAAGCTTCAGTTGTCAATTTAACTGCTCTTTCTACATCTTGCGAATGTACAGAGACATGTGGCAACTCTAGTTTTGCTGGAGTCATTAGAACCTCTTGCATTTCATTATTTGAAAAACATTCCGCAAGCACAGGTTAACAAATTCCATTTTATAAGAGGCTAATCGAATTTGACCAGAGTGTCGCTTCAGAGTAAATTTATTTATTTATAATCTCTTTTTTGGTGGCTCGCTATTTCTGATACAAAAATATTTTTGTGCTGGAAATTTTTTATTAGCAACATTCAGTATGTCAGTTGCTTTATTGTCTGGATCATGTTGAAGATATTCGAATATTGAGATGGAATTTATTATTTTGTTGAATTTCAAACCTATTGTTACTATCAACCTGTCTAATCTCTCTGCTTCAGTTGCATGTCTTTGATATTTTTGACAGCGTCTTTGTCAACAGTTCCATGTTGGAAACTCTTTTGATTCTGTTTTCTCTCTCTGAGCTTTGAAACATTCTTCAATGAAAACGTGAAATTTAAAATGTGTATAAGTTTAAAAACAGATGAATAAGTATGAAAGAAAATACCAGAATATTATTTACCAGAAAAGGGAAGATCATCAGAAATAAATTTATATTTTTAAATTAATCTAAATTTTGAAAATCAAGACATGAACTAGTTCAAATTAAACAAAGAAAAAGAAAAACAAACACAAAATGAACATTAAGTTATTGGGAGGAGCAAACATTAACTTTAATGAAATTTCAAAGATAAATTCAAAATAAGAAACATTGATCGAAACATTATTACTTACCAAAATGGAAATATATTTTATTCCACAGAAATAAACAAAAACTTCTTAAATAAACACCAGTCATGTCAAGAATACTAAATTATGAAAATTATACAATCTATTTATTTTCTTTTTCAAATAACAATGATTTTTTTCAGCGCGCCTCAGCGTATTGATATCCTCACAATATTGTTGACGTTATAGCTGATATATAATTAAATATAAGATTAATTAAATATTAAGTATAAGTTATCGATAACATTTCTGTTGAAATTTACAAACTTTACGCTTCGTCCAATTTCGAAAACCAACCGATGAAATTTAAATAAGTTGATTTGTTTAGAAAAATATATTGACAAAAAAATCCTACTTCATGATTTAATAATTTCTTTAATTTGATTTTATATATAAACAATATTTTTAATTTGTATGGCTATTTTGTGACGGACAAACAGAGGATTTTATAGATAGATTAAGTTTGTTGTACAAAATGCCAAAAAACTAAGTTTACAGTAATAAACGAAATGTTTATAACGGTGAGAACCTAGATAATACTCTTCGAAAGAATGTTTCGGTACACGAATTATAAACTACATATATTTATTTACAACTGTCGAAAATAAATAAATTTAATTTTTTATGAGGTTTTATGATGCTTTTTTCTTTTTTTTTATTTAATTCTATACTAGAAAAAAAAAGATTCCATTTTCATCGCTGGCCACAACCTCTACATACTGTATTTAATTTCGATTTTTCATTTATAAAGTGAATATATTTTATGTTATTTATAAATCTGATTTGTTTTTCTTTGGTTTATTGAGAAAGAGGAAATGTTACAATTGGAAAACATTTTGTTAACTGACATTTGTTTTACATAAGGGCACAAAAGTTTTTGACAGCGGTAAATCTTTCACTGGTTACCGGAACGAATTTCCAGCGTTCTAGTTTTGAATATTATCTTTAAACTCGCTTTCTAAGAAAAAACGGCTCTACCACTGTTCAAAAATCGACCTGTCATAATGTATGAACAATAACAGTTAATTTAGAGGTTATATAACTGTCATCTCTCTGGAGTTTGTTCACAAACTTGCTGTTCTTGGATATATATATATAATTCCAGGTGAAGAGGATTCATGTTTTTTCATATATACATATATATATATATATATATATATATATATATATATATATAATTAATTCATAACTACATAATTATATATATATATATATATATATATATATATATATATATTAATTCATAACTACATAATTATATATATATATATATATATATATATATTAATTAATTCATAACTACATAATTATATATATATGCATATATATATATATATATATATATATATATATATATATATATAAAAGATTTTGTTCAAATCTTTTGTACTTTTGAGCGCTTTTGATTATACTTTTAGCAATTATCAAGAATTAATTTTTTTTAGTTATAAATAAACATGTGTAAAGTTCATGCATATAGAGTCTTGTGTATGTTAAGTTCCGAACACGGTTAGCACATTGTTACCGTGTTCATAATTGATGTTATTCAGTGTAGGATTTCTCTTTTTTATTTTATTTTTTCTCAACTATTCAAATCCGTAAACAATTACATTGATTAAACCACCACAAAATTGACAAGAAGAATTGCACCTTTTCCACAACAGTTTCCTTCCGATTACATTTATGAAAAAACATCGAGATCTTCCAGGACCTATCCGTGATGTCCTCATTGATAATACATACATAATAGCATCATCCACATGCAAAAGAAGATTAAAAATAATGGAGGCATTACTAATAAAATGCAGTACAGTGGTTATCGGCTCGGGACGAGAAATCGGGAAGCCGAGTTCGAATTCCGGTTGGTTTCCTTGCATTCACTTACGCGCAAATACTCTTGGGAAAGGTATTAACCTGTCTCTTCCTTCCAGTTATGGGTTAAATAACAGTACGATTGTGTTTTTACAGCCTTGGCTGGCAACCAGTCTACCGCAGAAAGTAATGGCAACCTACTGCGGGATAATCTTCTGTCCAGTCAGTCATGTCTCGAAAGAGACATGATCGCCCAAGCGTGTATCATGTATGACACTTAACTGACTGACTGTGAAAAAATTTCTCAAGCTCCCTTGGCACTTCCCAAGTAATAAATAATGACCACAGTCATCTCCCGAAAGAGGAGGTACTGCCTGGGGCTATGCCACTCCTGTTGGGGTTTGAGCTTTATGTTAATTTCAACTTTCCTTTATAGCAGCGAACTACAATATAAGGGGAGACGGTGGAGGAGTGATGAACAGATTTAGTCAGCAAGACGAAATCTATATTCTGTGCACATTCAGGATCATGACTCTCCACAACTTCTTGTCTTCTATTGCTCTCGTTTATGGCAGTTCTTTTTTTTTTTAAGAGAAATAAATAAATGAAAGCATAAAAGAACGCGTGCGCCACACACACACACACACACACACACACACACAGACACTAACACACACACTAACAAACACACACACACACATGGACAATGACTGACACAGACACACACACAAATTTAGGGTGTCTCTCTTGAAGTTGATGTCGCTAAGTCGTCGACCATTCTTAATCTGTTTTTGGTTTGACTGACTGACTTTTTTTGTCATTTTATCTTCATAGCTTTTCAGAGAAGAGAAAAAAGAAAAAAAAAGCTTCTGTTGCCGCTGCCGCCGCCGCCGCCATTGCCGTTGCCGACGCCAATGGAGTTGTCACGGATCTTGTGTCGCTGTGGTAGCTAGACAAAGTCGGGCCGATGTTAATTGATTATCTGATGTCGCTAATACCCCACCCCATCCGACCCTCTGTGACGAATTCGCTTCGAGGTAGCAGGATGGTTCTTACTCCGAGAGAATAGTTTGTAAGCTACTTTGTCTCTCGCACGATGGTAATGGCCACCAATATATTCCCTATAAGGAAAAACAGTCAGCATTCATTCAGCCAGTAATGTTTTCCGGTTAAAATTTATAAAATCTTTCTCGTAAAATATTTATTTTACTTTTTTATTTAAGAAAACAAGTTTCTCAAGTTCAGTAGCTTTTATCGCTCTTTGCTGTATTGACGGGGGTTTCCTTCCTAACCTACTCTTTAAAGTCTTGTGCAATATCAACATCTTGATTATGTCATTATTTTTTCTTGTGCTATCCATTTTAGATATTGAATACTGTTGATGCGATTTCGAGTTTTCATGTTACAAAAAGTTTTGCTGGTATTTCACTCAAATGCCACCCCACGTAATAATCAAGGGGGTTGCTCTCTGGATAGTTAGATGACCAAATGTAAAGGATAAAGTGATAGCAGAAATTGTCTGACAGTCTTGACTAGGTTCACCTGATTGTATGACATTTTTTTTTTTAATCATATCACCTCAAGCAAGGCAATAACGCCACTGATGCGCAGGGGGCTATGTAAGGATAAAAAGAATGGAAAAGAGAAAGCCGGAAACCACATCCTAAACAGGGAACAAGGAATGAGCCTCTTCACCTGTTCAATAGACATGGGTTGGAGTGTGAACCGGGTGATAGTTTAGTCTATCTACTCCAATTATGTGGTGAAGAGTCCTGTTGCCAGATAGAGGGTCTTCGAGAAGCTACCTTCTTGATTCAAGGCAGCATTAGCTCCTCCAGGCACTTGATGTAGGCCTCAGTGTTAAGATGAGGGGAAGATAAATGGAGTCATAACGTTGCTATTACTAGTGATCATTCCACACATCTTCGTAATCATTATCAGACTTATCCATCTCTTTCCGAATCCTCTGCACTGTTCTCCGATTGACATCCAAACACTGTTTTTATTGGGGATTCTGGCGCGAACACCAAGCAATACAGCAATGCCGTTTCGAACTTTGTGGCGGAGTGAATGATGCCATGCTGCTATTTTTCTTATAAACAATGCCCAGCTAATCTACTATTTATGCAGTCGACAAAATCTAAAACAAACAACGGATATGCGCAAAACTGAAAATATGGTGACAATTTAACCATCGCGCTCTACACACACAGACGCATATCTATGTATGTATGGAAGTATAAATAAATAAATATTAAAGTGTTTATTTATATTTTAATTATAATTATATAATGGCATTTAGAGTTATGTGGGTATATATATATATAGATATATATATATGTGTGTGTGTGTGTGTGTGTGTGTGAAAGAGAGAGAGAGAGAGTTGAATATATGCATCGAAATCCGACTAGATGAATGGAATAAATAAAGAACAAGTAGGAAAAAAGTGTCTTTAATCTAACATGTTTCACTTTAACAAGCTTCTTCAGAGATTTATTAAAGAAGAATGATTTAAAAATCCAACAGTCTCTTGGATTTTTAAATCATTCGTTTTTAATAAATCTCTGAAGAATCTTGTTAAAAGTGAAACATGTTGGATTAAAGACACTTTTCCCTACTTTTTTTATTATATAGATATATCGCCGACTGACGCCATTTTGGTCGGGTTTCAATCCTGGGTAAAAAAGCAATCGGTGTCTAACCGTACCGATGAGCTGTGATACGGCGAAACAGATCTGTCTGCGGATGACAATATATATATATATATATATATATATATATATATATATATATATATATATATTCTAAACATCTACTGTTAAATATAAGAGACAATGAATGTCTATTATGTTCTAAACGTCGTATTTTTGCTTTAATTTCAGGTGAAAATAAAGACAATTCTAAACATTCTCCAATATTTGGACAATTTTTTTATTAAGTTGGTTTTAAGCTTTCGGCTCACATGAGCCATCTTCAGCACAAGATAAAATCGTCATTGATGGTGGATGTTTTCTTGTTAACGTTCCTGTAACATTTCTGAAGATGGCTCATGTGAGCCGAAAGCATAATTAAAAAGCATCCAAATATTGGACAATTTTTGTCTTTTTTTTCATCTGAAATTAAAGCCAAAATACAATGTACAGAACGGCTAATGATTAAACATAACAGACATTCATTGTCTCTTATATTTAACAGTATATGGTTAGAAAATTATCTGCTGCCTCGATATACTATATATATATATTGGGAAAGGTATTAATCCGTTCGTTCCCTCCAATTATGGGTTAAATAATTGAGGTCTGCTGTTCGTGCGATTTGTGGCAGTCATCTGCACCAATTGTTTGTTATCAGCAGTTCCAAGAAGTGTGGATGGTACTACACAATGCCTTCACCACTTTAAACAAATCTCTGTGTGGTTGTCTTGCTGGAAAAAGGTTGGACCCTCATACGTTGAACGCGACGGGAGAATCCATTATATATATATATATACTCACAAATAAATATCACTGTATATATACATATATAAATATATATATACTCACAAATAAATATCAATATATATCTTGGAGTAGATAGGCTTAACTATCGCCCGGTTCACACTCCACCCATGTCTTTTGAACAGGTGAAGAGGCTCATCCCTTGTTTCTTGTTTAGGATGTGGTTCCCGGCTTTTTCTTTTCCAATCATTCTACTCTTAAGTAGCCCCATGCGCATCAGTGGCGTCACCGCCTTGCTTGGGGTGATATGATTTTAAAAAAAAAAATATATATATATATATATATATATATATATATATATATATATATATATATAAGTTTCGGTGTTCATCACTTGAACACTGAAACTTAATAGCTTTTGAATTGTAACAATATATATATATATATATATATGTGTGTGTGTGTGTGTGTGTATGTATAAAGAGAGAGAGAAATACGTTGAGACTAAAACAGATAATTATATAAACACCTCCCCATTGAAATTCTGACAAGATTCTTTATTCACTTTTTTAATCGGACCGTTGACGACTTGTTTTTTTTTTGTTTTTTTTTTGCTATGAATATAAGCGTCCGCCCGTTACATTTTGAATCATTCTTTTTTTCTGAGTTCATTTTAGTCTTCGCCTCCAATAAATTTCTAAATTACAATTTACCAGAAGTTTCTCTTCTTTAAAAATACATACGAGAAGGATTACTATAATATCCTTTCATTTTCATCTGTTACTGTTGACTCACGACACCTGCGGCGCAATTTACAGCAACGTCGATGTAGCGCGCCCCATTAGAATTCCGTTTTTTTTTTTTAATCATTTCACCCCGAGCAAGGCAGAAATGCCACTGATGAGCGGGGGGGGGGGCTACATAACTGTAAAAAGATTAATTAGAAAAGAGTGAGGAGTACAAACTAGTTAGAAAGGAGCAATAGAAAGCTGAGAATGCAGGTGCGATGACAGATACATAGGTGGAGAGAAAGGGAAGGATATACGGGGTTGGGGAGAGAGCTAGAGTCTGGTGGTTAATAGGTGAGTATTGACATTGCATTTAAATTTCTGGAGGTTATAGCCGTCATGAAAGCAAGAATATGGGAGCGAGTTCCACAGGTGGGAAGTGCGTAGGATAATTGCCACTTTGTACTGCTATCTTCGGCCATATTTCTCTCACAAGCAGGCAGTTTATATCGACAATATAACAATGGAAATTCAAATGGTTAATTATTTTTATAGTCCAATCCATGTTGCTACATTAATAATGAATGATAAAAAAAATGGAACAAGACAACACATTGAAAGAATCCCTGGAAACCCCAGCTTAAGAAATATGCAACAAATTGTCTTGTTAAGTAAAGCCCACACACTAAGGATAACTTTGTCTATGTAACGCTAGGGATGTTATGGGCGATAGAAAATAAAATGAAATGTAGCCATAAAAAATCCCCATCACCTACCTGAGGTCTTTCTGCAAACTTGGTAGGTTGTGTGATCATAGCAGAAATCGAATTACGATGAAAATGACATAATAATAATAATAATAATAATAATAATAATAATAATAACAACAACAACCCGCAACTCAAGGTATTAATCGTGCCGAGGTGTGAATGGCTACTGCGTTATGAGTTCACAAACGATTCCCCTACAGGCTTCGGGACCCTGTTTGTAAAAGACCGTTACCCAACGTGCCGGGCAACTTTGGGTGGGCTTTTGGACCCGTGCGTCACTTATGGGAAAAATATGAGAAATACAAATAGAAATAAAAAGTCCAGTATGGCTCTTCCACTGGATAAGCAGAGAGCCCGTCCTTCAGGAGGGAACCTACCTGAGGTCGAAAAATCTGCCATAGGAACAAACTCTTACATAAAGAATGAATCTTCAGATCCCCACAACTAGAATAATCCTAATGATGGCCCTGAAAATTCTCCAGCTAGATCTATAACCGTATATTTAAAGAAAGAAAAAAATAAAATGAGGAGTACAAAGTCGTTATGACTGCATTTCATGAAGCGTTACTGAAACCTCAAAAAATATCGTTCGCCAAACATATGACATTTGGCACGAAAAGGTTGGACAAACAAATAGAAAGTACATTGACGAAAATAAATTAACGAATGTACAAAGATACATCATGCGAAATAACCGATTGACAGAGGCTGAAATTAATCAGATAAAAAGAATTGTAACCAGAATAGACGAATCAACAAAATATGAAAAGGAACAGGAATCAGAAATAAAAAGTAGTAACATCAAAGCAAGCCACTGGTCATAATGTGGAAACCGTGATACATACAAATCACTGTGAAGATAATGCTGTAAGTTTAGAAGTGCTGGAAAGGTTTGATCTGAGTCAGTTTACAAGAGGACAATAAAACGAGTTCAGAACACATTGAACAGAATTATTTTCGGAAAACAAGAACAGTATACAAAGGAACCAAGGAAGAAATGAAGAACCATATAAGTCAAATAAAAAATATTGCAATGGAGGAACGAGAACAGCTTATCAACTAAGGAAAAAATAAAGCAAACAATACAACTGAAAGATCAAAGAATAAGACGCTATGAGAAAAGATCAAGATTCTACATCCAAAACAAGATTTTTCAAGCCGATGCAAAGAAATTTTACAGGGAAATATGTAACAAAAGTGTTGAAGTGACAGTGCTCCCACCCAAAATAGAAGAAGTTGCACAGTTCTGGGAAAAATATGGGCTTGCCCTAAAGAACATAACAAAGAAGTAGATTGAATTGCACAAGAGATAGAACGAATAAACAATAAACCAGAGCAGACATGAACTGGAATCACAGAAGAGGATGTTAAATGTGCACTAAAAAGCACACAACTGGAAATTTCCAGGTATAGATAAAATTCCTAACTTTTGGCTATATTATTTAAATACAGCAGATAAAAAACTAGCCAAAGAACTTTAAGAAATGGTTAACGATCCCACTAAAATTCCTGCATGGATGACCAAAGGAACTATATTTCTTCTACCCAAGAACAGTGAAAGAACAACCCAAAAAACTACAGACCACTTACATGCCTTCCGACAATATACAAACTATTAACATCTATTTTAACAAAACAGACATATTTCTTCTTGGGAAAAAAATGACATATTACCGCTTGAACAAAAAGGGTGCAAACGTAGATGTTACGGATGTAAAGACCAATTGCTTATTAACAGAATGATCCTGGAAAACTGCTACAATGCAAAGAAATATCTTAGTACTGTCTGGATGGATTATCGTAAGGCATTCGATAGTGTACCACATTCCTGGATCTTAAAGACTTTAAATATTTACAAGATATCACCCGTCATCATCAATTCCATCAAACAGTGCATGTCGATAGGGAAAACAACCCTTTAACTCAATCATGTAAATGGAACCTACAAGTCTGGTAAAATAAACATAAAAAAAGGTATATTTCAAGGTGACTCTTGGTCTCCCTTACTATTCTGCATATCATTAATAGCACTAACTAGTCAACTTAACGAGACAGAATGTGGTTATAAAATAGCCCAAAAGAAAATTAACCATCTATTTTACATGGATGACTTAAAGTTGTATGCTAAGAATGATAACGAACTGGAAGATCTTCTGCAACCTGTAAAATGCATCAGCAAAGACATTGGAATGAAATTCAATTTGAATAAATGTGCTAAAACTACAGTTTTACGTGGGTTTCTACAACAAACATCCTCAATTAGCTTAGACTCTGCTGTAACAATAAAAGATTTAGAGCCAGAAGAAGGCTTATAAATTATCTCGGTGTAAATGAGAGTGAAAAACTTCACCATAAAAAATAAAAGAAATAGTGCGTAAAGAATACTATAGACGGCTACGACTGAGACTAAAAACTGAATTGAATTCTCAGAACAGAATTATGGCCATTAATAACCTTGCAATCCCGGTTGTTCCAATGTAGTTTCAACATCTTAAACTGGACTCTAAACGACATCAGGTGAATTGATTCTAAAACAAGAAAGCTTCTTTCTAAGCATAAGATGCATCATCCAAAGGCTGATGTAGACCGTCTATACATAACCCGTAAAGAAGGTGGAAGAGGCCTTATTCAGCTAGAATTGTGATACAAGACAACAACTATTGGCTTACTAACATACATAGAAACAACAAAGGACTGAATGATACAATTAGTCAAACAACATGAAAACAGAAAGAAAAAATATTCAATAATAAAAGAAGGCAGCAAATATAAACAATATTTACATTTAGTAGATTCTGTAGAAAAGCAAAACAGAAGCCAAGAACCAACTATTACGGCAAAAAATATGAAAATGAAAGCCAAAGATAAAGCTTTTGAACAGATGAAACAACGCTGGCAAGACAAACATCTGCATAGCCAATATCCAGAAAGTGCCAATGAATCCAATGTTGATAAAGTTTAATACTCATCGATGGTTACGTGCATCTGGATTAAAGTTTGAGACTGAAGGCTTTATTCTTGCAGCGCAAGGCCAAAGTCTTTTCACTAGGAACATTCAGGCAAATATTATACATAATAATGTGGATCCAAAATGGAGGTTCTGTGATAAACACCAAGAAACAATAGAACATCTAATTTCAGGATGTTCTTTACTTGCCCCAAATGAATATAAAAATCGTCACGATAGAGTGGAGCAATATTTACATTGGACAATGTGCAAACATTATGAAATATATGTAAACAAATACTGGTATGAACATTACCCAGTACCGGTTACAGAAATAAAAGATGTCACCATCCTATGGAATTACACCATCTTCACAGACAGAAAAAATGAAGCAAATAGGCCGGTCATTATTGTTAAAAACCAAAAAGAAAAAAAACCTGCCTATTAATTGATATGGCTTGTCCAGCGGATTGTAACATAGCAACCAAGGAATTCGAAAAACTGTCAAAATATAAAGACCCAGAAATTGAAAAAATATGGAAATTGAAAACAAGTATCGTGCCAGTGATAGTAGGTGCACTTGGAATGATAAAAAATCGAACCATACAACACACTGAAGAATCCCTGGAAACCCCAACTTAAGAGATATACAAAATATTGTCTTGTTAAGTACAGCCCACACACTAAGGAGAACTTTGTCTATGTAACGCTAGGGATGATAGGGGAGATAGAAAAAGCATGAAATGGAGCCATAACAACAGACCACGACCTGCTTTAGGTCTTCTCGCAGACTTGGCTCGGTAGTGGTACCTTAGCAGAAATCAAAATATGATGAAAAATGACAACATAATAATAATAATAATGATTACGACGACTTTAGTGTTTCAGGTTTAGTTTGGTTTATTTAACGGCATATCAACTCACTATGGGTCATTTAAGGCCGAAATTTAATTCGGGGGGATTTCCGGTATTTCTTTATATATATATATATATATATATATATATATATATATATATAATGAATTTTCTTTTTTTCCAATAAAGATCGTAATTTTTATTACTCGATAAATACTTTAATAGAGTTTTGACCTACGGTGGTTTAATATTTGCCCATAGCTGGGACCCAAACAAGTGCTACCACCTCGGGTTACGATGGACCTGGGAACAACAATAATTAAGAGGTGGTTCCACGCTCCTTAAAACCACATGATCAGAGGGCTTGCTGCCAGGTGTAGTCTATCGTCATACCCAGGGCTATTAGTGTTTCGTGTAGAAGCAATATAGGTAGCAAGAAAAGGAAAAGCAGTTAAAAATTAAAGTTGAGAAGAAATTTGGACATATGAAAACTATGTCTGCTATTCGTAGGGACAAAACAAACAATAGAAACAAGAAAAAGCCTTTATAACGTCTAGAGAAAAAAAATCCAAAGAAATGAGGAAGCAAAAAGGCCATAAAGCTGTTGAAAAACTAATTCTTTACATCCTGTCAGTCTTTGTCGAGCACTGACAAATTTCAGTCAGTCAGTTAAGTGCCATACGTGATAGACGCTTGGGCGATCATGTCTCGAAAGAAACATGACTGACTGGGCAGAAGATTATTCCGCAGTAGGTTGCCATTGCTTTCTGCGGTAGACTGGTTGCCGACCAAGGCTATAGAACCCAATCTGTCCTGTTATTTAACCCATAACTGGAAGGAAGAGGCGGATTAATACCTTTCCTAAGGGTATTTACGCGTAAGTGAATGCAATGAATTCAACTGGAATTCGAATTCGGCTCTCCGATTTCTCGTTCCGAGCCGATATCCACTGCACCACAACGCACCAAGTGCCCAAAATATAAGTTTTTCAGCGATATTTTAGGTATTTACTTGCGTCCGTCAGCTTATCTTACTTGTTGATAAAACTATTTTGGCAACAATGTGACAATGGGGACAAAAATTGGTTCTAAAAGACACCATTAAAAAAAAATTGCCAAGTGCGCATGTACAGAATAAACAAAGATGGCGATTTATTGTGAAAGTAGACATATTCCCGTGACATTTTGTTATCATAAGATAATAGTATCAACATTTTTTGAGCTTAACTTATCAAAACACTAGAACAACTAGGAGAAAGATTATGTTCCGTCAAATTGACAGCAGAGCGTTTGGAAACTTGACATTTGATAGTTTATTCAAGCACAAGCCAAAAGGGTTTAAAAACCGTGAAAAACTGAAATAGGAAGGTAATGTTGAAATCTTACTTTATATCTGGTTTCTGGAACTCATTTCTGATTACAGTAACTAAATTGCTGGCTGCTCGTTTCGAAATATGGTGGCTTGCTAATCCCTGAGGCAGATGCCTGCTCTGACACATATGTGTATGTTTAATACTCTGCAGAACCAACCTTTTGATAACTTCAAAACTTGAAATTGTTTTTTAATCCAAAAAAATTTTAGATTCCGATCTATATAATTTCGATTTGACATACACCAGTCTAATTTTTCTTACTGGAATTATTGAATTTAATTTATTGGCTTTCAATTAAAGCTACGATTAAAGTTTCAAGAAAACGTTTTTATTTTTAAAAATTCGATTTAAATTTAGTTATTGAAATTGAGTGTAGATACCTGTAGGTGTATTTCAAACAGAAATTATATTGATCGGAATCTAAAATTTTTTGGTTTAAAAAAGAGATTTAAATTTTTCGGCCATCGATCGACACACTTTGTAAACAGAAGCCAATTCTCGGTTTTAAAAAGCTTGCAAAAATAAAACACACCTCGCTGACACATTATTTTATTCAAATTACAGAATTTAAACTTACCTTAATCTGACTTGAAACAAGAATTAATTGCTTACTGCCTGAAATGTACTATAAAAGCGTTTCTCAATTACAGTATCCTTGTTATCGGAGTTATCATCGCCTTATCAGAGGCGATATTTGACATGACATACAGTAGACGTCAAAAAATGTTAAATATAGAGGACAAATTTCACATAAATCTTATTTGCACGCGTCGATTTTTTACTATATGTTAAAATTAAAAATTTAACGCAATATTTTCAGGAATCATCCAATATTTTATAAAATTTTAGTTAATTTAGCTTTATAGCCTTACGTTTGAAGATGTTTTATGAAAAATAAATATTAAAATAATATAAAACTTTCTTTTAAAAGAATTTTACAATTTAATAACAGAATGAAATTATGTAATAGCAGAGGTAACTCAACAATTTATGAAATGTTATGTCATTTATTAATTTTTAGTTTTAATATCTATTTTTCATGTTATTTTTAGATACCTAAAAAAATGTGAATTTCACAATTCCTTTTTTTTTTAACAAAATTAGGAATAAAAATATAAAACTTGCTTTAAATTTTGAAGAGATGATTTGCAAAGCCCGTTGAATGTTGAAACGTAGGGCATAGAAAACGCTGAAACGAGATGAAATAATTGTACCCTGCCGAAAATATTTATATCGTTTTTTATTTATTTATGGAGCGCAACCTTTGAAACACGTGGCCTTATATAACATATATGATGTATGACCACCCAAATACATGAAAATTCGGACAATCAGCATGCACACAATTAAAATGTTTAATTATTTTAAAAACCCATTGGCGAAATTATTTGTATTAAATTTTTCAATTTTCGATTAGTAAATGTACTCTTCATGCATTAATTTAACACCCTAGAGTTAACGATGAAAGAGAAAATTTTAAAAAAAATGTTTTGAAAATTTATGAATTATTATAATAAAAAAATATTAAAAATGAAAACAACTCTTGTAAGAATTGATTTTTTTTTCTTTTCAGACTATGATATCCCTAATTTATATGTTAATAAAAGCAATTAATTGTTTATCTAAATAAAAAATGGCATAGTTTTATTGCATTTTTTTTTCGCAATTCGGGGCCGATTTTCTAAAAATGGGCTAATTTTAAAGAAAAAGGGACAGTTGATTAACATTCCCAAATGATTCCATGAATATATGGGGAAACTATAGTGAATTTCTAGATATTTCCGGAAATTAATTAGTGGGGTGTAACATATATAAAAAAAATATTTTTACCAAGATTTTCTAAAAATGATTTCAATCAATAATAAATAAGTCCTCAAATTTTCAGCAAAATCCGATTATTATTTGATTTTTGCAAGAATTTCTAAATTAATGTATCTTTCACCAGCAAAAAGTGCCTTGTGTAATATTACGTTTGCCGTTATAAACCCTTGTAAAAATTACGTCACTCATGGACGAAAGAAAAACAAGATTTTCTACCAATATTTCGAACGTGTTAGAAAGAATTAAAAGTCTTTTTTTAAATTATTAAAAAAACGTTTTGATAACATAAACATTTTGTCAAAAACACTTTGTTTTTATTTAGTTTTGGGCCTTTTTCTCTCAGACTATGCTGTTTTTTCAGCGAATTTTTGGAGGTACCTTTTATAGATAGACATCTATAAAAATACATATATTTAATTAAAAATAAAAATAAAAACAAATAAACAAAAAAAATCTCCTGATAATGGCTATTAGAATAACCAAAAGCGCTTGGTTAAAAAGGACGTTTGGTCAGTTTTTACACACTTTTACACTCAGAAAAAAGAGCAAAAAAAACAAAACAAAACAAAACAAAAAAAAAACACTTGTACGAATGCAAGAAAAAAAATTGAATACAAAGCTTAATAGTCGTCTGTATAGAAACTTGTATAAAAATAGGGTTTCCATCGTAAATACACAGTTATATATATATATATATATATATATATATATATATATATATCACTCTCTATCTCTCTCTCTCTCTATATATATATATATATATGTGTGTGTGTGTGTGTGTGTGTGTGTGTGTGTGTAATTATTCCATTCTGATCTCTTTTACTGTCTTGAAGTCTTTTTTCTCATTTGCAAAGAAAGAAATACGGAATACCTTTGAGAAAGAATAAAGAATTATTTTAAATGTGAAACAGAAAAATAGGCGAAATTTCGCAAATAACTATAAAGATTAAAAAAATAAATAAATAACCGAAATAAAAGTAAACATTCATTTCTAGGCAAGACTTTTCTTTGATGTCTTCCTGCATCATGCGACAAACGGAGCCAAGCATTTTGAGTTCTGAGACAGCGAAACGAGGCAAAACAGATTTTTTTTTTAAAATGGCGGCATATATTGTGAAAAAGTTAAAACGAGGTTCCGCTTTGATTTACAACGCAAAATCAGTTTTGCTTCATGCACACTCATAGAAATGGAACTGTGTCCCACTACCAATTCCTGCGTACAGCATCTTCACCCCTGACCATAGGTAGGCACACGCTTAAGTATTGATGCATGACAGTGCTTTCGTTATTGTCCGAAGATAATAAATAGCTTAGAGTTTTCCCTTAAAAATATGTTTTAAAAAGAGCATTTAATTTCTTTGCAATTTAAAGAAAATAAATAGCTTAAAATCTGTGCTTAATTTTTTCTTTTAAACTAAAGAAAAGCACTTAGCAGATACATGTAGGTACCTCCAAAGATTCTCTGAAAGATAAGCATATACAAATATAAAAAAAAAAATACCGAAACCTTAATAAAAACAAAGTTTTATCTTCAAAGTCATTGTGTTACTATTAAAAGGAAAAAATCAAAGGATTTATTGAAGCGAAAATTATTTCTATTAATTTTTCTAAGACATTTCGAAATTTTGGTTAAAAATCTTTTTTCCCGGGTGCCAACATTGTACCATGATTTAATATGGAATTATTTTGCATCTTCTTGCAGTGCAAACCACACTGATATGAAAAATCTTGTAAAAATAAGATGATTGCCGGATTTTTATGAAACATTTAGAACTTATTCTTAAATTAATTAAATTATTTTAAAACTCTTTCTTTAGGCGAATAAATTTGTGATATATATATATATATATATATATATATATATATATATATATGAATGCCAGTTCATAATAAGCACCTGATGCATATGAAACTCCGATTCGTGTTATAGACAAAGGATATGTATATTTATTAATATTCTTTATAACTCTGTTATATTACATCAAACACTGTTTTATTAACACTAGAAAATATTTATATATGCGCGTGTACTTTTGGTTTATTTATTATCTATCTATCTATCTATCTATCTATCTATCTATCTATTATATATAATATATATATATTATATATATATATAATATATATATATATATATATATATATATATAATATATATGTATATAATGTATTTGAAACTGTTATATATATATATATATATATATATATATATATATATATATAAGTTACCAAACAACCCTTTCTCGAAAATACTGGGAATTAAAAGAAAATTAGTTTAATCCACAGATAAAATGGAATCTTATCGGCAAGGCTAGGACCCCTAATAGCTTAAAAGATAGATGTAATCCATGTTTGACAGAAAAAATTAAAATTTTGAAATTTCAATAAAAAAGCATACTCCTAAATAAACATAGGGAGAACATTTGTATGTGTCGCCATAAAAATAAATATAAATTACAATAATTATCCTATTATTCCAATTAGTCACAATAAGTTTTTTTTTTTAATTTTGTTAAACAGTTACTTCCCATCATCTACCACTACTAACGCAAGGGTGAATTCACATACCTCCCACTACCAAAGAGGAAATTACTACAAAAATGCACCGAAGTTAACCCTATAAAAACCAATATCGCCCAAACCCTTCCTTTAATAGAGCAAACCTCTGGGCTTAGAATTTTTTCCTCATTCTTTGTTTAAACGGGGCTGAGAATGCATGTCTTAAAATGACATGTTGAAAATGGCTATTTCTCCTCTAAGTTTTATCCGAATTTACACACACACACACACACACACGCGCACGCGCACACACACACACACACACACACGCGCGCGCACACACACACACACACACACACACACACACACACACACACACACACACACACATATATATATATATATATATAATAACTACTTAGACTCTGTAAGAATGCACTCCGTAAATTTAGGCCAATATAAACTTTCGAAAAAACCATTAACAAACCGAACCTATATATTGTATTTGAAACTGTTAGAACTACTAAGCTACGCGTTAAGCCGAATTTGAATTACTATTAAATTCGGTTCATTTACTTACATTTACTCTTATGAATATTATTAATCCATCTCTTCTTCCTCCAGCTATGGATTAAATAGCAGGTCAGATTGGGTTCTGTAGCCTTGGTTAGGAACCAGTCTACCACAGAAAGTAGCGTCAACCTACGGCGGGAAAATCTTGTGCTCATTCAGTCATGTCTCTTTCGAGACATGATCGCCCAAACGTGTACCACGTATGACATTTAGCTGACTGACTGATTAGAATAATACCGTAACAGAAAATATACTGGGAGGAAACCGCCTGTATAATTATAAAAAATATATACACAAAAATAGAAATGTGATTAAGACAAGGATTTATCTTCTCGCCGGACTTATTCAATCTGGGCAGTTAGGCGATCCTGGGAGTAGTTAGAGGTCTTACCAGGATTCATTATTGCCGGTTACAACATTAGATATGCAGATGACACTGTGATGATAACAGACACGGGTAAAAAAGTACAATTAACTCCTTCAGGAAGTAATAAAGAAATCGATTCACACGAATCCAGGTTGTCAGCAAAAGGAACAGCAAATTACAAATTAGGGACACCAAAATTAAATATATTCAAAAAATATCTAGTAAGTGTTTTAACAGAGAACGGAAAATGCGACATCGAAATCACATTGTAATAGCTCTTATCCACTTGACTCCAGTTATTTCTACATCACCCAGTATACCTTGTTCTTTTCTTTTCTCTCTACCTTCGCAACTGTCTTCACAGCTGTGTTCCCATCCTTCTTTTGTCCTTTCACAGACACCCCACTGTAACTGGTCCGTCTTTCTCTTCACTAAACTTTTACTTTTATGTAGCCCCCTGCGCATCAGTGGCGGTACCGCCTTGCTTGGGGTGAAACGATTAAAAAAAAAATAGTTTGTGCCACACTTTCCGTCAAATAGTCTGTGTCACACTGTCCCTAACATGATCTGTGTCACACTTTCTGTCATCTGTTAATATACTAGTCAGATGGGTAAATTTCTACACCTGGTTGATTTTGATGTTTCTGCCCAGCTAACAAACCGTCGTCGCTAAAAACATTTCTGTAACGTTGCATCGAAGTTGCAAAATCTTTTCTAGGTTTTGTTGTTCACTATCTACAGCGTAAATGCAACGTTACATGGCAACGTTACAAATACGCTGCCATGTAACGTTACTTTAACAGAAAATGACTAATGTTTGTTCTGTTTAATAATAACAATAATAATAATAATAAACATTAATTTCCAGCAAAAGAGAAGAAGAAGGAGAAAAAGAGGAATAATAATAATAATAATAATAAGAAGAAGAAGAAGAAGAAGAAGAAAGAAGGAGAGGGGGAAGGAGAAGAAGAAATCTTTTTTTTTTTAATCATATCGCCCCGAGCAAGGCAGTAAGGCCACTGGTGTGCAGGGAGTAAACATAGGAAGAAAGTTATGAGAAAGATTATGACAGGTTATAGGCGGTGTCAGGAAGTGGGTAAGAGAAGGATGAAAATACTGATGAGAGTGGATTGGATGGAGAAAGAAGCATGAGAGAGAGAGAGAGAGAGAGAGAATGCAAGTTAGTAAGATAGCAGATGACTATTAGCTTTACATTTAAACTCCCTGGAGATTGTAGCTGTAGGGAAGCAATTAAACGGAAGGGAATTCCACAGGTTGGGTTGCGAGAAAAGAAGCTGGTGGTGTAGAATTTGCGTTTACATTTTATTGGTTTCACAGTAAAAGGGTGGGACCTGGTTGCTAATCTTGTGGCGCGAGTAAATTCATATATAGGGGGCACCAATGAGTTAAGTTAATCGGAGCAGAAGCAGTGGAAGTATTTGTAGAAGAGGCACAAGGAATCCCCATTGCGCCGGTGAGAAAGAAGAAGGAAGGAATAATAATAATAATAATAATAATAATAAGAAGAAGAAGAAGAAGAAGAAGAAGAAGAAGAAGAAGAAAAAAAGAAGAAGAAAAAGAAGAAAAGATGAAGAAGAAAAAGCATAATAGTAATAATAATAAGATGATGATGATGATGATGATGATGAAGAAGAAGAAGAAGAAGCAGAAGAAGGAAGGAAACAGAAGAGGAGAATAATGAAAAACACAGAATAATTGAAAGTTTACAAAAAATAAAATATTGATTTTATTACGGCCACCATACTTACAAGCGGAAGCCATTCCGTCTCGAGCTGTCAACACGAATTTGTGTTACTGTCTGTCAAGCGCGACTGAACCGAGTCATCGATGATATAAAAATACATTTTTTAAATGTGTTGTTTTTTTTAATAAGATTTCGTTATGTTTAGTGTAGTTGAATCGCGTAAAGATTAAAGTACTGGCCATAAAAATTGTTTCAAATAGATTTATATTTTTATTGCTTACAATATCGAATTTCTGTCAATCATATCGCGACTACAATGATTTTTGTCGATTCAAGGGAAGATTTTGACTTCCTAGCTGCGTAGTTCAACTTTTATTAATTAAAAGTGTTGTTTTTGCTTTGTAAGACTCAAATTTAGGATCTTATGATGTCGAGAAAGTCTAAAAAAGTTGTTAAAACTGACGTTTAAATTTTTCATTAATATTTTTCGACAAGATTTAAGGTTTATGCTGGAGATAACAACAATGTATTGTGTGGGTGTGTGTGTTAGTGAGAGTGATCATAGACTTAAAGATGCTTATATATATATATATATATATATATATATATATATATATATATATATATGCAAGCAAGGCTTGGACCCCTAATAGCTCAAGAGAGAGATGTAATCTATGTTTAAGAGAAAAATTTAAAATTTTGAAATTTCAATATCAGAATGTACTTCTGAATAAACGTTGAGAGATCATTAGTATGTGTCGTCATAGAAATAAATATAAATTGCAATAATTATCTTATTCTCCTATTTAGTCACAAAAGAATTTCTTTAAAAATTTGGCTAAGCAGTTACCTTTTCTCTCCTACCTACCACTACTTACCCAATGGTCAAGCCACATACCTCCCACTACCATAGAAGAAGTTACTACTAAGATTCCGCTAGCTTAACCCTATAATAGCCAATATTCACACCCCTTCCTTTACTAGACCAAACCTCTGGCATTAGAATTTTTCCTCATTCTTTGTTTAAACGGGGTTGACAATGCATGTCTTGAACTAACATGTTGAAAAGGACTATTTCCCGGCTAATGCCTATTTCTAAATTTTATCTGAATTCACAGATATATATATATATATATATATATATATATATATATATATATATATATATATATATAAGGCACTCCTTCACCAACCCTAATTTAAGATATCAACTAACCCTTTCTCTCGAAAATACTGGGAATTAAAAGAAAATAACTTAAATCCACAGATAAAATGGAAACTAATAGGCAAGGCTCGGACTCCCAATAGCTTAAGAGACAGAGATATTATATATATTGAAATTTCAATACCAAAATATATTCCTAAATAAATGGAGGCAGATCATTAGTATATGTCGTCATAGAAATAAGTATAAATTGCAGTAATTTTCCTATTCTTCCAATTAGTCAAAATAAGTTTTTTTTTTAAAAAAAAATGGCTAAGTAGCTAATACCCCCTACCTACCACTACTAACTCAAAGATCATGCCACATACCTCCCACTACCAAAGAAGAAATTACAACTAAAATTCACCTAGCTTAGCCCTATAAAATCTAATACGAAAAATTAAAGTTTTGAAATTTCAATACTAGAGCATTACTCCTAAATAAAGGAAGGGAGTATGTATCGTTATAGAAAGGAGTATAAATTGCAGTAATTATCCTATTCTTCCAATTAGTCAGAATAAGATTTTTAAAAAAAATTAGCTAAGCAGTTACTGCTCCCTACCTACCATTACCAACTCAAGGATCAAGCCACATACATTCCATTACCAAAGAAGAAATTACTACTAAAATTCCCCAACGCTTATTCCCCTAACTATGGGATGATTAGTAACATTTTTATCACTCAACCATTATTATCTCCCCATCCCCAAATTCTCAATCTCTAAAAGATATTTTCTCGGACTAAATAACCTGCAAAGAGTTGACAACCCCCGAAGAAAACGAATCAGCCAGTATCTATCTATCTATCTATCTATCTATCTATCTATCTATCTATCTATCTATCTATCTAATTTTCACATTCCCTTTCCGTCTCTCTATACCTTTATTTCTTTCTTTCTTTATCTATCTATCTATCTATCTATCTATCTATCTAATTTTCACATTCCCTTTCCGTCTCTCTATACCTTTCTTTCTTTCTTTCTTTCTTTCTCTATCTATCTATCTATCTATCTATCTATCATTCAAAGTCTGTTCATCATCTATCTATCTATCTAATTTTCACATTCCCTTTCCGTCTCTCTATACCTTTCTTTCTTTCTTTTTTTCTTTCTTTCTTTCTTTCTCTATCTATCTATCTATCTATCTATCTATCTATCTATCTATCTATCTATCTATCTATCAAAGTCTGTTCATCATCTATCTATCTATCTATCTATCTATCTATCTATCTAATTTTCAATTTTCACCCTTTCCGTCTCTCTATACCTTTCTTTCTTTCTTTCTTTCTTTCTTTCTTTCTATCTATCTATCTATCTATCTATCTAATTTTCACATTCCCTTTCCGTCTCTCTATATCTATCTATCTATCTATCTATCTATCTATCTATCTATCTATCTATCTATCAAAGTCTGTTCATCTATCTATCTATCTATCTATCTATCTATCTATCTATCTAATTTTCACATTCCCTTTCCGTCTTTCTATACCTTTCTTTCTTTATCTATCTATCTATCTATCTATCTATCTATCTATCTATCTATCTATCTATCTATCTATCTATTTTCACATTCCCTTTCCGTTTCTCTATATCTTTCTTTCTTTCTTTCTTTCTTTATCTATCTATCTATCTATCTATCTATCTATCTATCTATCTAATTTTCACATTCCCTTTCCGTCTTTCTATACCTTTCTTTCTTTATCTATCTATCTATCTATCTATCTATCTATCTATCTATCTATCTATCTATCTATCGAATCCTATACACACAAATGCGTATATAAATATATATCAAGGCACAAACTGACACAGAGACACACACACACTAATTATTTGTGCTGCTTCTTAACTTCGTTAGTTCAAACGAGCGTTATGCCCTGTCAATGCTTCAGAAATAGTTGATTTCTGTTTTGATCACTACTCAGTTTTAATATAAAAAAATGAAAGAAAGAAAGAAAAACAAAAAAGAAAGAAAAGGAAAACCGAAGTGTTTATCGGCTGTTTCAGCGAAATGGAAAAAGTTGTCAATTTCAAATGTTTTTATTTGTACCCACTTACTTCTTAAAATAAAATTCAGCATTCTTATTTATGATTGTTATTGCAATCTTTTGTTAAAATTTTTAAGCTTAAATATTTAACGACGCAAAAAGGGAATTTCTACAGATATTTTATTCAGAGAACTCGCCATGAGTCTATTCAATCATTAACTTAAGAATTAAAATGTATTAGAATATTAGAATAGAAAAACCATCAAATTCTCACAGATTAAAAGGAGTGCGATGGATAAATTATCGTCTAAATTACGCAAGATGATTATAACACTGACATCTCATTTTTACAGACATTTTTACCAAAGATACACAAAATAGCTTGAGCATATTTAATCAATAAATTCGTCATTGGCTTCAACCACAGCCTCCAGACGAATTCGCAGTCTCCTGCAACTCTTGTGGATGGTCTCTTCATTTAAGTTGGTGAATGCTATCATGATCCTTGCCTTCGTCTGTGGTGTTAAAAGGAGTTTTGTTAGTCTTTCGCTAAACAGTGCCGCAGGCATAATAATCAAAGGGTTGCAGTCTGGTGAGTTAGGTGGTCAGTTGTAAGGGGTAATGTAGTTGCAGAAATTATCTTCTTCTGCTTGCGTGGCATGGTGCAAAGTCCTCTTACCAAACATACACTACTGGCCATATTTATTAGGCAACCCCAGTGGTTTAAAAAATGAAGTATTTCATACTATTTTTTAGTATTTATTGCCGATTGAATAACTGTAAATAAAATAGAATGGTTCTTTTGTTAATACTGCACAATAACATGTGCATCAAATGAATTTATAAATATTTAATAATTACCTATATTTAATAATTACCTATATTTAATAATTACCTATATTTAATAATTACCTATATTCCAGTTTCATCGATGAATGAAGAAATTTTAGGGTGATTCGGACGGGTTCATATTTGCTTCCTTGCCTTGTAAAATTTTGCAAAGTAATAATAACAAAAGAACCATTTTATTTTCATGTAGAATTATCCACTTGGCAATAAATACTAAAAATAGTATGAAATACCCCATTCCTTTTCAAAACTGGGGTGGGCTAATAATTATAGCCGGTAGTGTAGGGATTTCCAGCAGCCATCCTCTTGACCCAAAGCTGCACTATTTCAGCAAGGTAAATGTAGCCCTCCGTGTTGATTGTGAAACCCTATCAAACAAATTCGTTGTTTTTTTTTTTTTTTTCATCAGAACAATCATAGTCAGTTTTTTAAGCCATGTGTCTGAGGCCCTGTCGTGAGGTAAATAGAAGTATAACGTCGTCACGGCATCACTAGTGATCACTCCTCCGTAATCACCATTAGAATCATCCGACTCTTTCTGAATCCTCTGCACTGTCTTCAGATTGACACTTTGAAATATTCGTACTGGATCTTCCGGTGCGAATGCCAAGCAGTACAGCATAACATTTCCAAGTTCAAGGCGTAACGAATTGCGACATATTTTTTTATTCACAGACGGTAGTAAACTGACTGAACAATAATGTGCAATCGATGAAATCCAAAACAAACAAAACACACGCGTGTAATTAAAAATATAAAATGGCGAGAATTTACCCATCGCACCTCATATATATATATATATATATATATATATATATATATATATATATATATGGGGGGGGTGCATTATTGTAGGTATTTGTTTACGAATATGTATTTAGAGGCCTTGATTTTGGTTTCGTTTTAGAATGAGAATGACATGAACTTGGAAAATAGTTTGTTTTTGGTTTTTAAACCCTGTGTACGTAGATTTTTTTTTTACGATTTTTTTATTCGCTGTTTAAAGCTAATATATTTTCAGACTTTTCTTTCTTCGTCTCCACCCGACAGGTATGGGAGTCGGTAGTGTGGTGTAGGAAGGTTTCCTGCTTTTTTTTTCTCTCGTAATGGCAGCAGATGTGTTCGTCAAGTTGTAAAATTCGACGCAAAAAGTAGTGATTGACAGCCAGAGGCGTGGGTTATTTAAGGCAAATGAAGTGGCAGAGGAAATGAACTTGAACAAAAAAATAAATAAATAAGTAAATAATAATAATAAAAGAAGAGAGAAAAAAGAAGCGAATAACAGCCGAAAATAGAAATTTCATTTTGCAGTTTCTTCTTTTTGATCTTCCGGGTTATTTTTTATTTTTCATATTTTCTTATTCAGTGTGAATTATTTTTTAATAAAATCTTTGTCGCTTTCATTGGCTGTCCGTGGCTTTATATCTATTTGGTGTTTACGCCCAAGTCATATTAAACGTCTCGAAATTGTAGCAGAAAGGGGTAATGCCATTTTGACAAGCGATAGTCAAGCCAACTTGTGCCAGGAATAGCACTACTTTCACTTTACAGTTACTTGGGCGATCATGTCCCAAAAGAGACATGACAGACTGAGCAGAACATATTCCGGCATTAGGTTGCCATTTCTTTCTGCGGTAAACTGGTTGCCAACCTATTTAACCCATAGCTGGAGAGAGAAGAAACTGATTCATACCTTTCCCAAGGGTATTTGCACGTAAGTGAATGCAATGATTTCTACTAGAATTCGAACTCGGTTCTCTGATTTCTCGTTCCAAGCTGACATCCACTCCACCACATCGCAGAGCGAACCAAGAAACTGTCTTTTTGAATCTGTAGACTGCTTAGAACACCGAATGCTTGGGCATTAGCAAAAAGAGCGGTCCAAAATGCCAAATACAGATGGGGGATATTAAAATCAAGCAGATACAAAAATTTAAATACCTGGGAAGTGTTCTAACAGAAGAAAAAAGTGCAACACAGAGATCCAAAGAAAAATTGGCATGGCAAAAGACGCGTTCCTGAAGCTGAGTAAAGTATTAGGAGAAAGAAACAATTCATTAGAAACAAAGAAGAGAGTACTGGATTGTGATGTCAGTTCTTTAATATGGCAGTGAATGCTGGACAATATCATCAAAGAAGAAGGAAAAATTTGAAACAACTGAAATGTGGTTCTACAGAAGGATGTTGCGGATATCATGGATCGATCACGTGAGTAAGGATGACGTTTTGGAAAAGATGGAAACGAGAAAAAAATTAATATTGAGCACCAGGAAGAGACAACTAATGTTCCTGGGACATGCAATGAGGTAGGAGGGCTTGGAGAACCTGATACTAACAGGTCACATAGAGGGAAAAAGAGAGAAGGGAAAGCAGGGGATAACATATTTGAAGAGCTTGAGCAGGTGGATGACAGAACGGGGCTTTCGTGGTGTAACAGGAGAAAGCTTGCTAAGAGCCACCAGGGATAGGAAGACGTGGAAAACCATGATCGCCTGCGTCCTGAAAGAACAAGGCACAAAGAAGAAGAAGAAGAAGAAGAAGAAGAAGAAGAAGAAGAAGAAGAAGAAGAAGAAGATTGCTTATATTATATAGAGCCACATCCAAACCACACCAGGAGTCAGGGTTGGTGCAAGAGTCTCGATGGTGCAATCTTCCGAATCTATCATACAAGGCCCCCAACTCAACTACATCTCAATTTTCATAAGGCAGTATTCATATAAAATACAAATTTTATTGTAACCTACTTATGTACAATAATGGATCAAATGCAATATAGGTGAACTATTCAACTAGCTAAATTGAAAATAAATACAATGTATCTAAATAAAAAAAATAGAGATATGTCAAAATAGATTAATTCCATCTTAAATAAATGAACAATGTTTTGCGACAATTATTCAACTTTTTAACAAGAAAAATCTCCTGTTGATATTAAATATGAACAGGATATTTTTCTTGTTAAAACGTAGAATAGTTCTAGCACATTCAACATTATAGATAAAAAAAGAAATTGTGACTTTTCACATGAGCAAAACAAATTCACGGATTGAAAAAACCCCTTAAAATGACGTCAAAATACGTGAATATTTTTTATCCATTATTAGTCAGCTGTGGTTAGTTTAATTTGCATCATCTATAAATTTAGGTAGAAAGAAAGCAAATGTTGATAAAATGGCGAAAGTACAAATTATGTATGAGGCCCCCAAACAAGATTTCTTTTCCAGTCTAGAGGCTTGTGGTAGTACACACCGGCTGTGACGCGCTCCCATGTCAGAACAGAATGTGACACAAAATCGGAGTTTAATGTAGGATTTCAGAAATTTTGTGGTTCGCATCTGGGATTGGGTCATGAATATATCACCCACCCACCTCGAAGGAGAAATATTGTGTAAAGATGACATGTGCATCAAATGAATTTATAACTTTTATAAATGGGCTTAACAAAGAGGAAAAAGTGAGAAAATGCACAGATATAACTAATATTTAGGAGGATCTTCTAAAACACGGAGTGCAGGGTTTTCTTTAATGTCTCTTTACAATTTAAAAGCATTATTACAAAAAGTCTGGGGATGTGCGTTGTGGTGCAGTGGATATCGGCTCGGAACGCGAAATCAGGGGAGCCGAGTTCGAATTCCAGTTGAATCCATTGCATTCACTTACGCACAAATACCATTGGGAAAGGTATTGATCCTTCTCTCCAGTTATGGGTTAAATAGTAGGATAGATTGGGTTCTATAGCCTTGGCTGGCAATCAATCTACCGCAGAAAGCAATGGCAACCTACTGTGGGATAATTTTGTGCCCAGTCAGTCATGTCTCGAAAGAGACATGATCGCCCAAGCGTGTTTCACGTATGGCACTAAACTGACTGATTACAAAAAACAAAATGAATTCGCAAATATGTTGGAATTGGAGATTTTTTTCAACTAATTTAATCCACCTCCATTAGTTGCCCGAAGCACATCAAGACAGCGCTTTACTTCTTACGCCATTGATGTTTCCTTCATGGTCATCGTCGCCTCCCTTTATCCAACAATGTCCCTGTCTACATAAATTTCTTGTACGTTTCACGAACTGACAGTATAGATCTCTTCCATACTTATTTCTGTAGTTTCGTTGAGTCTGCGAATCCGATTTTGTTTCAATAAACTATGACAAACATTGTGCCTATCTTTTGAGGAGTAGCCATCTTTTAGGGAAGCGGTCAGCGACCCACGGCCTGCGGACCACATCCGGCCCTAGAGTGAATCTTGTCCGGCCCGCTACCTTACTCTGGACATGATATAAATATAGGTAAGCCAAACCAAAGTGACAGTTGATAGTCTGAATATATTGCATTGAAATTTAAAAAAACATTCTTTTTTACATGGAGAATGTGTTTAACTATTATTTTTTATTCAAACACATAGAAAATTTGTTCACATATTTATAACATGGTTCTTCTCCAGGAGTCATAGTTGTTTGGCCCTTCTCCATGATTCTACATAGCTTTTGGCCCTCACTCTCCAAAAGGTTGCCGACACCTGTTTTAGGACTTCATTTAACTTTATCTACAAGATACCTGTAATGCATAAATGCAATGTGAATAAAGACTTTATATATATGTATAAAGACTTTATGTATATATATACAAGATACCTGTAATGCACAAATGCAATGTGAATAAAGACTTTATATATATATATATATATATATATATATATATATATATATATATATATAAAGACTTTATATATATATATATATATATGAAATTTGTTTGAACATTTTTTGATCGATACTCGTATTTAAGTAGATATTGTGTTTATAATCAAACAGTATTATATATTTATTTCTACCGGCCTGATTATTTACAATAAATTTTCGTTACGAAAATGTGTGTCATTCGGCAAGATTTTCACATTTTCTTCACAAAAAATATTGTAAATAATCAGGTCGGTAGAAATAAATATATAATACTGTTTGATTATAAACAGAATATATATTTAAATACGAGTATCGATCAAAAATAATATTCAAACAAATATATCAAATTTTCGGTTGTTTATAACTAGTTTCATTAATCTTCGTCATATGCAGACGACAATTCTACTCCTGCAGCTTCTTCTCTCGCACTTCCCGCCTCTGGAACTCGCTCCCATATTCTTGCTTTCCTGACGGCTACAACCTCCAGAAATTTAAATGCAAAGTCAATACTCATCTACTAACCACTGGACTCTAGCTCTCTCCCCACCCCTGTATGACCTTCCCTTTCTCTCCACCTATGTATCTGTCATCGCACCTGCTTTCTATTGTTCCTTTCTAACTAGTTTGTACTCCTCACTCTTTTCTAATTAATCTTTTTACATTTATGTAACCCCCTGCACATCAGTGGCGTTTCCGCCTTGCTCGGGGTGAAATGATTATATATATATATATATATATATATATATATATATATATATATATAGGACCCTTTCTGCCAACACATTATCAAAGGCGGTAAACTATCGCCCGGTTCACACTCCACCCTCATCTATTGAACAGGTGAAGAGGCTCATCCCTTGTTTCCTGTTTAGGATGTGGTTTCCGGCTTTCTCTTTTCCATTCTTTTTACCCTTACGTAGCCCCCTGCGCATCAGTGGCGTTACCGCCTTGCTTGGGGTGATATGATTAAAAAAAAAAAAAAAAACATTGGCAAAATTTTAACTAATAATCAGGACACATTATTAACATAACGTTATAGAAGAGAAGGTGGAACTCGTTTAACAACAATTTTTAATAAAAAACAATTAAAATGTAAATGGAGAGTGTAAGCATAAAGTTCCACAAGAGTATTAAAAAATAAAAAGGGGACTCACAAACCCTCCAACAAACGTAAGGATCGAATAAAGTGCCCCTTTTGTCTGCACAGACCGGGCTGGTGAATGAACGAGCGCTCACGAAAAAAAAAAAAAAAAAAAAAAAAAACATCTATTTTTACTCAATATGCTAAATTAATATTTTGGCAACTGAATATATCTTAACAGTATATCTGTGTCTTTTGCCTCAGTCCCCGCCCACACCTTATCCGATAATCGATTTTTTTGACACTCATTAAAACAAATTTGTTTCTTTTACTTTTTCTGCAACTACTGGCGACACCTGCCGTTTGATTCTCTCCCTCTTGTTTTGTGTTTACCTATCTTGTTTTTCTCGAAGCCACGTTCTGGAAGCGAGCGCGCATTACAGCAATACAGCGAGAGGAAGGGGAAGACAGCCGGTGACTCATTCACTCGATGCGATATTGCCGAAACTGTTCTCCCCGTCCACTAACCATCGCGTTCGAGCGTATACGAAGGTTTTAATGCGTGCGTGCAAAGTTGACGGTTGTGTTCTACTGGAGAGCAACACTGAGGTAAAGCATGTCAATATGGCAAAGGGCTAACGGCATTATAAGCATAGTAATGACGTCAGTTGTACGACGAACGGCCAGTATCATGTGGGTAAGAATTATTTGGTAAAGCGTGCAGCGGCAGAGGGAAAAACCAGCGATAGACTGTATCAAACACATTTATCTTCTTTATGTTCCTTCAGGACGTTAGCGATCTTGGCACTCCACAATTTCCTTTTCTTTATAGTCCTTAGTAAATTTTATCTTTTTGTTTTTTCTCCTAAACCTTGTTTCGCCATGCATTTACTCAAGCTCACTAAATATATTATGCGTTTCCTTTGTCCTTATTGCTTTCAGTCCGTTTTGTGAGTATCAGATTTTCCAAACCCTCTTTCCTCATGCACTCTAAAAATTTCACTTGTCTCTTTCTGATGTTAAGTGTGGCTTCCCAGTGTCTCTTCTACAAATACTTTCACGGCTTCTGCTCCGATGAACTTACTTCTCTGGTGCCTATGTGTGAATTTACTGGAGCCCCAAGATTAGCAACTAGGACCCACCCTTTTACTGTGAAACCAATAAAATGTAAACGCAAATTCTACTCTATCAACTGTTTTTCTCGCACTTTCCGCCTGTTGAATTGCCTTTTGTTTACTTGCTTCCCCGATAGCTATAATTTCCAAGAATTTAAATGTAAAATCAATAGTCATCTCCTATCTCACTGACTCGCATCCTCTCTCTCATGCTCCTTTCTCCGTCCACACTATTCTCATCAGTATTCTCATCCTTCCCTTACCCACTTCCTGGCGCCTCCTATAACATGTGACTCTTTCACATAACTTTCTTCTTATGTAACCCCCTACGCACCAGTGACAGTAAACTGCCTTGCTTGAGGCGATATGATTATAAAAAAAAGTTCAAGTTTTTCATGCATCTTTGTTAATATTGTCCAGCATTCACTGTCATATTGAAGGACAGATATCACATCCAAATGGTATTTGTGTTGTTACGTGTTTCGAGTCTAAAGAGAAAAGCATGTGAAGTCACAAGTTTATTCACCTGAAGAGAGTCAATTTGTGACTCGAAACACATGTAGCAACACAAATACAATTATGGACACTTAATATATCATACAAAAAGCAAGTAATAATTATAATAATAGCAACAATAAATCTACACTTTAAACAAAACGTTTACGGCTTCTCGCACTTTTTCTTCTATACCAATTTCCCTCGTTGGAAACAAAACAACCTCTATTTCTATTTTTAATATATATATATATATATATATATATATCAAACGTGAAATAGTTATTGGTCTTTTCTCTCTGATTTTTTTCCTGGTGTAGTTCATGTCATGTCATTTTTTCCTGACTTTCGTGAGTGGAATACAACATGAATGTGTGGGCGGTCGAGTTGATAAATGAATTCGGTTGCATCTCGCTAGTTCAGCATTCAAACGGTAGCATCTAGTTGCCAATCTAGCATGCTTAATTCATGTAGTCGGAGCACCAGGTCAAAAGCTCTTCAGAACTGTTGCCATGAAAATATTAGTAGACAAGTCAGAGGGAGGCCATGACACGTCGATGAGAAAGTGACTGAAGTCGAGATGCCCGGTCAGGATCTATTATATTGCATACCCTTCTTTAGATTTTGCCAAGAATCTCGAGATACATAGCAGGAGCACCGGACCAGATGTTTCAACACTATTTAATGCATAGACGAACTGTAGATGTATAAGTTGGCAAGATGGATTTCGACGAATCAAATTTTCTGTCACGACACAGTGAACCAACCTTCTTAGACGTAGCAACTGATTCTATATGGCCGCCCGACTTAATGTTGGTGAAAACGTGAGACTAAGAAATCTTAGAGTGTTGCACTCGCGGAGTTTAGCATTAGCCATGCTGATGGCAGGCAGAAAAGCTTCTTTGTGATGATTAAATGAAAGCAGTTTCTTTGGAGGTGTCTGAATGGTTTTTTTTTCTTACAATAGAGCCAATTAAAACTACCGGTATATACATTCGAGAGTTTTAATAAAGAAGATATGCTCTTTATTAAGGCTTTCGAATGCATAAGTCTGTAGAGTCGATTCACTCTGGTTAAAAAACAATAAACAAAAAACAGGTTGTTCTACTCAAACACAACTCTCCACTAAAATAAAATGCTTTCCTAAAATTTAATAAGTTGGTGGTAACAAATGTAAAAAGAAATATGTTACAAAAATTTGAAAAAAAAAGTTATATTTAAAATGATTAATTTATTATCAAATAAATTTCGTTAAAATTTGACAATTATCTGATTTTTGCAAGAATTTCCAAATCCATGTTTTACATCACAAAAAAAAAAAACGCTCAGATTTCCAGTAATAATGTATGGCCACCCGTTGACGTAAGAAAAACAATTTTAAAACAAAATTTCGAATGTTCTAAAAAGGATATAAAAATATAATTAAAGGATCAGAAAATCCTTTGGTTTTTCTTTCATATAATAACATAATGATTTTGACGATAAGCATTTTTTAAAATTTAGTTTGGGACATTTTTCTATCATATATGCTCATTTTTTTAGTGATCTTTAATTAATTAATTTTTAATTAGTTAATTTTTTAAACTAATAGAGATTCTAATCGATAAAACAATTTTCATAAAATAGAAGTCGGATAAATAAAATGATTGAGCTCTAGGCTGAATTCATAGAAACAGAAAAATGCACCTAAAATATTTTCATCAAATTTTGGTCAGATTAAAAGTTGTCGGGCGACGGGACTTAGGCCTGTAGAATGGATTGATAGAAGCCCAAACAGTAAATGCTAATAAATTTTTTTCTATCAAAATTTGGCCGTATTATAAGATGTTGTACGACAGAAATTCTATTGATTAATAGACACGCAAACAAAGAGTACATAGGAATAACACATTTCCATGAAATCTCGAATTAAAAGAAGGTCGAATTATAAGAATTGCACAAATATCGTTACAAAATAATATTAACAGTTCTAAAAAAATCTATTTTCGCTTTTCAAGAGGATAGATTTTTTCTCTAATTGTATATCACCCCCCTATCCAGTCACCTTTGCTATTGACAATTCGACTTCAATTAATTTGATGTGGGTCTGAACAAGCCAATCGATTTTTTCTTTTTTTTTTCTTTCTTTTAGCTCAAGTTGAAGCAGATTGTGGCAACGACAGGAACTAGATACGATTTTCCCAATGCAAAATTTCTGTGAAAGGGAACTTTTTCAACGGTAGAAAAATATGTGTGTGTAAGTGAGTGGGACGTGCGGTAGGAAAGAGAACTTTTATGTCGATCGGCTTTTGTGCTACTTCCACTGCAATGGTAGAGACAACCCCTACCCCGCACTAATCACTGAACTTTTTTATTTTTGTTCTTTTTTTTTACCTTACCCTACCTTTCCATCCGCCATCACTTTTGAAATCAAATTCATTGTCATCATCACATATATATATATATATATATATATATATATATATATATATATATATACATATATATATGTATATATATATATCAAGCGAACGAGAAATAGTTATTAGTCTTTTCACTCTGATTCTTTTCTGGCGTAGTCAATGTCATATCATTGTTTCCTGTCTTTCGTGAGTGGAATAGAACATGCATGAGTGTTCCGCCGAGTTGGTAAATGAATTCAGACAACCAGCGTATATCGGTAAGAGACAACTCAACACCGACAACACAACACCGCCAAACAATACTGCCGACTCAATACTGCCGACTGAGCACCTGGACAACTCAGCACCAGAAAAAGATAACGTTTTTTATAACTTATTTTTCTATGTGCCATGACCCTTCAGGACGTAGCTGATTTCCAGATCATCCTATTGCTTGTAGCTTATAAACCCTTTTTCTTGTTACTCCTACCAAACTCTGCCATCTATTTGTTCGAAGCTCATCAATTATGTCACACGTTGCTTTCTCCTGTCTCTCTCTCACTCTGTCTTTTGAGTATCAGATTCTCCAAGCCTTCCTTTCTTCCTCATTACATGTCCGTGAAACTTCAGCTGTCTTTTCCTGATGTTAAGTATAAAAATAATTTATTAAGCATAACAACTTAACTAGTTACTATTTTAAAAATTACTTTTAATAAAGTAAATCGTAAAAATTTTCACTAATTAAGGCTTAATGAATTAGTTCTATTCAGTTATAAAACAAAAAGAGTGATGTTTTTCTGGTGCTGTGTTTTCTCGGTTCTGAGTTGTCCCGGTGTTCAGTCGGTGGTGTTGAGTCGGTGGTGTTGAGTTGTCCTGCATCAATGTATATTATTAAAAAAGAATTGACAAGGTTTGTCTGTTTAATTTTCTATCCTATTTTTCCAATTTTCAGATAAGGTGTTGAGTATCGTTATCGAAGTCTATGGCTATATCGTGTTGAATACACCGGTTCCGTCCGATCACGAGTTAAGCAACATCGAGCCTGGTCAGTACTTAAATGGGTGACCATTCGAGAATACCAGGTGCTGTAAACGTAAAGACCAAGAATGGTCCACCGTCCTCCACGTTTGGTGGTTAGGTGCAGGGGCTAACAACCCTGCTCCGTAAAAAAGTTGCTGCCCTATGCACCATCTGGGTATGATGGATAAATGATGAAATGATGATGATTGTTATCGAAATTGTGGATAAATTGACCGAAGTTCATATTTTGTTATTTTTATTCAAGTGATTTCTATTATCGCAGTTATAACCAAGAACCGATGTGGTGTTCACTTTTAAGGAAGGTTAGGTCACTTTGTCGGACCAGCAAGTTTTTTCTCCCTTAGTCCATCTTGCACATATACAAATCAACCATCCGATCGTGCATTAAGCACTGTTGTCATATCTGGTCGAGCGCCCCTGCCATTCATCTCAGGGTCCTCGACAGGGTCAAAAGGAGAATCTATAACGTGATCGGTCTCGCTCTGACAGCACCACTCCAGCCACTTTCTCACCGGCGGATCTGGCTCCCCTCTGTCTCTTCTACAAAGATATTCATGGTTTCTGCTCCGACGAGATTAGCTCACTAATGCCCCCTCCACAAGAATTTACTTCAGCAACTAGAATGTCAACAAGGCCCCACCCTTTTTCAGTTAAATCAACTAAATGCAGTCGCCACTTCTACTCTATCAGCATTATTTCTTGCACTTCCCGCCTGTGGAACTCCCTTCCGTATGCTTGCTTCCCTTACAGCTACAAGAATTTAAATGGAACGCCAATTTCAATCTCTTGTCCACTTCACTCCAGTTCTTCTCTCGTCCTTTCTCCATCACCTAGTCTTGTTCTTTTCTTTTCTCACTTTAACTTCGCAAAGACTAAACTATCGCCCGGTTCACACTCCATCCACGTCTATTGAACAGGTTAAGAGACTCATCCCTTGTTTCCTGTTTAGGATGTGGTTTCCGGTTTTTCTCTTTTCCAATCTTTTCACTCTTTTATTTTATTTTATTTTTTTTTCAATTGGAGTAGATAGACTAAACTATCGCCCGGTTCACACTCCACCCACGTCTATTGAACAGGTGAAGAGGCTCATCCCTTGTTTCCTGTTTAGGATGTGGTTTCCGGTTTTTCTCTTTTCTAATCTTTTTACTCTTACGTAGCCCCCTGCGCATCAGTGGCGTTTTCGCCTTGCTTGGGGTGATATGATTAAAAAAAAAAACTATCTTCACACTGGTATTCCTATCCTTTTCTTGCCCTTCTTCCGACACACCGAGTAACTGGTTCGTCTTTCTCTTCGCTCTCATCCTGCTTAAACTTTCAGTTTTCTTGTATGTAGTCCCCGCCCCTCCGCACCAGCTGTTTCGAAAGAGACATGATCGCCCAAGCGTGTATCACGTATGGCATTTAACTGACACACACAGACACGCATATATATATATATATATTGGCTATAGTTTATTTTCGTCCCTACCTTTTTTTTCCTTCTCTCCTCATTTTTATCTTTTTAGTCGTTTATATCTGTGGGATTATATTTTATATATCTATTCCTATCTTTCACCTTAATTTTTGTGTGTGTATATATTCTATATATGTTTATTTAATTGTGGGCTTTAGTGTTTACATCCAGTATGTGTTCGATTTTTTTTGTGTGTGTGTGTCTGTTTGTTCCTAAATTTTTTTGTGTGTGTATATATATTTTCTCGTAAGATTTGCTTTGTGTATCTGTGATTTAATGTATGTATTCCTTTGTCTGTGTGATCTGATATATCTATTCTCAACTTATTTCCGGTTTAAATAATATAAGCTTCACTTCCTCTCTTAAAAACTTTTTTTTAAAATATTCTGAGTGAATTTATTTATTTTTCAACGGTCTAGAAGAGACAATGAGAAATTACATTGTTAAAATAAATTCTTGATTTATAACCGTTTAATTATGTTTTCAGTTATTCTTTCAATATAACATAGAATATTTGGTATTTAAGTCAGGTAAATTCCGATAGAGACGAATTCAGAAGAACTCCATGTTAAATTTATTTAATTTAACAGAGTAATATAATCTATAAAAAAAATTAGATATTCTACAATTTCATGGGTAATACGTATTTCACAGCAGACCTGCTCGTCAGACCCAATTACCCATGAAATTGTAGAATATGTAAAATTTTATATATATATATATATATATATATATATATATTGATTGTTTAATTATTTAGTTTTTATTTAGTTAATAAAATTAGACCAGTACATAGTTGTATTAAAAAGTGTTCAATACAATTATATTGTAGAAATTTGGATATTCTTCATTTATAAACGAGTTATTACGCGACCTAGGTTTCTACCATGTGGTGTCTTTAGGCGATTTGCAATAACTGATATTATCATTTTTTTTTTAAGAACGCTCACGTAACGGGGATTTTTTTGAAGGCTCACGTAACGGGGAATTTATTTTCGAACGCGTAATTTTTAAAATTACAAGAAAATTATAACGTTTTCATTCATGATTGTATGAACTTTTATAGGTATTTTATGGTATTTTACTTAATATAGCCATACCATAAAATATATATATGTATGAATTTTTTTTACCCACAGAAAAAACAAATTGATTTAAACAGAGTAGACTTCATAATATAATTGACACTTTAGGAATCTTTCGGCCAACACATTATCAAAAGTGAACATTAGCAAAATTTTAGATATTAATCAGGACACATTATTGGAGAGTCTGTGAGTCCCCCCCCTTTTTTTACTACTCTTGTGGAACTTATGTTTACACAGCCCTTTCATTTTAATTATTCATTTTTTGATTAAAATTTGTTTTTAATCGAGTTCTACCTTCCCTTCTACAACGTCAAATTAATCTGTCCTGATTAATATTTAAAATTTTTCCAATGTTCACTTTTCATAATGTGTTGGCCGAAAAAAAGTGTCCTAAAGTGTTAGTTATATTATGACGTCTACTCGTTTATATATATATATATATATATAATTAATGTTTACTAATGGAACTAAATTACACAGTTAGATATTTACTTTTAAAAAGTGATCGATACAAAAGTAGAGCATAAATATATAGTAATTTTTATTATTATGTCATTTTTCATCATATTTTGATTTCTGCTATGGTCGCACTACCAACCAAGTCTGCGGGAAGACCTAAGGCAGGTCGTGGCGTGTTGTTATGACTCCATTTCATGTTTTTTCTATCTTTCCCATTATCCTTAGCGTTACATAGACACAGTTCTCCTTAGTGTGTGGGATGTACTTATTAAGACAATTTTTTGTCTATCTCTTAAGCTGGGGTTTCCAGGGATTCAGTCAATGTAATTATTATTATTATTATTATTATTATTATTATTATTATTATTATAACATACTGCACCTTAATAGCCATAAAGTTGCGGTGTAAGATTGTCTGATGATGGTGTTTTAACACCGAAAATTTATTGCTATTAAGTTGCATAATGCATAATTAGTTGCATAATGCATTATAATAATAATAATAATAATAATAATAATAATAATAATAATAATAATTACCATATATATATTATTTAATATTTATTATTCTAGCTCTACTTTGTATTGACCACTTTTTTAAAGAATAATGTTTCTTTGGATACGGATTATTATTCCATCCATACGTACCCTATACTTGTATATATATATATATATATATATATATGTGTGTGTGTGTGTGTGTGTGTGTGTGGAGGCATGTGCAGAGGTTAGTGTGCGTGGATATAGATAAGTATACATATGTACGCAAGTACACGCACACATAAAATTATTTTTCCTGGTATTAATAAAACAGTGCTCGATCGCTCATTCAGTGAAATGAATTAGAGCGCACTAGCTATTGGGAGCGTATAATGATATGCGCTAAAAGGTCTGCCTACTTCCACCGAACGCCCATAGCCCAGGGGTAGAGTCGCCGACCGACGCCATTTTGGTCGGGTTTCAATCCTGGGTAAAAAAGCAATCGGAGTCTAACCGTACTGATGATCTGTGATACGGCGAAACAGATCTGTCTGCGGATGACAATATATATATATATACATATATATATATAAAGTATATATTAATAAATATACATATTATCCTACGTCTATAGCACGACTCGGAGTTTCACTCTCAAATCAATCATCAGGTGTCTATTATAAACTGAACGTACCTGGATTTGTATTTTTGGTTATCGCGTTGTTCATGGTAGTTATATGTTATAATGCTGGTACATTATTTTAAAGTTTTAATTGTATATATATTAGTCATCCTATTGCAAGCCTGTTTCGCTGTATCACAGCTCATCAGTGTGGCTAGACACATCAACTTGCTTCTGGCAGGGATCGAAACTCGACTGATTTGGTGTCAGTCGGAGTTGCTACCCCCTAGATATACATATATTAGTCATCTAAATACAAGCCTGTTCCGCTGTACCACACTTCATCAGTGTGGCTAGACACGTCCCTTTGCTTCTAGCCGGGATCGAAACACGGCCGATTTGGTTTTAGGCGAAGTCGCTATCCCCATAGGCGCATGGAATCGGAGAAGGAAAATTTGCTGTGTTGTATATAAGCAGTGTATACACACGCCAGTCGCCGAAAGAACTG
>JBBBDQ010000897.1:4972500-5047500 GCA_037127315.1 Ascarosepion bandense | reverse complement strand
TTATCCATGTGTTGATTACTCTATTCTTCTCCTTCTCTGTTTCCTTTTTTTTTCTCTCTATCGCTCTCTCTTTCTCTTTCTCTCTCTCTCTCTCTCTCTCTCTATATATATATATATATATATATGTGTGTGTGTGTGTGTGTGTATGTGTGTGGTAATATTTGTATTATAAGTTTATAATAAAAACATACTTTACTGCAACACAAGAGCCGTTGTGTTTCGGAACTATCTTATTAGCACCTCGTCAGACAGTGACGGCGAGGTGCTAATAAGATAGTAAAATGGGATTCATGTTTGGTTAATTTTGCCAGTAAACGGAATAATGTATGTACAATTGGAAGAACGGAACAGGCGTAATGTGATGCGTTGACGTTGTGACGCAGAAGAAGTCGATGCATTGTCCTTGCAACGTAGCAGGGGTTGGCACCTTGCAGAAAGCGTGAAATTGTTATGCCATATGATAAGATAGAAGTTACAAAAAAGACCCAATCGCATAAACAATCGCAAAAAGCAACATTTCCATTAATTTTTGCCGCACCCTGTATATCAATTGAAATTTTGGTTCACATATCAAGGCATCAGACGTTGATCTACCAGTGACTCGATTATGACTAAGTTTGAGTGAAGCTTCTTGGAGAAATGCATAAAAGTGCGCAAAAGACCACCCGAAAGTATGTTTGTCGTTGAGTTTTGACGAACCCTGTACATTGATTCGAAAATTTTTTATATACATCAAAGGTTTGATCCTTGATCTACAATTTACCCGATTTTGGTTAAATTCACTTAAGGCATTTCGCAGGGGAAGAGTTCGTAAATTCTAAGCGTTTCGGTGATTTCTGCCGTACCCTGTACATCAATTCGAAAAGATTTGCGTAAATCAATGGTTCATGTCATGATCAACAAATGACTAATTTTAACTGAAATCGGACCAAGTGTTTCGGAGGTGTAGTGGTCGTTAGAATGGGGACACACAAACACATACACAGACAGACATATCCATTTATATATATATAGATTTGAATAGCAAACTTTTTTTGAAACATCTTTTGCTAAATATGATGGACAGAGAGAATTTTATTACATTTTAGTTAGCTTTTCCATCGTTCTTATTCCGTTGATGGGAGAGAGTGAGATCAAAAACTGTCTAAACCGTCCATTGTTCCAAACACTTTCGGCCATTTCGTTAGGCATTTTCAAGGGGTTTGGTGTTCTTAAGTTCTCTTCATGTTTTGACTGGTTGAGATGTATTTCTTCTGTTGTTTTGAATATATATATATATATATATATATATATATATATATATATATATAATATTCAAAATAATAACTAAATAGACTCTGCAAGTATTTAAGTTTTAAATTTATACTAAGATAAACCTTAAGAAAAACCATTAACAAACAGATATATATATATATATATATATATATATATATATATATATATATATACACTGTAATGGTTGTTACAATGTTTTTAAATTCATAGTATAACTACACAAAAATTTCTCATGTTTCGAAGCCAGCCCATTATGTTTTGGCTTCATCCTCAGGTGATTTTTGTTTTAGAAATGAGAATTATCTAGTTGAAAAAACCGTTTATTTGTGTTGGATTTGTTATTTTTGGGTGTTAGAGGGGTTGGTCTGTATTTTGAGTTCCGTTGACCTTTTTACTGGTCTTAGGGCCAAGTGTTTGTTTTTGGTAGAGTTCATGATAGGTTAATCTATTAATCTTGAAAGGGCTGGTGGTGCTGGCTTTGAAACATGAGAAATTCTTTGTGTAGTGATACTATGAATTTAAAAACATTGTAACAACCATTACAGTATAACGCTCTACATTTGTATCGAGCACTTTTTATAAAAGTAAATGCATGAACAAAAGTTAAATAAACCTACGAGTTCAACAACTTAGTTACAATATATATATATATATATATATATATATATATATATATATATATATGTATTAATTATGTAATTAATATATATATATATATATATATATATATATATATATATATTATTATTAATTATTAATTACTAAGGTTTTGGTCATTATAAAAATAAACCAGTACACAATTGTATTAAAAAGTGTTCAATACAATACAATTATATTGTAGAAGTTTAGAAGTTTTGAATATTCTTTGAATAACTCCTTTATAAATGAAGAATATATATATATATATATATATATATATATATATATATATATATATATAAAGAGTGCAATGGGTAAATTGTCGCATTTTTTTCTTTCGTGATTGCACATTGTCTGTTTTTTGCCGCTTTCACAGTGTAGTAGGGTAAACTGGGCACCGTCTGTGAGAAAAAGAGTACCATGACACAAATAACTCCAACGGAAATTTATAAACAGCATATTGTACTGCTTGTCATTCGCGCCGGAAAATTCAATACGAACATTTCAGAGTGTTTTGGAGGACAGTGAAAACGATCCGGAAGCAGTTGGATGTGTCTAATGGTGATTACGAAGGCGTTTAAAGTGATCACTAGTTATGGCGACATTATGCTTCCATCAATTTTTCCAAGAATGCGTCAGATTCAACACGGAAGTCTCCATCAAGTGCGTTGAGGAATTAGTAATGACCTGGGTCAACATGACGTCTGTTTGAAGATCCTGTGTCCGGCAACATGACTCTGCACCATGCCATACATGCAGTAGAACCCAGTCCTGGCTGCCAGATTTTTTCTGCGCCTTATCAGATTTTTTCAGCCTTTATATCTGGATACTTTACTCCCCAGATTGCAACCCCTTGATTGTTATGCGTGTAGCGTATTTGAGCGAGAGACTAACAAAACTCCTTGTAACAGCAAAGGTGAGCTGAATGCAAAGATTATGGGAGCATTCAACAGATTAAACAAGGAGACCACCCAGAAGAGTTGCAGAAGCCCTGAAGTCATCTGAAGTCAGTGGTTGAAGCCAAATGGTTGTTTTATTGAATAAATTTACTCTTTAGTATTGAAGATATTTTGTGTAATTCTAGTAAATATATCTGTTAAAATGAAATATCTTAATTATTTTCGTTTTTTAGACGACAATGTATCCATCGTTCCCTGTATATATCGTTCTGTTTATGTTAATCAACTGACAAATAACAGCATTTTTATTCTGTTTCTTTTCAGGTAAGTAAGAAAATCTTACTTTTAAAACGAAAGCTGCAATGACGATTTTTCCCAAATTACGTAAGTATATTGTTTTACAGTGATTCATCTGATCAGTTTACTTCACCTTGCTGGTTAGATTAGACAGTGTTTGGAATATCATTCTCCCGCTTTCGGTCGTCACTAGGGAAAAAATCTCATCAGAACAATTTCTAAGGTGAAATTTGTAGAAAAGACAGCGATATTTTCTTCGTTTTATTTAGTTGTATTAGTAGCAATACTGTCTTGAATTTCTTTATTATAAGATTGAGTATTGGCAGTCATTACTAATTATTGACTGGTATTTCTTTCATTTTGATTTCAGTTACCTAATTTGTCCAAATTACTAAGTAAGACATTCAGAAAATAATGGTGCATTATTTAATATGAGGAAAACAACCAAATATAGGAATTGTTAAGTTTCTTTGCTAAGAATGTAATTATCAAAAGAAGCATTGGGTGTAGATGACATTAAAACCAGGAACAGTTTTTTTACTTCATTGCTTAATGATTCTGATTGAAAACAGAATGCAGGTTGAATAATGTTCTCGTCATCTGATGCAGTTGTACTTTACAAAAAAAATGAAATTCCGTTGAAAATCTTTTGTTGGGACGCCCGCGCCTATTCGGCTATAATGGACTATTCCATTACTATGTAAAGTAATGGTGGCATCTACGTAGGTAGAGTGTGCCGAGCAGCCGATCGACAAGTCAGTCGTAACTTCCGGTGACGACCCGGAAGTACCCATTGCTCATACTACGTCTTACGACGGTTGAGACGATTAACCTTTATTCTTGTATTGGATACTAATAACCTTTGTAAATACTATTTTCACGGAATACAACAATTAACCTATTCCTGTTGTTGAGTTATTTATTCTTACTCACGACATAACATCTTTTCAGTATCATCAGTGGCAGATAACACCTAATAAAGATCAGATAGTGCCCTGCTCATTTAAGAGGACATGGAAACAATAATATGTAGTCTATGGTTTAGTTTAAGGCTTATCAAGTGTCATCAGATGATACAAGCCCCTAAAGAACGTAAAATAATGCCCTCGGCATCTCATGCACAACGAGAGGTGAACGAAAGAAAATGCGGTCTATGGATCCGTTCAATTACCATAAGCTCTAACAAAAGCCCCAGCAAGACCGAATAATGCTCTGATCATCTAATATAAAATAATAATCTGTCCGTCATATTGACTGAAAAATGTGTGATCTCGTGCCCTGTTCAAACCTTCGCAAATGATGCTAGATGCAACAAATATCCAGTATGATTTGATTCACGGCACCTGATGAAAAGGATTTGACAAAGAAACACGTGACACAGAGTGACACGTTCACAACTCCTAAACAGGACACTAGGTCTTATTTTTTTATGCATAAGGACATCATGACAGAGAAAAAAATGAGATATATGTCTCGTTCCGAGGTTCCCAAATGTCGTCAGTTGCAACACATCCTAAGTAAGACCGCGTATTTTCATATTATATAATGTATACAGACATTACAAAGAAAATATGAGATTTAAGGTCCCGTTCAAAACTTCTCAAATATCATCAGTTGTTACAAATACGTAAAATAAGTAACCTGGGGATCTGATGAAAAAAAAAAAAAATGAAAAAATAAAAATAAAAATGAAAACGTGGTGACCCGGTAAAAACTTAACAAATGTCATCAGCTCCAGCAAACACCTAAGTAAGGCCCTTTTATCTAATACATAGTGACATAAAAAAGAAAAAAAAAAGAGATATATGGCTTTGTTCAAAACTTCACAAATGTCGTCAGTTGCAACACACGCCTATGTAAAGTCGGATAATGCCGTATTTTCTGATGCATAGCGACATGACAATAAAAAAGATGAGATATAGGGTCTCTTTTCACAAATAGGTTGCAATAAGTAAAGTCGGGTAATGCTCTATTATCTGATGCATAAAGACATGACTAAGGAAAAATGATGTAGGGTCTCGTCCAAAACTTCACAAATGTCTTCTTCTGGAACATACATCCGAGTAAGATCGGATAACGCCCTTGGTCAATAAATACATAAGTACATGACAAAGAAAAAATGATAAATGCCGACACTTGCAAAATAAATGAATAACTCACGTAAGGTAAGTTGTATAATACCCTGGTTATCTGATGCAAAAGAAACAGATAATGAACAAAACATTGACAAGGTCAAATTCAAAACCACCTATGTAGTTGGAGGTAACAACATACTGTGTTCTGCTTATTTTCTATAGCATCTGTTGTATCTCTTCTGGATTCTTGTTGAGAAACCACACAAAATAATAAATAACAAAAGCAGATATGGAGATAGAAAATGTAAGTTATATTGAACAAAAATATACAAACTGAAACACTGGTTAGTCAATTCAAGAATACTAGGAATACTGTTAGTAGAAATCAATATATACAGTCTTGTAGTGAAGAAGTATGTCCGGGTAATAAGTCTATATCCTTACTAACTCTCTAACAACCACTCAACCTCTGCCGTACTCTGTATAGGCAGGATTATATGTACATATCAGGCGAGTTCATTCTTATGTGCAAAAAGGGGTGCTCCCAACAGTATGGAAATTTGGTTTTTGGAAGACATCCTTCACTCAATCAAATGTATCTAGTCTTAAATTTATTAAGCAATTTCCGGCTCAAGTTGAAAATGGAAACGTTACTAGTTTTGAATTGTTCCCTTCGCTGTTACCAACGAGTTTGTCACTGACGGCAGAAAATTTTTTAACTAATGACGGTCGGAGAATGGTCTGATCATGTGTTTCAACCTCTATTATTTATTTAACAAAAACAATATTGTCAACTTGTTCTTTATGTCGTGCGGCTTACGGCCTATCACGTTGGATACGCCGGTTCTCGCTCGATCACCGAAGTTAAGCAACGTTGAGCCTGGTCAGTACTTGGGTGGGTGACCGCTTGGGAATACCAGGTGCTGTAAACGTATAGTGACGGATGTGCGTTGTGGTGCAGTGGATGCCGGCTCGAAAATTTTCTCATTATTTTTTTTTTGCTTTCTTGCGTACTTAGTGGCTTTATCGCCTTGCGTGGTGGGAATTGACTGAAAATTTAAAGTTCCTAAACTGAGAGAATAATAATGCTTGCGATGTCAGTACGCCAAAGAGTATCTAATGTTTCTTGACTTAATAAGAAAGGAGAAAATGTAGGCTTATTCTGCTAAAATCTACGCCGAGAAAGAATATTCTGTCCGTCACATAACGCTTATTCCAGTATCACAAATGCCTACTGTTGTAATGGAAGAACCTATCTCCCACTAGCAATGGACGGTCACCCATTATAAATACACCACGCAGTAGATTACGAGCGAGCTGATGACCAGAAGACGACCAGGAACGGACGAAAGTACTCTACGCTCAATTTCTGTACATAGTGACTATTGTGTAGACTCTTAATATTTGTACCCTTAGAACAATAAACCTTATTGTTGATTTAATTCGTGTGTTCCTTAGTCTTTACCACTCGGACAAACCACTCATTTGTTTGTATCGTATTTTCACGACACAACACCTACACAAAAATTTACGCAAAAAACGATACTGCAAATACATAAATAAAACAATTTTATTCGTATAATTTAATTACTACAGACAATATATTAAACATATATACCAGGCCACTTACAATGAGAATACACAAAACACACATGGGCGCGTGGGTAAATGGTTAGATTTTTGGAAGGTGACTTCTTGATGTTATTGGTCTGGTGCGTGTGGCACTTTTACAAAATGCCTGAAAATCATACCACGAGTTGACTCAAGCCTTGTGAGTGAAACTGGGTAGACGAAACTATTTGGGAGCCGTCGATGGTTGAGTAAATCATCATGACCAAAGTTTGAGCGTAATGGCATTGTTGATCACGCCAAATAAGGCCTTCTATCCCAGAAACTGTAACTAAGATCTGCTCAGCATTAGTTGCAGTATAACCTGCAGGTGGGCTTTGATGGTGTTGAACAAACACAAATATGCCTACAACGGGGATTAACTAGCCGCCCTGGTAGACAGGTATCCTCGTATATGAGTGTCCGGCTTATAAACATGAGACATTATAATATATGTATACAAAACACGATGCAATAATTGTAGTCGAAACGAAAGACCCCCCACTAAAAAGATTAAAAGACGAAATGACTTACTTATGCAAAGTTACACACGATTGTACGTAAAATATCCAGAAATGAAAATGGCCGGTCTCTGAGTCAAAATATTTATTGACAATAAATTCACGACTTTTCGAGATATTCAAAGTAGAGTTCTTGGGACACGCATTGAGGAAGGAAGGCTTGGAGAACCTGATGCTAACGGGCCAGATACAGGGAAAAAGAGACAGGGTAAGCAACGGATAACATATTTGAAGGACCTGATCAGGTGGATGATGGAACGAGGGCTGCATGGTGTGCTAAGAGCTAGGGATAGGGAGACGTGGAAAGCCATGATCGCCTATGTCCTGAAGGGACAGGACACATAGAAGAAGAAGTAGACTCTATACAACGCGAAACCTGAAACACTGTTTGTTTCTTAGTCTTGCGTCGTGACTGGTGAATGGTGACTCGAAGGTTGTTCTAAGCTATTGTCGCTAACGTGAATTGTTCCAAACGTTGCTCGTTTTGAATTTTTTCCTTCGGTATTTCCAACGAGTTTGTTTCTCACTGACAGCAGAAAGTTTTTTAACACATTTCTACCATCCGCCCGTGTATTGAATACTGCTACCACATCTCGTCGAGTGTCCCTGCTATTCTCGTCGGGGTTCTTGACAAAATCCAACGGGGAATCTGTAATGTGATCGATACCGACTTGGCAGCTCGGCTGCAGTCTCTCTCTCACCGGCGTGACGTGGCTTCCCTGTGCCTCTTCTACAAATACTTCTGCCCCAATAAACTTAACTCACTTGTACTCCCTAGGTATGAATTTACACGAGCTACTAGATTAGCAACTAGGTCCCACCATTTTACAGTGGAACCGATAAAATGTAACCGCAATTTCTACTGTAACAGCTTCTTTTCTCGCACTTCCCGCCTGTGGGATTCCCTTCCATATACTTGCGTCCCCGACATCTACAATCTCCAGGAATTTAAATGTAAGGTCAATAGACATATCCTATTTCACTAACACGCATCCATTCTCTCAAGCTCTTTTCTCCATCCAGTCCACCCCCATTACACCGGTATTCTCATCCGTCTATTACCCTCCTGACAATTCCTATAACTAACCTCTCTTTCTCATCACTGTCCTCTATGTAACCCCGTGCGCAACAGTGGCAGTAAAATGCCTTGCTTGGAGTGAAATGATTAAAAACATTTCGTGACGCAATGTAACAGTGTTAGGAGCGGACAGGTAAGAAAGTTTAGGTTTTAATGAATGTTTCATATACAAGTTTTCTTTCTATAAAGCTATAAAACGTAGACGTAATTTGCTTGTTCAGAAACAGATGGGCTCTTTACTTACCAAACGATTACGGAAATGAATCGATTTTAGACATGAAATTTATCTCTATTTACCAACATATTAAGGAGTATTTCTTTTCTTTTCACTTGGCCCTCCTTTTGAGTGCGGTATCGTATCATATTTAGAAACATCCATCGATGACGTCTGTTTGCTTGTACGACTGCAGTTCCTACAGCTAATGTGGGTTTTAATATATTACGAAGTTTCAACTTTGTGACTTATTATGCGAAATATTTCTCTAGCGTGTCGGCATGTGGTCTAGAATACGCCGATCACATTTGAGGCGTAATAAAGCCAAACACTAAAAAAGGGGCCGCTTATCGATTAAATTAGTCAGTCAGTTAAGTGATACACGATTAGTCAGTCAGTTAACCCTCTAGGGCCATTCGTATCATATTTGATACAGTATGAAAACAAGCCTTGAAAGAAATATTTTCCTGAAAAATTTTTTAAGAGAAATATTTTACAAATTTCAAATGAAAGCAGTATTGACTGCTCAGTCAATGAATACCAAATGTTTCCTTATAGGGAAATACCAAATGTTTCCTTATAGGGAAATACTGTATCAAATATGATACGAATGGCCCTAGAGGGTTAAGTGATACACGATTGGGCAATCATGTATCGATAGAGACATGACTGACTAGACAAAAGATTTTCCCGCAATGTTATAAAACCCAATATGTCATGTTATTTAACCCATAGCTGGACGGAGAAAAGACGGATTAATGCATTCCCCAAGGGTTTTATTACGCGTAAGTGAATTTCGACGAATTCAGCTTGAATTCGAACCCGGTGTGAATAATGGATCAATTAAAAACGAGGAATACTTATACCCGTTCAAGATATATAATTCAACACTTATTCATATAATAAGATAAAGACAAAAAATAGGAAACGTTTATAAATCTAACATGTTTTACATTTATTAAAGCTTCATCAGAGAATAAGATATGGAAAAAATAAGAAAGAAACACTGGCATTTTTTTAACTTTTAACTTTTGTGTTGTTACGTGTTATTGATCAGGTTTTCGTATATTCGACTTGTTAAACAGGATTAGTATAATTTATGGCGTACTGAATCCAAGGAGAGACGATGCCACTTCGAATTCCAGGAAATTAACTGATTCCAAGTTTAACTGAAGAAACCGTAAATATTACTTTATACATGTGAGTATATAATAAATACCTGTAAAATTATATCTTAATTCATTGTCACAGTTTCCGAATAAAAATACGATATTATGATAATTGGCAAATATGATGTTAACGTGTAACTGACTTTGGCTCAAAGAAGATTATCTCAACATGACTGGATCCCGAACGTGGTGAGCTAGGATTTCTATGTTCAGTCGTGTCTCTCTTTCAACTCAGGATCACATTTGTATTTGTAATGTAAGTAAAAGTGGATCTACATTATGGCGCAGTGGACATTGGATCGGAACGAGAAATCTTAGAGCCGAGTTCAAATTCTAGTTGTATTCGTTGCATTCACTTACGCGCAAATACCCTTGGGAAAGGTATTTATCGGTCTATTCTACCTCCATCTATTGGTTGAATAGCAGGACACATTGGATTCTATAGTCTTGGTTAGAAATCAGTCCACTGCAGAAAGTAATGGCAACCTACTGAGGGAAAATCTTCTGCCCACTCAGTTATGTCTCTTTCGAGAAATGATCGCCCAAGCTTATATGGCACTGACTGTTATGTTTCGCTAATTCTGTACTAAAATAAAAATAAAAATAAAAGAGATAAAATTCCACACGTGTGCATTGTGTCGAATTTAGTTTTTCTGACTTAAGCTAAAAAAAAGGTAACCTAATAAATAGATAAATAAATAAAAACACGTCAATATTTCCACTCACCTGACGAATTATTCGCGTAAGCCATTACTCGTAATGTCTTTTAAGCGTACACTGTTCTTCATCGTAACGCCTATCATGCTAAATCGAATTTTCGGTTTGCTCAACCACTAAGTTCGTTTTGCTCAAAAATAAAATAAATAAAAGTATTTTAATTTATTTAAAGAAAACATACTTAGTGTTTTCTTCCATTACAGTCACCTTCATAATTCCATTTCTCTTGAGAAAGCAGGGTTCGAATACCCGTAGGGGTTGTTACATTCACTTAAAGCTCATCTAGAAACGATAAGAATCCATCTCTTCCATATTATAGGTTTAATAACGGGAATTGTACCTAGAAATATTATTTAAAAAAATGTTTAAGCAATTTTCTTTTGCAACAAAAGGTCTATTCTTATAAACCCAAATATGTATTTTTGTATCAAATATTCCCCCCACCCCAAGAGTTGTGAACACTTAAAAAATAAGCGTATTAATCAATCTTGATACTTTTCCAAGAATTTTATGTTTTCTTAAAAAGATTAAAAATTGGTAATTGTTATGTCGCCAAGTATAAATGAATAACTCAACAACAGAATCAGAATATAAGTTGTATTCCGCGGAAAGAAGGTTAGTATGTACAGAAGTGATAAGTAATATTTACAATAGAAAGATACAAGAGTCCAATCCGTCGTAAGACGTGTGTATACGTGATTACTTCCGTTACGCCACCGGAAGTGTGACTAACTCTTCACTGATTCGCACTGACTCTTCAGTAACTCATTAGAGACTCTCAAGTGATCCTCTAAGACTGTATTTACTAGCCTTCCCACGCAAGGCTGGATGTGACACATGGTCATTTTATAGTGAGTATTCCCGGCCATATAGCCGGGCCAAAAAATATCTGTCTATTTTTGCCCAGTCGTGGCTCTACCCTTCAGCGGAACCACGACTGGGTTATTGCTCTCTGCTCGGAAGCAGAGAGCGCCCTCTACCCGAAGGCAGACAGCTGACAGTGTCGTAGAGTCGTCAGTGTAGTGACTCTCTAAGACTATATTTAGTTGTCCCTCCCAGTAAGGGCAACATGTGACACATGGTCAGTTTTGACTGGGATTTCCGGGCTATATGGCCCGGCCAAAAAATGTCTGTCTATTTTTGCCCAGTCGTGCTTCTACCCTTCGGCGGAACCATGACTGGGTTTGTGCTCTCTGCTCGGAAGCAGAGAGCGCCCTCTACCCGAAGGCAGAGAGCTGACAGTGTCGTGGAGTCGTCAGTCTAGTGACTCTCTAAGACTCCCCTGTAGAGAATCCACCATTGCTATATATAGCAATGGGAACAGTACATTTGTAGTCAAATAGGAGCGGCGCCCTAACAGTAATCAGAATTAAACAGGTTAAACTATCTTACCGTAGAAGAGACTATAGAGAAAATAACATTGCTCAACAGAAGGATGCTGAGAATACACTGAAATGAACATGTGATTAAATATGAAGTCGTACAGAAAATGGAAACAAAAAGGACATTTAGAAATTTGAAATTTCCAGGGCACATAATGAGGAAAGAGGTCTTTAGAATACCTAACACACACAGGTCATGTTGAAGGCAAGATGTACAAAGGAAATCAGCGAATAATCTACCTAGCGAGTTTGTTTAGATGGTTGGCAGAAGAGGGATTAGAAGAGAAAGAAGAAAAAAACTTTAATAAGAGCTACAAGAGAAAGGAAATTGTGGAGTTCCACTATCGCCAACGCCCTGAAGAGATAAGACAAAGAAGAAGAAGAAGAAGAAGAACTTATATTATTTGCAGAATCCGGCAGATGAGTGACAACTTCCGAGCTAAGTTGTTTTATTTTTTCTAGTCAACAATGATCTAGTCTAGTTGCATCAAAATAAAATGCTACGACCTTTCTAGTAACCAATAGCAGACGATTTTAGTCGATTCTTGCCTTCGGTTGTTCAAACTCTGACCATTATTTGGCTGGTTCTCCGGAAGCAGTTAATCGTAAAAGACGCCCTTCTAGAAAGACAGCACCAGCCTCTTTGGGTAAGACTGACATTTGATACGCTTAGAAGTTCAGTTTTCAATCAGTATTTTCAGATGTGCAAAAAGCTGAATAATTTACACTGTTTGGACTTTCATTGTTTGGACTGTTGTCCTCATCATTTATTTTGTCCAGTGGGGTAGATTGTTCTTCTTCCATGTGCCATGCTCCGTCCGGATATCGCAGTTTCAGTTATTTCCCGTTTTAGCAATTGAGTACTCCAAGTTTTTGTTTCCTACTGCTGAGGCCAGGTATTGAACTCACAATTCTTTGGGTAAATTCACTGGATTACTTCAACAAATGTTTTTATCCACTGGGTTATATCTCATTTAACTAATTACAATACATCATCTCAGAAATATAGACAGAAGTTGAATAATGTTTGGCACAGACCTTTAGACGCAGTTTCCAAATATCAAATTCAGGATCTTCTCACTCTTGTTAGAGGAAACTCCCCCTGATTGACCATGTCTTCAATGTCATAACCGTACCCAACGCACTTGCTAATGGCGGGTTTGTGAGGTTATTTTATCCACAGTTGGAGTGGATGGCTGTTGATTCTAAGAAGTTAATTCACCATTTAACAGCTCTTGTTTTCTTTTGCTACTCCCTTTTCTTTTAATCAATTTATCCCAAGCAAGGATATAAAGCCACTAAGACACAAGGTGTTACTGGAATGAAAGAGAATTTGAGAACTTTAGAAGGAAGCGGAAACCTAGTTCTAAAAAGGATACTCTATTTCTGTTCAAAAGACTGGGCAGGAGTATGAACCATACGATCAGTGAACCTATCTTTTATTTACACACATAGTTTAAAATAGTACAAAATTCTTAAGACGCTTGGCTGTAATATGTTCTCAATAAAAGCTAATTGCTATAGTCAGTATAAAAATAACTGTGGGGTCCCCTATGAAGATCGGAATAAGGTGATATTTTATAGTTTACGCTATTTATATTGTTCGGACTGTCGAAGTTATCTATCTTGACATTTCACAAAGACAAATGGCCCAGTGAACAAAAAACTTAGAGAGTTGTTTTTTTTTTGTCTTTTTATATAATAATGTATCCCCAAGCAAGGCATTTTACTGCCACTGTTGTGCAGGGGGTTACATAGAAGGAATGTTATGAGAAAGAGTGACAGGTTACAGAGGGTGTCAGGAAGAGAGTATGAGAAGGAAGAGAATACTGAGGGTGGACGGAGAAAAAAGCATGAGAGAGAGGATGTAAATTAGTGAGACAGGAGGAGACTACTGACTTTACATTTGAATTATTGAAGATTGCAGCGTTCGGGAAAGCAAGTATGCAGAAGGGAATTCCACTGGCGGGAAGTGCGAGAAAAGAAGGTACTGGAGTAGAATTTGCGTTGACAATTTATTGGTTTCACAGTAGAAGAGTGGGACCTAGTTGCTAATCTTGTGACTCGGGGAAATTCATATATAGGGGGCACCAGTGATCTAAGTTCATCGGAGCAGAGACCGTGAAAGTATTTATAGAAGAGGCACAGGTAAGCCACGCTTCACTAGTGAGAAAGCGATTGCAGCCGAGCTGCTAAGTGGGTATCGATCACTGTGCAGATTCTCCGTTGGAATTTGTCATGAAACCCCGAGGTGATAATCTCGTTTATATATATATATATATATATATATATATATATATAAAATTAAAACATTAAATTAAATTAAAGATCAAAAACAAGAACCCAATTATAACCTGGAATATCGTCGTTAAAACCAAATCATATAATAGGAAAAAGAGTAACTTACGTTTTTTAGAAAAAAAACTTGTCATCTTAAATCAAATATATAAACCTAATTTAATAAATAGAAAAAGTTAATTAATGACCACATGCTTCCATAGAGAAATACTTACTCAAACAAGTAAACCTAGATTAACACAAATTCCCTTATGTATTTGTCTGTTTCTTTCTCCCTTTCTTTCTTTCTTTCTTTCTTTCTTTCTTTTTTTCTTTCTTTTCCCTGTAAATATTTAGTATTAATAATAATTATGAATTACTCGCCTTTGAATTCATCTTCCAGAATTTAATTGAAATTTTTAAAAATATTTTTCGATATTTTTCTTTTCTTTTTTATCTTCATGTAATTTTTGTGTATTTATACTAAACTCTTTGTAAATTAAATATAGTACCCTAACAGTGTATGACATAAATTTCACGAATATCGAGTGAATTAAAATTCAAATCTCTTAAACGGTCAGTTTGTAATATGCATCCGATGATTGCATAGTGTATGAAACTCCAAGTCGTTCAACCGGAGGCAAATAATACGTATATTTACTAATAAATACTTAATAGATCTGTTTGCACTCCATCGAACATTGTTTTATTAACATCTGAATAATATTTTTATACATGTGTGTATTTCCATATATATATATTTATTAATATTCACACACACACATACACACACATACATAAAGAGTATACTTCATTGAATAATATGAACGCACTGTGTCTATTTTTATACTGACCCTTGTCAGTTCTAAAATCATTTTCTTAATGTTAAAATGAAATTCATCAAGAAAGACGCTGTAGATTTTTTTTGTTCACCAAACTACTTTTCCAAGATCATCTCCAGGTGCAAAGACAAACTATATATATATATATATATATATATATATATATATATATATATACTATAGTCATCCGCAGACAGATCTGTTTCGCTGTATTACAGCTCATATATATATATATATATATATATATGTGTGTGTGTGTGTGTGTGTGTGTGTGTGTGTATTTAGGCAGCAAATTTTCTTTTAAACATGTCAGATTAAATAAACTGCAAACACTATGTTTGCTTATTCTTATTAAAATACGTTCATACTCACGGATAATTTTTTGCGAATTACAATCAAAAGATGTCAGAAATTAGCTGTAAGGTTGACAGATGTTATTTTCATTCATTTCTTAAGATAGCCAAATACTTTCTACCTCTTTCTGATTACATTTTTGTTACCATAACTCACAGCCCTGAAGATGATCTCAGACAGTGGTTGAAAGTACTTTGGTACCTTAAGAAAAGAATGACAATCACAGCTGTCAACGTTACAGCACATATGATTTTCCAACAGTAGTCTGCCATTACTTTCTGTGGTAGACTGCTTGTAAACCAAGGCGATAGAACCCAATCTTTCCTGCTATTTAACCCATAGTTAAACGAAGAAACGATGGATTAATACTTTTCTCATTGCGAGTAAGTAAATGCAACGAATTCAATTCTCCGATGTCTCGTTCAAAGCTGATATCCACTGTTCCGCAACTCACATCTTTAAAAATACGTTACCCAATTATTAGTATTAGTTGTAGTAGTCGTAGCAGTAGTAATATTTAGTGTTGCAGTAGAAATTCTTGTATCCGAACTTCATAGTATTTCGGATATGAGAATGGATTCACATATAATATGTCATGTTTAATAAAACTGTAACTTAACAAAACACAAGAACTTATCGCAATATATGAAAAATCAAGTGACTCACGAATGTCAATATAAATGTGCAATGTTTAATGCTCAATAAGTTTATTTTTAATTGTCTTATTTCTTTTCTCATTTCATTTGCTTGTCGCTGATCTATTTTTTTTATTTAAGTTATTTCTGCAAATTATGTGCACTTGTATTTTATGTACTTGTGACCAATTTCTTTTTCTCCATGAATTTGATGTTCTTATCAATAGCTTTCTCTACTGAGTCCGAGTTTTCTTCAATTTCCTTCAGTCCTGAGCATGACTGTAAACTGCATCCGGCATCAAGGTCTCTGATTGGGAGGTTGTGAGAAGCAACTCTTAATTTGCTGTTCCCAGATCCACCCTAACTCGGAGTGGCAGCACCTGTTAGGGTCCCAGCTATTGGCAAATAGTTAATCCCTCAAACTGAGGTCAAAACACTATGAATATATAAAGTAAATTATAATGGTATCGATATCAAATAAGTTTTTTTGTCGTAAACTGAAATTTGAAGGCTAAATAAGTCCTCTGAGTAAATGGTATCATTTATACCTACTTAGAGCCAAACCCGAAGCAAAAACGAAAATAAAAGTACTGAAAAAAACACAGACATACAGACAGATAAACAGACACATACTCACAAACATCTTGCCTTTTATATATATATAATCGATTTTCTGCACTATTGTAAGAACTGCAACCGTGAAACTTCTGAATATCGTTTCTTATGTCTTTGTCTATGAGTGTATCAAATTTGATTAAAATCGGACCACTCCTTCAATAAGCCGATTTTTTCGATTATCGATGTTCGATATTTATCTGGGGTACCTCGACACAAAACCTAGCTAAGAACACTCTCAGACGCTTATAGTAAAACTGTGTAAATTTTCAAGATAATCAGTTCAGCCGTTTCGGAGTCTATAGGTAACGGACACACAGACACACACAGACAAAGTTCCATTTATGGACTTCCACGTCTCCCTATCGCTGGTGGCTTTTAGCACGCTTTCTCCTGTTACACCACGCAACCCCCGTTCTGTCATCCACCTGCTCAGGCCCTTCAATTGTGTTATCCACTGCTTTTCTCTGTCTCATTTTTTTCTCTATTTGGCCTGTTAGTATCAGGTTTTTCCTCCTTCTTCATTGCACGTCTCAGGAATTCTAGTTGTCTCTTCCTGATGCTCAATATTAATTTCCTTTTCGTTTCCATTCTTTCAAACATCTCATCATTGCTCACATGCTCGGTCAATGATATCCACAGCATCCTTCTGTAGAACCACATTTCAGCTGCTTCAAGTTTTTCCTCCATCTTTGATGATATTGTCCAGCATTCACTGACATATTGAAGAACTGACATCACATAAAAATCCAGTAATCTCCTCTTTGTTTCCAGCGAAATTTTCCTGTCTTCTGAATATTCTACTCAGCTTCTGGAATGCATCCTTGGCCATGCCATTTCGCCTTTGGATCTCTGCGTCACACTTTCCGTTTTCTGTTAGAGCACATTCCAGGTATTTAAATTTCTGTACCTTGATTTTAGTATCCCCCACATGTAGTTGGCCTTTTCGGCTTTTCTTTTTACTTATGACAATGCATCTAATTTTCTTGTAGTTTATTTTCAGTCCGTTATTTTCGCTTTTCTTCACTACTTTCCGTAGAAAGATTCGTAGTTTCCTTTCCATGTCTGCTATCAGCACTGTGTCATCTGCCTATCTTATATTGTTAAGATTATGAGCGACAGTGACGAATCCTAGCAGGACTTCAAATTCTTTCAATATAGCTTCGCTGTATAGATTGATTAAATCTGGTATGTCAGGTAAAAGCCGTTAAGTGTGGATACCCAATTAAGAAACAAGTGTTCAATTAGCAAAAGTTTATTGGATGATCATGCTAATCAACCATATGGATTACACTTTCGGCCATTATAATGGTATTTGCAAACCATACGTTAGTTTGACACAAAGTTACAAATGTGGGACAACCAGTGAGGATCGAATTCACATTAACAATTTGGTTTGCAAGACAATCTTGATAACCGTCGTACAAAACAATATCAATAAATACAGGAAAGGTGCCGAAACTGTGTTTAAATTTCAATCACGACTGTTTTTGTTAGCTTATCACCAATACACTTAGGTAAGGTAGATTTTTCCTATGACGTTCTTGGGACACACTTATTTTGGTAAAAACAAAATAATGTCTTTTCCTTTCTTGTCAGCATGGTTGGTGGTGGAAGTGAGACGATGAGTGACGACTTGTGTAAACCAGTCTCCTACAATTACTTTACCCACCCAAGCAGAAGGAACAGTAGAAAGTTGTCACACCCATTACCAACCTTGACGGAAACCAATCAACGACTACTTAAATACATTAACTTAATCTTTGTTTTCTGAAGATTTTATCAGATTTTTCAAAGATTCTATGGCCGTTGAAGACCTTATTTGTTTAATCCGTAGGTTTTTACGTGTTTTAATCTTTTTGTTTGCTTTTCGGTAAAAAAAAAATATATATATATATATATATACATAAAATACGCTGTTAGCTGATTACTATTCTTATCTTTCCTACGCGAAAATCTCCAAATTGGCTGCCTACCAATTCCGGCGTTCGTAAAATGAATCTGTGTCTTTCGGATGAGTGAACAGTCCTTTTTTATTTCAGCCTGCGTGCAGAGTGTTTTAAAAGCTTAACCTCTGACCTGATTCCAGTTTACTGATAATCTTCAATTTTGATCAGGGCTCTGGTGTCGGCAAGGTTGATCAAACCAATACCATCACTTCTGGTTTTCCTCTATTCGTCTTCGGTCTCTTCATAAATTGAAGATACGCGTGATTGTTGGCAAAGGGAGACTGACTTTTTCAAGCAGATGGAAACGAGCACGAATCTATGATAAACGAAGTGATAATATTTTTTCCTTTAGAAAAACTATTTCTGGGAAGACGAGTTATCATTATTTACAGGTTTTTTTTTGTTTTTTTACATTCGGTCTACTGGCATCGTCTTTGTCATTATAACAAGGTTTCGGTCGTTCAGCTCTCCGGCCTTCTTCAGATGTCTGTTGATCCGGATAACCATCAGAAAATTTCGAACAAGTTATTAAATCTACGTGAGTAGATTGTTCTCGTTCCGATGTTTAAATCTCGGAATATCTCGTTTCCTTTCTTGTTTCCTCCTACTCAGTTATACCTGTTGCCACTGAGGTTCAGTCTGTACTGCCATGCACAGGGATCGAACTCACAATTACAATGCCACCAAATACATAAATCAGAATTCCTAAATTGTGGGTCGCGACACTGTTTGAAAATTAAAAAGAAGATATTTTTTTAAATATTTCATCAAAATCTGACTAAATAGACCTTCTCACTATAGTCAGTTAAGTGCCATACGTGATACACGCCTTGGAAGATCATGTCTTAAAAGAGGCATAACTGACTGAGCAGAAGATTATCCCGCAGTAAGTTGCCATTACTTTCTGTGGTAGACTGTTTGCCAGCCAAGGCTATAGAACCCAATCTGTCCTGTTATTTAACCAATAACTAGAGGGAAGTGACATATTAATACCTTTCCCAAGGGTATTTGTACGTAAGCGAATGCAAGGAATTCAACAGGGATTCGAACTCGGCACCCCGATTTGTCGTTCCAAGTCGATATCCACTGCACCACAAATTAGTTGGCCGTAAAGGTTATACTAGAATTACGCATTAACTTTGATTAAACGCTGTCTGTTGAAATAGTTCAAGACTCGGGCTTTTGTTTCCAGTCTGTTATTGTATCAAGTAGTATTGTTTTGACGAGCTTAACGAATCATAGCTGGTCATGCTCTCAATCTAATCATTTATCATCGTAAAAAGAAATCAGTTTTCACCTATTCCTGCAGTACTTTATCTATAGGATCGGATTTATCAGTTGACTGCAGAATTCTAATTTTTGATTATAGTTGTCAATAGTTTTTTTTAGTATATTTCTAGGTATTCTTTGATTATATGTAGATTTAATGCACCCAAGATTCTACGCCTATGCTGTTTCAATGAAAAGTTCAAATTCTGTTAACAAAGGATACTTACAAAGGATACCTAGAAAAAAAACTATACATATCAATAATTAAAAGGTTTTTGCTTAGTAAATTTGAGTGGGTCGCCATAAGCTGTGCTCATGAATGTTGAGTTACGATTCTAAAAAGTTTGGGAACCCCCTTCACTAGGCTATCGTTTCAGCAATACTAAAAAGAATAATGCTTGATATTCCGAGATATATAAAGCGTGATAGAAATAATCTAATTCGGTTGATTAAAAAAAGGTGGGGGGAGTGACATTTGAATTTCCTTAAAAGCTACCTGAATCGACAAACACCCGAGGAAGACCGGAGATGACAATGATCTAAACAATAGGTGAGAATGTCAACCCAGTCCTCCACAAGAGTGAATTGTGACACAAGGCCAGTTTTTAAAGTGGGGAACGCTCGGTTCAAAGTTCATATATTACCCGGCTACCACTAACAAAGCAACTGGGTACAGAGAATAGGTGAAAAAACAACAAATGTACAAAATACTGACGAATGACATTGTGCATAAATTCTCGCAGATTGATGTTGACTGGAAAACAAGAAGCCGAAAGAGAGTTCCACATGCGAGAAGTGCGAGAAAAGAATCTATTAGTGTAGAACTTACGATTACACACAGCAATTTCCACGGTAAATATTATATCAATCTATGTAAACACAGCTTTACAAATATATTGATAATCGATGTTCATTTTCGTGACGGCGTGAGAAACCTATATTCATAGATTTCGAACAATATACAACAATGACCTATTCACCTTTTTAACTTGCATCAAAATCACGTGTGATTATTCAATTATAAATAATTTCAGACTGGTTTAGCTTTCAACTTATTTAAGTTCTATTATTTTTTTTAACTAAGCATTATAATCCTATCCATTGTAGAACAGTTAGGTGTGGAAAGTATGTAAAATCCCCGCAAAAACCATTGACTTTGTGTCCCTGAAGAACCATTCTGACATAAACGACTTTTTAATCAATTTAATAACGTGAGGCAAAATGAATGATATGGCCTTGTCAAAATACGTCCACAAAACTAAATAATATATATAAAAATTATATTTACGAATTTTTGTATGGATTTAGATAGGTACCTTCTTTAAATCGCCGAAAAACATTAAAATGTTTATGTTACTATGGAAAGATCAAAGTATATTATAATTATTTTTTTTTTAATTTTTTAATTCCTTGTAACACGTTTTAAATTATGGTAAAAATTTTGTTTTGATTTTAGTTCGAGGGTAATCAAATCAATACGAGAGTTTACAATGGAAAACTTAATGTTGCATAACTCATTTTTTTCCCGGTGACAAACACATTAACTTAGAAATTCTTGCAAAAATCAGATAATAGTCTGATTTTAATGAAACTTTCAGGAATTATTAAAAAGTGAATGAAATTACTTTTGAATTTATCATTTTAAAAAATCTTGCAAAAAATATTTCTACATCTGTTACTCCATCTCCACGTATATTCATTAAATTTTAAGAAATTAAACTTTGTTACGAAAATTGATTTTATTAGCTAAACGCAGGTTTTCACTGAGGAATGTAAATCATCTATTTTTTCAAAAATATTTCTTTTATTTTCGAAAATCTGCTCTTAATAGTAAAATAAAAATGCAATATAACTATGAGATTATTTAATTTGATAAGTTCTAATTCCTTTAATAAATAATATAAATTAAGAACATTCTATTTTGAAGAAAACAGATTTCGACTAAAAATTTTAAAATAACTGTTTTCATTTTTTTTTAATTATAATAATTTATAAAGTCTCAAAAATGTTTTTAAAATACTTCAAAGATTTGTTGGGATTAGTTTATAAACTTATTAAGTGAAGATTACATTTACTAATCGAAAATTAAAAAGTTCAATACAAATCGTGGTGCCTTCGTATTTTAAAAATAATTTTAAATATTTTTGTGTATTTGAAGTTTTTTGTATGGTAATTTCCATGTGTACATTAAAAGGTCATGTGTTTCAGAGTTTCTTCCCCTTACCGAAAAATATACGATTTTGTCACTTGTGATCACCGTACACTTATCTTATCTCGCATCTGCGAGCTGATAACACATTTCAAATACGGCAGGCTGGTCAAAAAGTTCAACTCTGTGATTAAGAAATAGTTTTATTCTAAATTTCATGCTATAAGGAAGTAATACTTGTGTAAATCAGATTAATTTAACATTAAATTTGCTAATTTTCTAAAAATAATGTGTCACAGATATATGCCTTATTTTTATAAAAAAATCTTCTAAAAATAAAGCATACATCTGTGACACATTATTTTTAGAAGATTTTTAAAAACCGAGAATTAACTGTTGTTTACAAATGTGTCGATCGCTCAAAAGTGGCCAAAGAATTGAAAGATTAAAGTTTTAAAATGTTAGATTCCAATCAATATAATTTCTGTTTGAAATACACCAGAGTATATTGCTGACTGGAAATAGTAAATTTAATCCTTTAGCTTTTAATTAAAACTAAAATAAAAGTTTTAAGAAATTTTTTATTTTCAAAAATTCAGTTTTAAAGTTAATTATCAAAAATGAGTGGAGGTACCTAGTTTTAGAAAAAACATTTTGAATAAAATTTCTTCTTTTAAAGAAAAAAAAATTCGTGTTAATAGAAAAGACATATTTTTTAATGTTTAGTTGATATGCTGTGTCCTATTTATACAAAAAGCACGGACAAACTGGTTGACATTAACATGCGCTAAAATTGAACAGAATTTTGTTACATTCTATTTCAGAGAATGTTAATTTAAAGTATAACATTTCTACTAACATAATAGTTTTAAATGCCTTAAAGCTGAAAATTTTAAGATTAATAATTCGATATAGGTTTTCATCATTTTTGTAGATTTTTATCTTTCTCTGTAAAATACCGGTTCAGTAAAGTTTATTTAAATGGCATCTTCTCGTAGGAATAGCGTATTTTATTCATAATTTAAATAAAAAAAATAATTTTTTGTTTGCTGTCGATTACTACGCGGATGAACTGGAAGTTTCATAGTCTGACTTTGAAAGAGTGATGACAGAGATGTAAAATATTGCAACTCTTCTTGTTAATAAATGTGTTGTTTCTTTTCAGCTAAACTAATATGAGTTTTCAAAAAAGCCTGTTCATACTGTTGGTCAAAAATATTATAAACAGCAGATATGCTCTGTAAATTTTTCTTTTGTTAATTTTTCAACTAATATTTGTGGGCGCGTACCTACTGACACTTATGAACTCTTCCAGTCATTATATAAACCACAAGGTTTATACTCTCAGGGCAGCAACCCGCCAGGTAGGCGTGGCTTACTGCCATTCTTGTAGTTATATTTTTCCTTGTTAAATACAATATGTTAAACCTATTATCCGTTGTCCGAGTTATTCTTTCGTGGCCTCACAAGCGGATCCACATCAATTTGGGGACGAAGATGCTCGTACTCACCAAAGGGACACCCCACCTCAATAAACCTTCGTTCGCAGCTCTTCTCAAGGTTGCAACATAACCACATCACTAATACAAAACTCAACAGCCACTTTAGGTACAGAGTTACTAAATAAGTTTGTCGTATGAGCGTAAGATGTAGAAGCACCTCTTTTTTATATAAAAATCTCTAAATTACAATGGACTTTAAGATTTCCAGCCACTCAAGGTAGAGAGTTACTGAATTAACCAGCTGTATGATTGTTGTGAAGAGATGTAGGAAATACTGTTTATGAGGATATGTATGAGAGATAACAATTAAACTTAGACTTGGAGAAGTTAAGATTGTAGTGATCGAGAAAGCATCGTCTTGGGAGTCTGTTCCCCAAAGCAGCGTTTCATGAGAAGGTACTGTACAAATGGAACTTCCTCCTTACTCACGGAATACAAAGGAAATGTAGATTATTCGTCCCATTACTTTGGTTGTTTGGCTCCTAATTTATAGAGATGAAATGCGAAATTACTTTCCGAACACATAGACTTCAGTTACTACGTAAACATTTTTCTTCCATATCTATTGTTTTCAGTTATTTCACCAGAAAAGTAACACAAAGGGTTACTGAGTATTAAAGAATAAGAAAAACGTTATTAAGAAGCGAGAACAAAGAAAGAAGTGGAACTAAGAAGACAGTAAAAAGCGACTGGCATTGCATTTCAATTTTTGAAGATCAAAATTGGCTGGTTAGCAAGAAGCCAAAAGAAAGTTTCACAAAGAAAGCGTTAGCGGCTATATCACGTTGAATACACCGGTTCTCGCTCGATCACCGAAGTTAAGCAAAGTTGAGCCTGGTCAGTACTTAGATGGGTGACCGCTTGGGAATACCAGGTGCTGTAAGTGTATAGTGACGGATGTGCGTGCTTACGGCCATATCACGTCGAATACAACGGTTCTCGCTCGATCAACGAAGTTAAAAAACGTTGAGCCTGGTCAGTACTTAGATGGGTGACCGCTTGGGAATAGCAGGTGCTGTAAGCGTTTAGTGACGGATGTGCGTTGTGGTGCAGTCGGTATCGGCTCGGAAAGAGAAATCGGTGAGCCGAGTTCGAATTTCCAGTTGAATACCCTACATTCACTTAATCACTGGTACCCTTGGGAAAGGTATTAATCCGTCCCTTCCTCCAGTTATGGGTTAAATAACAGGGTAGGATTTGGGGATCCTGCCCTTAAAAACAAATCCCAATGAATCTTGATACTCGAAAAGAAAAGTCTATTATTAGACACAAAACTTATATAAAAACAACAATAAATTGTTGAAAAAAAAAAAGGTATTACCAAATACAATAAATAAATAAAGTTGGCAATAAATAACACGCCGAGGTTGATATGCCTAAAACAAAACAATTAACCAACATTTAGATTATTCAACGCTGAAATGATGAGACCTTAATGACAATCTAGTACTGCGCTACCATCCGAAGAGTTCATCTGAACAATTACTATGAATGTTTTTGTAAAAAATGTCACAGGGAAGCTAGGTTACGGCGGTGGGAAAGTGACAGAAGCCGGAATGTTGGAACCAATAACATTACAGATTCATTTTTGGATTTTTATCAAAAATCTCTAAATTACCATAGACTTTAAGAAATCGAGCCACTCAAAGTAGAGAGTTACTGAATTAATCAGTTGTATGTTACAGAAAGAGGTAAGAAGTGCTGCTTATGTAGAAAAGATAACGGTTAAACTTAGATTTAAAGTTAAGATTGTAGTGACCGTGAAATGATTGTCGTAAAGTAATATTTCTTAGGAAGAAGCTGCACAAATAGAACTTCCACCTGACTAACGGAATTTAACAGAGATACGGGTGATTCGTTCAAGCGTACCTGGCATGGCGGGTCTTTGCTGCAAAGGTCAGAACTGATGGGAATAATGAATGCAGTTTTTGGGATATTTGCCATCAAAATAGTGAGATGGAGTTGCGAGAGACTTCCGACATTTCGTATTTGGAATAGGGTTTAAGGACTGGGAAATCATTAGTCGCCCTCAAGGCTGAGTACACGCCTTTTCGGCAGGAAAGTGAAGGCGGGTAGCTCCAAGACGAGTTAAAAATTAAACAAACGTCTATACAGGAATATTATTTTGCTCGATCTAAGCCCAAAAGACTGGGTCATAACACGTTAAAAAAATTAACGCGCTTTCTAAATCTCTTAAAAAGTTTTTTTCTCCTTCAAGAATTAGCACTCATGTCCAGATTCCCTGACCTCGACAGATAACAGACTGAGGATTGTTGCAACACGGTCTTTCTCTTCCGGCTGGGGTTTCTGGCAAAACAAAACAAAAAAAAATTAATAAATATTTATAAAAATCATTCTCTTTCATCCTTTCGCCACCCCCACATATATATATATGTATATAGCATGCGTGTGTGTGTGTATAAACATTTCAGGTAGAGTATGTCTGTAAAATGACATTATGAATAATAATGACAAAATGAAAACTTATCTTAGCCGACGTGTTTCCTCCTCAGTGGGACAAATGCAAGAATTTTTTTAAACAAATATTTATATACAAGAGGTAAAATGTTATTATTTTTTTTTAAAATCTAGTTCGGAATGCTCATAAATATTCATGAGATTAGCTGAAACGTCAGACAAACTATGAAGGACGCGAAGTGATAAAATTCAATGTCTGATACATGAAAGTGAGGTAGTGATGATTTGTAAATTTCTTGTATTTTTTTGAGAAATTTTCTGCAAATTGGTTATTTGAATTAATTTGGTTTGGTATTCATTGATATGTTATCTATTTCGAATAATATGAGGGTATGGGTTTAAACCGTATTTGAGTCATGTATATTAGCTTACGCGCAAATACCCTTGGGAAAAGTATTAATCGATCGTTTCTCCGTCCATCTATGGGTTGAATAGAAGAACAGATCGGGTTCTATTGCTTTGGTTGGCAACTGGTCTACAGCAGAAAAAAACGGCAACTTCCTGTGTGTAGTCAGTCATGGATTGAAACAGATATGATCACCCTAGTGTGTATCACGTATGGCATTTAACTGACAGATATTGGCTTGGGTGTGAATGCTCCTAACTCGAGAATTTAAAAAAAAATACAATAACATTTTATTCTTGTATATAAATATATGCTAAAAAATAAAATCCTTACATTTGCTTTTATAGAGTCCCAGAGAGGATGAAATGCATCGGCTAAGATAAGTTTTCTTTCTTTCTTTCTTATATATATATATATATATATATATATATATATATATAGATCCGCAGACGGTAGTTCGAAAAAAAGTATTGAATGCACACCTAACACAAATGCACACCCAACAAAAATAAACTGATTATGCAAAGCTAACAATATGACCATCAACCGATCTCTTCAAGCTAACTAGTAGCTATTGTAGATTGAAAAAATTGTAAGACTAGCTTGACTGAAGAGACCTGCGTGGTCGATACCTGCGTAGCAATTAAATCGGATGTGTTCTGTTTTTAACACACACACACACACACACACACATATGTGTGTGTGTGTGTGTGTGTGTGTGTGTGTGTTCGTGCGTGCGTGAAAAGTCAGAAATTTATTCGCCTGAAGAGAGTCAACATTAGACTCGAAACACGTGTAGCAGCGCAAATATAATTATGGACACATAATGTATTATACAAAAGATAAATAATATTAATAATAATCACAATAATAACAATAAATCTACATTTTAAACAAAGCGTTTACGGCTTCTCACACTTGTTTACCTACTAGCAGTATAGCCCGGCGTTGCTCGGGTGTAATGAAAGCTTCAAAACTAATTCATGGTCCTGGAGCTCAGACTCTTTGGACGTTGGCACGAAAGAATAAAAAGCAATAGTCGTTTCCAGTTAAAGCGAAACCGTAGACTGAAAGAAAAATGAATGGATGTAAGTCAAATTTTGATTTCCTGGTATCGATATCAAATAAGATTTTTTCGTCGTGAACTGAATTTTGAAGGCTAAATAAGACCATCTGAGTAAATGGTATCATGGCTGAGACTAAGAACTACAATTATACCTACTTAGAGCCAAACCCGAAGCAAAGACTAAAATAAAAGGGCTGAAAAAAATATAGACATACAGACAGATAAACAGACACACACACAAACATCTTGCCTTTTATATATATATTATCGATTTTCTGCACTATTGTAAGAACGGCAACCTTGAAACTTCTGAATATTGTTTCTTATGTCTTTGTCTATGAGTGTATCAAATTCGATTAAAATCGGACCACTCCTTCTATAACCCGATTTTTTTCGATTATCGATGTTCGATATTTATCTGGGGTACCTCGACACAAAACCTAGCTAAGAACACTGGCAGATGCTTATAGTACAACTGTGTAAATTTTCAAGAAAATCAGTTCAGCCGTTTCGGAGTCTATAGATAACAGACACACACACAGACACACACAAAGACAAAGTTCTATTTATAAATAAGTTGAGATATATATATATATATTAACCAAATAGTGGCTGGTTAGATCCGCAGACGGTAGTTCGAAAAAAAGTACTGAATGTACACCTAGCAGAAATGCACACCCAACACAAATAAACTGATTATGCAGAGCTAACAATATGACCATCAACCGGTCTCTTCAGGCTAACTAGTAGCTACTGTAGGTTGAAAAAATTATAAGACTAGCTTGCCTGAAGAGAACTGCGTGGTCGATACCTGGGTAGCAATGAAGTCGGATGTGTTCTGCTTTTTAACACACACACACACACACACACACACACACACACATGTGTGTGTGTGTGTGTGTGTGTGTGTGTGTGTGTGCGTGCGAGCGTGAAATGTCAGAAATTTATTCGCCTGAAGAGAGTCAACGTTAGAGTCGAAACACGTGTAGCAGCTCAAATATAATTATGGACGCATAATGTATTATACAAAAGATAAATAATATTAATAATAATTAAAATAATAACAATAAATCTACACTTTAAACAAAACGTTTACGGCTTCTCACACTTGTTTACCAATAACAATTTCTCTCGTTGCAACAACCCCTATTTCTGTTTTCAATATATATATATATATATATATATGTCGAATATTGATTGCTGGTTAGGAAATTATATATATATATATACCGGGTTCCAATTAATTCGCCTTGTAGAATATAATGGGTGATGTTGTTCAATTGAAAGTAGTTCATATTGATGAAACAAAATGCTGTTTTCTTTACTGCAGCAGTCGCGTCGGTGACGCATTGTTCTTTGTGCCTTTTCGAGATTTTTTTTTTTAATTTCATTTTCGGCCCACAGCTTTTATTGTTAATTTATTGATTTGAAAGTAATTCCCAGAATTAAATGATTTCTTTCCTTTGTCTTTTTTCCATCAATAATTGAAGAGTTGGAGAAAAGCCAGCGTGCTTTTTCCTTCTTTCTTTTTTTTTCTTCTTTAAACCTTTTCAAAAGGAATAATCCCCTTGACTAAAAATATTTCTTTATTCCTCTACTTTGCTATTGGACTTGAAGGCAGGAGAATAAATCTTCTGAAAGCGATGCTATGAACAAGATGACGCAAAAATTTTCAGCATTTATATATGTACGAGGGCGCCCGTTCCGTCAAAATTGATGGCAAAATATCTATATCGATATGCCGTCTAAAATGACGGCCATATATATATATATATATATATATATATACATATATATATATATATATATATAGCTGTACTTACTATTGAGTATCGTACATTAAGACAGAAGAGAAAAATAATACAACGTTCCTCTTTGCGTGAAAGTAAACACACACACACACACACACACACATTTTTTTTTAATCATATCACCCCAAGCAAGGGTGCTACGTAAGAGTGAAAAGATTGGAAAAGAGAAAAACCGGAAACCACAACCTAAACAGGAAACAAGGGATGAGCCTCTTCACCTGTTCAATAGACGTGGGTGGAGTGTGAACCGGGCGATAGTTTAATCTATCTACTCCAATTGAAAAAAAAAATTAAAAAAAACAGTGAAAAGATTGGAAAAGAGAAAAACCGGAAGCCACATCCTAAACAGGAAACAAGGGATGAGCCTCTTCACCTGTTCAATAGACGTGGGTGGAGTGTGAACCGGGCGAAAGTTTAATCTATCTACTCCAATTACATATATATATATATATATATATATATATATATATATATATATATATATATATCCACAACGGTCATTATTATAATAGAAAGGATACATACACATATATTTCACTACTCGACGACATAATTGTTGCAAAAAATAAAATAATGATCATTTATCAAATGAAACAAATCATTGTTGAAAAGAAAACACACAGCAATAGCTTTCATAACTGGTAGTAAAGTTTAATAACTGGTTGTAAAGAAAATGAACTGAGCCGACACTGCTTCGCTCTTGTCTTTCTTTCCAGGAGGGTGACAGGAGGGATATATATATATATCATTCAACTAAATACAAGCCTGTTTAGCTGTATAACAGCTCATCAGTGGGGATAGACATCCATATATACATATATATATATATATATATGTAAAAATATACTCAGTTATGATCTGAGATAAAACACAGGATGGTTAAATAAAATAAAGACAAGAGAAAAACTGTATTGTCAATCGCCTACGCGTTTCATCCTGTGATGGACTTTATCAAGGCAAGAAGACGAAATGAGCTTTATTTTAAATTACTTATCTATAAACAGTGTTGGCAACCACAAAGATGCTCACAGATCATTTCAAAATCATTTAATCTTTTGCAAATGATTTGTGAGCGTCTTTGTGGTTTAAAGATACGTAATTTAAAATAAAGCTCATTTCGTCTTTTTGCCTTGATAAAGTCCATCACAGGACGAAACGCGTAGGCGATTGAAAATACAGTTTTCCTCTTGTCTTTATTTTATTTAACCATATATATATATATATATATATATATATATATATATATATATAGGGTATTTATTATAGTAGAACGGATATATATATATATATATATATATATAAAGGGGGTTTCACAGTTTTCGAAACAAAATGATCAGCCACAAATCAAGGACCCCAAATGATAGAGTAATGAAAAGTACATTTATTGAAAGTTAAATGGATAACATGTTCATATCTGCAACTATTTTGTTTCAAAGATGAATCAATAATGTCGAGAATGTGATAAACAGAAGTTGCAGAGATTCCAAGTGGCAAAGACCTGAACGGACTCTGATCAGCTGACTATTGAACCCTTCCCTTCGATCGTCACAAAAGCCATGCGCTTCAAAGTTGTTGACTAATTGAAAATCTGACTCCTGTTTGGAAATGTGTTGAAATTGATCTTCCTTCTGCATCTTGCTTGAACAATCTTGAAAGGATAGGTTTCGTAATATGTCTCCACACAAAATATCATCTCCATCATCCAAGGCATGATTTCGCTATATATTTGGTTGGATATATCAAAATGTTAACTATTTTCCAGCAGTAATATGAATACAGAAAGAAAATAGATTCAACAGGGAAGATCTGAGGGGACGCCGCTTTGTTTCAACAAGTGTGAAACCCTCCATATGTATACAGAGTGTTCCATTAAAACGGATCAAAGTCAGGAGTAAATAAAATATTGTTATTGGTGAAATTTTATTGATTTCACTATTGGATCATGTTATTTGAGTCATAGCAATTATGTGTGAAAAATAATATCCCTCAAATGTTCGTCAAGGCTTTCACGGCACACCTCCACTCAAAATTTTTGATGAAGTCTCTGCATAGCTACTCTTTGATTTCACCAATACTCCTTATTACCTCATCCTTCAGCTGTTGAATTGTTCCTTGCTTGTTGGCATAGTCCTTTTGAAATGATCCCAAAGGAAGAAATCTAAATAAGTGGCCACTTGACATTATTGTTTCGGGAGATGATGCGACCTGGGGACTTCCCATTCAATAAAGACAAATGCATTTGTGTTTGAACGTCCATTTTCGTAATAGGCTTCGATAACAATTATACGCTGGTCGATTGTTAATCTTTCCATGGTTAAAATTGCCAAAGACTGAAGTTGTTAAATCTAAAAGAATCAACAAAATCATTAGACGCTTCAAATTTATTCACATTTAAAATAGGTTCAACTTATTGAAACACCCTATATATATATATATTAAAAAAACAAAAGTTGGATATTTTTACAAATCCATTGATAATATTATCAATGGTAAAAATATCCAACTTTTGTTTCTTGATTATAATACTCTGTTAAATTTAACAATACATTTTTACATTGAGTTCTCTTTGGAGTTAGTCTCTGTTGAAATTTACCTTACCAAATTTCAATGATTCTACTTTATACATATAAAGTAGAATCTTACATATTTTCAGACTTTCATGTGGTTTTGTTTTTGTTCGGGTGTTCAATATTTCCTCATTGCTTGGATTATAACAGGTGCTACCACTCCGGGTCGGGGTGAACCTAAGACCAACAACAAATAAAAGTTGGTTCCACCCTCCTTAAAACATCAAGTCTTCCGATGAGTGACTTTGCTGCCGAATACCCAGAACTTTCTGCAGTAAGATAAACAACACTCACAATATAATATAATATGCCAACCAAAGATATAGAACCGAATCTGTCCCTCTATTCAACCCATAGGTGTTGGGAGAATGGACGTATTATTACCTATCCTAAGGGTATTTACGAGTAAGTGAATTCAATAACTGACTAGGCTCAACGTTGCTTAACTTCGGTGATCGAGCGAGAACCGGTGTATTCAACGTGATATGGCCATAAGCCTGTGGTTTGGTGCTACAGAATCAAAGAACAGAAACCACATCACTTGACGAGTTACAACAGCAGTAACCCAAAAGAAAATGACATACGCTATTGCCATAATTATTAGGCCACCCCAGTGTTTTAAAAAATGATGTATTTCATACTATTTTTTTAGTATTTATTGCCAAATGAATTATTGTAAATGGAAATAGAATGGTTCTTTTGTTAATATTGCACAATAACATGTGCATCAAATGAATCTATAAAATATTTCATAATTACCTACATTGCAATTTCATCAATGAAAGAATGCAGAAATTTTAGGGTGATTCCGACGAGTTCATCTTTGCTTCCTTGCCTTGTAAAATTTTGCAAGGTAATAATAACAAAAGAAACATTCTAGTTTCATTTTGAATTATCCATTTAGAAATAAATACTAAGAACGGTACGAAATACATAATTGCTTTTGAAAAAATGGAGTTACCTAATAATTATGGCCGGTAGTGTAGTTGTGTTGCTAATCTGAAATCGAGTCATGTTTTTAAATAAACTTGTCAGATTGACTTTTGTCTGGATGTCATGCAAACCTGTTAAAAAATATCTAAATTGTCAGATGTATACAACCGCTTTTTAAGACGAAGTACTACAGTGACTCTCCGGAGGGTCTTGGCAATGAATATTCTTCTTTGAACATTGTGGTTTGGTGCTACAGAATCACAAAAATCTTTACCAAATAACAGACACCACATCACTTAATCACTACAAAGAGCAGTAACCCAAAAGAAAAGTAATGACGTAATCATGATTTTAACACTTTAAATATAAACTTAAGAAGGTAATCCACGTCAATACTGAAAAGAGCGATAACAGCTAATGAGATTCAAAAAACTATTTTCCTAAAATTTATTTGAAGTGAATGATTTTATAAATTTCAGCCAAATGCAGTAGTAGCCGCCCAGACAATGAATACGAACATATTTCTCTAATACTCCCGTACCCGTAAGAAACCTATCGTGGCGGACAGACATAATCTCGCTGCTGACCTTGAGCGGGATCTACACTCTGTGGTGAACTGGGGCAAGAAGTGGCTTGTCAACTTCAATTCATCTAAGACCAAGCTGTTGTCTGTCAACCATTACAGGCAACCTCTCCTGCCTCCCATAAGCATGGACCAAGTGATTCTCCTGGAGAGTAATACACTACGCCTCCTCGGACTTAACCCTGTCCTCAGACCTCAAATGGAAGCACTATATTGAATCCATAGCAAAATCTACTGCTAAGAAGATTGGGTCACTATGTCGATCCAGGATGTTTTTTCCACCTGAATCCATCCTGCATGTATACAAGTCAACCATCCGTCCGTGCATGGAGTACTGCTGCCATTTATGGTCAGGTGCCCCTGCCGTTCTCCTCAGTGTTCTTGACAGGCTCCAAAGGAGAGTCTGTAATGTGATAGGTACTGATCTGGCGGCTCGACTGCAGCCACTTCTCCATCGTCGAAATGTGGCCTCCCTTTGTCTGTTCTATAAATACTTTCATGGCTTCTGATCAAACGAACTTAAGTCACTGATGCCTCCTCAACAGGTGCTTACTCGTGCAACCAGATTGGCAACTGGGTCCCACCCATTCACAGTCAGGTTAGCCAAATGCAGACGACAATTCTACTCCTGCAGCTTCTTCTCTCGCACTTCCCGCCTGTGGAACTCGCTCCCGTATTCTTGCTTTCCTGGCGGCTACAACCTCCAGAAACTTAAATGCAAAGTCAATACTCATCTACTAACCACTGGACTCTAGTTCTCTCCCCACCCCTGTATAACCTTCCCTTTCTATCCACCTATGTATCTGTCATCGCACCTGCTATCTCAGCTTTCTATTGTTCCTTTCTAACTAGGTTGTACTCCTCACTCTTTTCTAATTAATCTTTTTACACTTATGTAGCCCTCTGCACATCAGTGGCGTTTCCGCCTTGCTCGGGGTGAAATGGTTTAAAAAAAAAAAAAGAAACAGTTAATATAACAATTATCTTATCACAAAATGGTCGGCTCCTTGACATCGCTACAGAAAGTACCAGACTCTTTATATTATCCTCTATCTTTACAAGAGTCAGGGCTAAAATTGAGTACTGTTGTGATATTTGGGTGGGAGCTGACGAGTTCAGTCTTAATTTTGTTCAAAAGCTTCTCTGAGTCCTTCAAGGTGACAAATTATTGAGCACTCTCCAACCTCTCTCTCACGAGTGTAGTGTGGCAAGACTCTCGCTACTCTATTGCTACTTCTATGGAAAGTACTCGAAAAAAACTTCATTCCTTGGCTCCGACAATTCTGACCTTGTTTAATATTTTAAAGTCTATAAAATTCTGAGGACGTCTTGCATCAATGTTGGATCTGTGATAGAAAAAAAATACACAACAACGCGAAGAGGTAAGCGATTAAAACAACTACACGCGCTGTTCTAAACTATGAATCGCCGGAGTCGGGTTGCAGAGCCGTCATAAAATTGACAGATAAATGCATGAAGTAAGTTTTTTCGGCTCCGAAGGCAAACTATATATATATATATATATATATATATATATATATATATATATAGTTAGATAGGTGTGAGGTTGTGATCCTGGGTTTCACGCTTTAACGATCGTCAGACAGGGTCACAAACTCACACCTATCTAACTGAATATGTTAGCTGTATCACTGACATTGAGCGCTTTGAAATATGTACCACGCATATTTAATATATAAGTAATATAATATATATAACAAATTGCATACATACATACATATATCTATATATATATATATGTGTGTGTGTGTGTATATATATACATATACATACACATTTCACACATACACGTATATATATATATATATATATATATATATATTACATTTCGCACACACACGTATATATATATATATATATATATATATATATATCAGAATGAATAAGGAATGGAGAAAATATTAGCAACGTTGAAAACATTAATTTAAAACAGCGCTCAATATAGAAATAAAGCTATGAATATTTATTATAAATTATACTTTAGAATAGGTCCAAACTACATTCTACTACAAAAGTGTACATTTTGATGAGACATTAAAAAGCACAATGTCTCATCAGGTAGTAAACGCTATTTTTGAAAGGAGATTGAAATTCACTTATATAAAAACAAAAATATTACCATATATATAAATATATATATATAATTTGATGATAATTTGTACATGTTCTAAACTATAATATATAATAAATATTCATAGCTCTATTTTATATTGAGCCCTGTTCTAAATTAATGTTTTGAACGTTGTTAATATTTTCTTCGTTCCTTTTTCACTTGGATATATATATATATATATATATATATATATATATATATATATATATATTTTGAAAAAGGTGCGTAGGTTCCTGAGTTACTGGTGACTATTGTCACTGTAAAACTGTCCTTGTCTGGTTAATATTTTGAAAGCTGTTCTCATAACATAACGGAACAATTAAGTAATATCTGAATCTTCACCGGGAAAAGAAATTCTATTTGTATGAAAGTTTCGACCTTCACTTAGTCTAGTCTCCTTCTATGATCCTAGGTAACTTTTGTAGGCAATGGGTTCTTTGTATCTGATATTTGGAACATTTCCACATAGAACCGTATGAAAATAATAGTCTTTTAACAATAAGAATCTCAAATAGTTCTTCTTATTCTGCCTTTCATATAAGTGAATAAAGCCATATATATATATATATATATATATATGAATTCGCTATTTTACTCCGATGGCAATAATCATACGTCCACTTTCACCTCTGTCGAAGTTCTTTCAGTAGAAAAACTAACAAAATCATTACAATCCTTCATTTTTTCTGAAAAGAAAAGTGTTTTATTTATTTATTTTATTTTCATTTATTTACGTACGTTTTTTTCTTTCGTCCTAACATTTTATCACTCCGTTAAAAGGAAATAAGAAAACTGGCTGTCGGCTGAAAAAAATGATAAACTTTGTCAAAAGAATGACAACACACACACACACACACACACACACACACACACACACACACACACACACATATATATATATATATATATATATATATATATATACATAAAACTGAAAATATCGCTATCTCATTTTTACAAAGGAAAGTGAGAAGAAAGGACTAAGCATCAATTGTCAGGAGACTGTATGTATGATTGTCAGGAAGAAAAACTTCCAGAGATGCGAATTATGAATTGGAGATGCCAAAATTAAGCAAGTACGAACATTTATATATCTGCGAAGTGTCATTACAGAAGACGGAAAATGTGACACCGAAATCCGAAGAAGCATTGGAATAGTGAAAAAAGCTTTCCAAAAGCTGAGCAATATATTAATAAACTGGAAAAATATCGTTAGAAACAAAGAAATGATAGTTAAACTACTATGTCATATCATTCCTGATATATGGCAGTGAATGCTAGACAATGATTTTTTGGCTTCTAATAATCTGCAAAGGGTTGATAAGCCGTAAAAAAACGAATCAATCAATGTAATATTCACTAGAAATAATTGACTTACAATCTAAAGCTTTAAATAACACACAAATGAATTGATAAGCAGTAAAAAATAACAATTCAATTGGCATTTAGCGATTGAATATTTACAGTCGGTTTAAATTTAAACATAAATGACAATTCAGGAAATGAAATGTCTGACGTCTCCATTTACAGTTATTTCTAATAAATAAAAATGTGAGTCTTTTTACTGGATAGCAAATGTCTTCACAATAGAATATATGGGACATAAAGCAACCCGTCGCCAGAGGGTTGTAGTCTGCCCTCACCCCCAAGAAATCATTTGATCCCCCTGTGAAAATGATCCGAATTATTTTTAGTGAGCTAATTCTTTTCACTTTCCGTCGTACATCTAAAAAAATCTTCTTGTAAATCATAAAAAAAAATATTTCGGAAATCTGGGAGCAAGTCACTGTTGTTACCTCAAACTTAGAATGTTAGAATTCTCATAAATGCATTACCACAAAACACTTTTACTGACGGCTTCTCTGAGTTAACGATAACTGTTCTCCATTCAAAGCGCCCTGGAGGCAGACATAAAAATGATTTACTTGCTTCTTCATCTTCAATGCATTTATAAAGTAAAATCCTCAACAGTGCGTTCATATTATACTGGTACTGTGCAACGGTCTTGTGACCCCGCCGAATCTATGATAAGGTATCCCTACTCTAAAACAATCTCTAATTTCGTTTAAAATTGTACAAATGTTATTTCCCCTGGTTCTCTGACCACATGAACTTACGCGTGCTGCAAGATTGGCATCAAGGTATCACCCTTTTACCGTTTAAATAGCTAAATGTAACCTTCTCTTCTATTCTAACAGTTTCTTTTCTCGCTCTTTCCGTTTGTGGAACTTCTTTCCGTTTACTTGATTAATAGCTAACCCCTAACCCTATCCTTATTTAGACACCACCTTTTTTTTATGTATATGTGGATATGTATGTGTATGTATGTTTTTTTTCCGTTTATAATTATTATTTTATTATTGTTATTGAAGATCTATTTTCTTTTTTCTTTTTCAATATTATTATTATGTCATTTTCATCATATTTCGATTTCTGCATTGGTCTCACTACCAACCAAGTCTGCGGGGAGACCTAAGGCAGGTAGTGGCGTGTTGTTATGACTCCATTTCATGTTTTTCTATCTTCCCTATCATCCCCAGCATTACATAGATAACGTTTTCCTTAGTGTGTGGGCTGTACTTAATAAGACAATTTTTTGTATATCTCTTAAGCTGGGGTTTCCAGGGATTCTTTCAATGTGTTGTTTTGTTCCATTTTTTATCATTCCAAGTGCACCTACTATCACTGGCACAACTCTTGTTTTCAATTTCCACATTTTTTCTATTTCAATTTCCAGGTCTTTATATTTTGACAGTTTTTCAAATTCCTTGGTTGCTATGTTACAATCCGCTGGACAAGCCATATCAATTAATAGACAAGTTTTCTCCTTCTGGTTTTTAACAATAATGTCTGGCCTGTTTGCTTCAATTTTTCTGTCTGTGTAGATGGTGTAATCCCATAGAATGGTTACATCTTCTATTTCTGTAACCGGTGCTGGATGATGTTCATACCAGTGTTTGTTTACAGCTTTTCCATAATGTTTGCACATTGCCCAATGTAAATATTGCCCAACTCTCTCGTGGCGATTTTTATATTCGTTTGGGGCAAGCACAGAACAGCCTGAGATTAGGTGGTCTATTGTTTCTTGGTGTTTATCACAAAACCTGCATTTTGGATCCATATTATTATGCATAATATTTGCCTGAAAGTTTCTAGTGAAAAGACTTTGGTCTTGTGCTGCAAGTATAAATCCTTCAGTTTCAGACTTTAATCCAGATGCACGTAACCATCGATGAGTATTAACTTTGTCAACATTGGATTTATTGGCACGTACTGGATATTGGCCATGCAGAGGTTTGTCTTGCCAGTGCTGTTTCATCTTTTCAAAAGATGAAAGGATGAAACATATTATTATTATTATTATTATTATTATTATTATTATTATTATTATTATTAGTGGTGGTAATATTTTTAAGTATATATATTTTGTATTTTTATATTTATTATTATTATTATTATTATTATTATTATTATTATTATTATTATTATTATTATTATTATTATTTTCATAATATTATTTTATAAATATTATTTGAGATATATTTTTTCTAATAAAAATATTACTTTTTATTATTAGTGTTAAAAATTTATTATTATTATTATTATTATTTTCAAAATATTATTTCATAAATATTATTTGGGATATATTTTTTTCTAATAATAATAATATTATTTTTTATTATTAGTGTTAAAATTTTTTTATATATGCATTTATTATTATTATTATTTTATTAATATTATTTAAGATCCTTTTTCTTTATAATATCATTATTATTATTAGGAGTATTATTAGTGTTTAAAATTTATATATATATATATATGTATATAAATATATTATTATTATTTTTTTTAATATCTTTTATTACTTTTTAAGATATTTTTTAAAATTGTATTTTTATATGTTATTTATCTTCTTATCAAGTGTTAATTATTTTAACTATATTTATAACATTATTACTAGTGGTTATATTGTAATTGGTATCAGGGAGTATGATTTATAATTTTATTTTTTACCGTAAATATATCCCATTGTAGGTGTAACTTAATTTAATGTTAAATTTCCATGTCATGTTTTTCTAAGAATGCAAATAATCGTAATAGAAGTTGGTGTCGATCTAAGACGTTTATTTTAAATTCCTTTCTATCTATACTGTTCGTTCTCATTCTATTTCTTTGCTTTTTCCTTTCTCATTTTTACGTTTATCATTTTTCTAGTTTTTCTATTTTTCTATATTTAATTTTAATTTTTGTTTTCTTTTATAAGTTTAATTATTTTAACTGTATTTATAAAATAATAATAATTATAATAGTGGTTATATTTTAATGTGTATTAAAAATTACGATTTACAATTTATTTTTTTACCGTAAATATATCCTATTATATTTAAAACTAAATTTCAATGTTTAATTTCCATGTCATGTTTTTCTAAGAAAGCAGATGCGTTGCAATAGACGCTGTGTCGATATATGCCGTTAATTTTAATTTCTCTGTATACTGTTCGTTCTCTTTCCATTTCTATTTCTTTCCTTTTTCTTCTCTTTTTTACATTTATCAATTGTCTATATTTTATTTTTCTCTCTTTGGAGTTTTTGAATGAGCGAGGAATTGTTTTTGTAAATTATCGTTACAAAAGTATATTCTCAATATGCACTGTGTGTAATGTTTTTCGGGAACATTTTGAGGATTAACTGTTGTATATTTTGGGTCTGAGGAGCCGCAAGGTCAGCAGCGGCGAAATACGTATTACCCATGAAATTGTAGAATATCTAAAACTTTTTTCTAAATTATATTACTCTGTTAAATTAAATAAATAAATTTAACATTGAGTTCTTTTGTTCGTCTCTATCAGAATTTACCTGACTAATATACCAAGTATTATACGTTATATATATATATATATATATATATATATATATATATATATATATATATATGTATGTATGTATGTATATAGTCATCCGCAGACAGATCTGTTTCGCTGTATCACAGCTCATCAGTACAGTTAGACTCCGATTGCTTTTAACCCTGGATTGAAACCCGACCGAAGTGGCGTCAATCGGCGATTCTACCTCTGGGCTATGGGCGCTCGGTAGAAGAAGGCATACTTTTTAGCGTGTATATTATCATTATACCTGCCCAATAACCAGAGTGGTCTAATTCATTAATGAATATATATATATATATATATATATATATATATATATATATATATATATACGGGGTGTCGATAAAGTTCGTGTGCACTTTGAGGTTATAAATTCTTAAAGTGCACACGAACTTTATGGACACCTTATATATATATATATATATATATATATATATATATATATATATATATATATATACGAGTTGGCGATAAAGTTCGTGTGCACTTTGAGGTTATAAATTCTTAAAATGCACACGAACTTTATGGACACCTTTATATATATATATATATATATATATATATTAATTTGGAAATGAGTTGTTTCTGCAACTTATGTTTAAACCTCTGGTATATTATAAATCGCCTGAAAATATCGATAGGCTGAAACCTACGTTTCGGAAATAACTCATTTCCAAATGAAAAATATTCAAAAGCTCTCCAACATAAATGTATTGAACACTTTTTAATACAATTGAGTACTGGTCTAATTTAATCATGACCATAAACTATATATATATATATATATATATATATATATATATATATATAGTAAAGTATACCTAGTGAGCCAACAAACCTACCAAGTTTTAACCTAAGAGGATCGTCAGGAACGTTGGCTGACGATCCTCTTAGGTGAAACCTTGGTAGGTTTGTTGGCTCACTAGATATAATTTACTTATTCTGCTCTGTTTACGCATTGAGCACTTTTTGGTATTGATTATTCGTCTTGGGTTTTTTCTTTTGGCTACGTACTAGCTCAGTCTGAATTCCTTTGGCTGAGGTATATATGTTCAGCTCTTTCTTTTTTTACAACCATTTTTCCTTCCACGTCGATACACGGAGTGTCTTTCGAAACGAGTATAGTTATAAGTTTGTGTTTATATATATATATATATATATATATATATATATATATATATATATCAGCATACAGTGTGGGTATAGAGGAATCCAAAAGGAGTATCCTATACATACAGTGGTAGAATAACTAAGAGAACGCTAAACATATATGCATATAAATACATATAGAGCAAATATAAGAAAAATTCAGACAGGCATGTTATTTTATGGTGAATCAGCTGTATGGCCCTATTTCAGGTGAACCAGCATCAGCTTCCGTCTTTATTTTACAAAGGATTTTACACGAATCAAGTTTTACACAAATCGAATTCGTGTAAAATCCTTTGTAAAATAAAGACGGAAGATGATGGTTCGAGTGAATTAGGCCTATAGATTCACCATGAAATAACGTGGCTGTCTTAATTTTTCTTATATATATATATATATATATATATAGAGAGAGAGAGAGAGAGAGAGAGAGAGAGAGAGAGAGAGAGGGAGACACAGAGAGAAAGAGGGAGATGGAACTTAATAAGTAAACTGCCAAAGCTGAAGTAAACCTTGCTGCTGCTCTTGAAACATCCAATCAGTGGTTAACTGGACCAGAAATGGCTTGTAAATTTTAATGCCTTCCAAACAAAACTGCTCTTTTTTAAACAACATAGACAAATGTTTCCTGGCTGATGCAAGTCTCCAAGAGAGCAACACGCTGCGCCTCCTTGGCCCAACTTTTCCGACTGACCTGAAGTGGAACGAATATATCGGTTCAGTTGCTGCATCTACTGCTAGGAAGGCTGGGTCCATGTGCCGGGCCAAAAATCTTATGTCATCAGAATCCACCATTCATATTTATAAGCTAAAATATAAATTTATTGCTACTGAATTGGCATCTAGGTCCCACCTTTTTACCGTTGCAATCGTTAAATGTTACTGCTACTTCTACTCCAACAGTTTTCTTTTGTCGAATGTCCCGCCTGTGGAACTCCTTTTTGTTCACTTGCTTCCTTGATAGTTACAATTTCCAAAAATTTAACTGCAATGTCAATTGCCATCTTCTGTCTTCTTGAATCCCGTCATTTTGTATCCTTTCTTCAATACCACGTTTTTTCTCTCACTGTAAACCCTTGAACACTTAAGATGATTAAAAAATATGCTCGTGAAAGATATGAGACCATTTATTCACCCTTCACATATGGGTTAAATAGTGGGAGTTGTATTTGCAAAATCATTGTTATCTAAAATATCTGTTAATATGATATTCATTGGCAAAATAAATGAATTATTCTTACAATTTAAAATATGTTTAGCTTTTAAATAAACCACAAAGAGTTTATAGACCGTAAATAAACATATCAATCTATCTTTCTTCCTCCAGGTTCTGTATATAGATAGAGAGATATTTAACAATAGATAGATAGATAGATAGATAGATAGATAATTAAAAGACTGAGATAGATAGATAGATAGATAGATAGATAAATAGATAGATAGATAGATAGATAGATAGATAGATAGATAGATAGATAGATAGATAGATAATTAAAAGACTGAGATAGATAGATAGATAGATAGATAGATAGATAGATAGATAGATAGATAGATAGATAGATAGATAGATAATAAAAGACTGAGATAGATAGATAGATAGATAGATAGATAGATAGATAGATAGATAATGATGAGTAGATAGATAGATAGATAGATAGATAGATAGATAGATAGATAGATAGATAGATAGATAGATAGTATTTGACATCTTCTTTTTACAAAATCAAAGCTTGGAAGAAGCTGACTCGTATAGCTGCTGACTAAAGCTTGCAGATGGATCCTTGGAGATTTTAAGGTTGATTGCATGGACTGATTGATATTGTTGAAGCTTTTCAGTGCTGTTTAGTTTGGAAACACGAATCCGCTTGGGTGTCTTCACGCCACCCACTTCAGCTATCAACGCACAGTGATAGACAGATTCGTAGGAGCCTGTGATTCTGTCAAGCATTCAGACCGTCGCATGTAGCGGACAGATTTTTATCATTGACGGGTCTTTTGAACATTCACATTCTATAAAGTGCTAGTGACGTGAACGTGGCTGCTTCCAAATAGTCTTATATTTCTCTTGCTGTCTGAACCCACTATTAAGTCTCACTCCTGGCAAAGCTGAAATAAGAGATTCCTTTTTGTCTTACATGTACCTATTCCATGACACCTTAAGCTAGTTCTGATTTCAGAGCCTCCCTCTGAACGGCAATTTAGTTTCACCAGAAAAACAAATTTATCATTCTTATCTAAATTTCTCAGAATTGAAACTAGATCAATAGAGAAATTGTTTATTTTTTCCTGGGACATACACTAATCAGTCAGTCAGTTAAAGTGCCATACGTGATACACGCTTGGGCGATCATGTCTCGAAAGAGACATGACTGACTGGGCAGAAGATTATCCCGCAGTTAGGTTGCCATTGCTTTCTGCGGTAGACTGGTTGCCGACCAAGGCTATAGAACCCAATCTGTCCTGCTATTTAACCCATAACTGGAAGGAAGAGACGGATTAATACCTTTCCTAAGGGTATTTGCGCGTAAGTGAATACAATGGATTCAACTGGAATTCGAACTCGGCTGCCCGGTTTCTCGTTCCGAGCCGATATCCACTGTACCACAACGCACATCCTGATCACTGTCATGAATTAATTCAAATTAAGTCTCACGCTGGGTGTCATTGTGCGGAAAAATCATGGGGATGTTATCTGAAACACAGCGCTAGGTGTGTATTAACAGTAAATCCTACACCTGCCTTTCGTCAAAATTTGAAAAAGATGGTGATCCTCATGTCCTACTCAGAGGAGAACGGCTCCTATTCGCCTCAATTGCATTTGCTTCCGTTTCGTTTCGTTTTGTTTCGGCGCCTATAGCCTCTAAAATGTCTCTTAAGACCAGCATTCGATTTCATAGGTATTATTGATATAGTATAGATAAACTTTGTATCCTTGATTTGGGTTGATTGAATCTGTATAGCCCACAACTCTCATGAATATCACCATGTGCATTTGCAATCCAGGTGATGGTCTGCAAACCTTGTTGCAAACAATACAAATACTGTTGGCAGGACGATGAACCAGCTCGTCATAATTGGTTGTTATGATGACCTTTCATGACCTAATTTGTATTTAGTTCTGAGAGGAGTAATTTTCAATAATCTGGAATTATTTCGAACTGGGTAATCCAGTTGTCAAAAGTCATCTGACACTGAATATAAAAGACTCCATAAATACACCATTAAAGTGCCACGGGAAGATTGCGTAGTGGATATATTAGTTGATTATACATGTGTTAGTATCATGAGTTCGATCCTTGGAACTGGTAGTGACGAACCAAATCCAACATGAAAGATTGATTTCACAGGATATTTCGCAATACTCAACGATATAATCCACATCAGCCAATCTTTGGGCACATGATGATGACCAGAGGGTACTTGGTCGAAACGTTGTGTATTTTTATAACAGTGATATCAATCAAGGTGAGCACAAAAGTTCGAAATAATTTCAAGATTACTTTCGTAACCTTCCCTCATTCTCATTCCTTTGCGTATTAATACCTCGAATGGAAGTCATGAGTTATCTCCTGTTAGTTCCTGTGACTTGACCCAAAGAGTTGTGAGTACAATACAAGAACAAGTTGGAGGTAGATAACTCATGACTTCCAGTCGAGGCAAGGAATGAGAATGGTATTTCTTTTTAATCATATCACCCCGAGCAAGGCGGTAACGCCACTGATGTGCCGGGGGCTACGTAAGAGTGAAAAGATTAGAAGAGAGAAAGCCGGAAACCACATCCTAAACAGGGAACAATAGATGAGCCTCTACACCTGTTCAATAGACATGGGTGGAGTGTGAAACGGGGGATAATTTAGTCTATCTACTCCAATTGATAAAAAAAAAAAAAGAAAAGTGAAAAGATTGGAAAAGAGAAAACCGGAAACCACATCCTAAACAGGGAACAAGGGATGAGACTTTACACCTGTTCAAAAGATGTGGGTGGAGTGTGAACCGGGCGATAATTTAGTCTATCTACTCCAATTGATAAAAAAAAAAAAAGAAAAGTGAAAAGATTGGAAAAGAGAAAACCGGAAACCACATCCTAAACAGGGAACAAGGGATGAGACTTTACACCTGTTCAAAAGATGTGGGTGGAGTGTGAACCGGGCGATAGTTTAGTCTATCTACTCCAATTGAAAAAAAAAAAAAAGAAATGTGAAAAGATTGGAAAAGAATAAACCGGAAACCACATCCTAAACAGGGAACAAGGGATGAGTTCAATAGACGTGGGTACCCCAGTAATTGTAAGAAAGGATTCGGTTCGAAATTCCTAACACCTGAAGAAGGCCGGAGCATACAACAGCCGAAACGTCTTACAAGTGGCAACAAAGAAGAAGACAATAGTCCGAATAATGTAAATACTGTAAACAGTACTTCATGTGAGAAATAAAGACAAATGCATTCAAATTATTCTTCAAATTATCTCTAAACTTTTCCTAGGCTTGTACTGTAGACACATTCCGGTCTTCGTTTGCCCCATAGAAAATTTGTTTGCAAAGCCTTTTATCGCCCATCCTCACATCTTTTGCCAATTGTATCTGGTTGAGGATTATTGTTATTTCATTACTGCTTCATTAGTATCTTTGGAGGACAATGATGGCTGCCATTTGATGTTAAATATTTGAGGTTTTTTTTTTAACGGCTTATCAACCTCTGTAGGTTATTTAATGCCAAAAAGGTAGGGTTTTAAAGTATTTTTTAATGTTCGGTTATAGTGAGTTGAATTACTTGCATTCACTTACGCACAAATACCCTTGGGAGAGATATAATCCGTCTCTTCCCATTAATCTCAATCTGTCTTATTATTCAATAATAAGTTCTAGTGCCTTGGATGGTAACCAGTCAACCGCAAAAAGTAATGGCAGCTGGATAAACTTCTGCCCAGTCAATCATGTCTCTTTCGAGACATGATCGCCCAAAGCGTGTATCACGTATGGCACTTAACTGACTATAGTGAGAAGGTTTCTTTAGTCAAATTTTGATGAAATAGTTTTTTTTTAAAAAAATTTATTTTCAAAAACTGAAGATGTCTTTTAAGATTTTTTTTATTAAAAAAATGTATTACTGGTAATAATTTTTCCTTCAAAAATGTATATTTTTCTATAAAATTTTTTAGTTTTAAACTTTCATGGTGTTTCGACCCCAATTTGAAGGTTAACTATTTTCCCATAGCTAGGATCCTAACAGGTGCTACCACTCCGGATCGGGGTAGACCTGGGAACAATAGCAATTAAGAGGTGATTCCATACTCCTCACAAACTCTTAATCAGAGGCTTTCCTACCGGATGCAGTTTACCGTCATACCCAGGACCTATGAGTTTGATGTTGAAATTAAGTATGAGTCAGGTAGAAGGGCGAACATCAGATTTCCTCAGGCCAAAATTATCACGCGCAGTAGAGAAACGATCTATTATTTTTTTCCTCGCACTTTTCCCCCTGTGGAACTCCCGTTGGTTTACTTGCTTTTCTGATACCTACAATCTCCAAAAATTTAAATGAATCCCATGCATCTTTTATTCTTTCTTCAATACCACCTGTACCCAGATTTTCTCTCACTGTAACCCCCTGCGCACGTGGCTGAACCGCCTTGCTTAGGGTGACATGATTAAAAAAAAAAGGAAAAAAGTTGGAAATCTTCTCTGAGAGTGCTTTAAAATTTACATCAACAGCGTACAGAAAAATTTGAAGCAGGCTCTCAAATCTCTTGGGTTTGGTGTTGAGCCTTCTGGAATTGATGCTCTTCCCGGTGTTCTAGATCTCAAGAAGTCTAGTGCCTCACAGTCCTCAAAGACTTCTTCTTCTTCTTCTTCTTCGATGTGCCCTGTCCTTTCAGGGCGTAGGCGATCATGGCTTTCCACGTTTCCCTATCCCTGGTGACTCTTAGCACGCCTTCTTCTGTTACACCATACAACCCTCGTTCCATCATCCACCTGATTAGGTCCTTCAAATATGTTATCCGCTGCTTTCCCCTGTCTCTTTTTCCCTCTATCTAGCCTGTTAGTATCAGGTTCTCCAAGCCCTCTTTCCTCATTGCATGTCTCAGGAACTTCAGCTTTCTCTTCCTGATGCTCAGTATAATTTCCTTTTCGTTTCCTTTATTTCCAAAACCTCATCATTGCTCATATGCTCGATCCATGATATCCGTAACATCCTTCTGTAGAACCACATTTCAGTTGCTTCAAGTTTTTGTCATCTTCGATGATAGTGTCCAGCATTCACTGCCATATTGAAGAACTGACATCACATAGCAATCCAGTACTCTCTTCTTTGTTTCTAGCGTAATTGTCTTGTTTCTTAATACTTCACTCAACTTCAATGTCACCTTATCTTAACCCATTGGCTACTGCCATCTATCCTGAAAGTGATCCGTCAAATGTGAGACGATCCTTTCTATTATCATGTAGCTATTTCAATAACTTAACAAAAATTGGAGGGCAACAATTCTTAGCAAGTATCTTTCACAGGGCATCTCAACTTACAGGGTCAAAAGCCTTGGTCAAATCTACGAAAACATGCTACAGTGGTACTCACAGTTCAATGCATTTTTCCTACAGCTGTCTTGCTGAAAAAATAATATCCATAGTACCTTTACGCACTCTAAAACCACTCTTTCTGGAATAACAAGAGAGCATATGTTACTTAGACTGTTCAACAAGTACCTCGCAAAGACCTTACCAACTATTTCAAGAAGGCTGATTCCTCGGTAGCTATCACACACAGATCTTGAATCCTTATCTTTAAAGATTGAAACAATTCAGTCATGAGAAACAGCAGTCCCTTCCCACACAAGAGGTGACTAAGTCAAAGATGGCTGAAGATATATACATACAAACAAATGTAACTGTTGTTTTTATACTAATCTGACATATTTTTATCATTGTGATAAAAATACATCGGATTAATAAATAAAAACAATCCATTACTTCTTTAAAAAAAGTTTTTTTACGGCTTGCAGACCAAACTGAGCAGTTATGAACTTTCTAGAATCTAAAAACGAGAGGAAAAAACAATATTCAACCTAGATTAAACGATATGGACCCTCGTGGCTGAGTACGTCGAATTTAGGGATTTCTTGGATTCTTACGCCAGCAGATGAAAATACATTTCAATACCTAATTTTCAGTAACCGTTTTTTTACCAGTGTTCATATTGCAATTTTTGATGTGAATGGTTTTCTCTAGTATTTTTTTTACCAGAGTTCATATTGTAATTTTGACACTAATTATTTTCTCTGGTACTATGTATTACCGGTTCCCAAATTGCATTCATCGTTATGCTTGGTCGGCTGAGGAGATTTTTGTTGCCTAGCCTATGCGCTGATTCCTTAAGTTTAGACTTACGGCCATATCACGTTGAATACACCGGTTCTCGCTAGATCACCGAAGTTAAGCAATGTTGAGCTTGGTCAGTACTTAGATGGGTGAGCGCTTGGGAATACCAGGTGCTGTAAGCGTTTAGTGACGGATGTGCGTTGTGGTGCAGTGGATGTCGGCTCGGAAAGAGAAATCGGTGAGCCGAGTTTAAATTCCAGTTGAATACCCTGCATTCACTTAAGCACTGGTATCCTTGGGAAAGGTATTAATCCATCCCTTCCCTCCAGTTATGGGTTAAATAACAGGGTAGGACTTGGGGACCCTGCCCTTAAAAACAAATCTCAATGAATCTTGATACTCGAAAAGAAAAAAGTATTAATAGACACAAAACTTATATAAAAACAACAATAAATTGTTGAAAGAAAAAGGTATTACCAGCAATAAATAAATAAAACTTTAGTTGGCAATAAATGACCCGCCGAGGTTGAAATGCCATAAAAGCAAAACAACCAAACCAAACCTTAAGTTTACTTAGTTTCTGTAGGAATCTTATAGAACAACCAGCCAGTAATCAACTAGAATAGAAGTTGAGTCCAACTGACCAAAAAACACCAGGGCAAATTGGTAGGTTGTTTAAATAACAACCTGGGAGATTCCATTCTGTTACAGGAAAGTCTATTCTGTAAGCAGTGATTGGCTGATAATTTCAGTGTGTACATTGAGCTCCATAAATATTGAGCACAATATCCACCATTTATCTTTGGGCCACATAGGGACATGTATTCAGTTACAACCCTGTTTATTTTTATCTGCCAACTGGACTCTAGTTGGACACATCAGGAAGGTGAGTCTCACAATCTTGAATGTTCACCTTCCTACAGGGAGACAAAAAAAAGACCACCATGTTGAAAGGTAAGTTATTTGACTTCTACAGTTTCCAGTGGCGTTCTCTGTCTATTATTTAAAATTCAACCCACAGGGGGCGGTGATCCCCTTTTTCTCCCCATATATGGAGAGCTAAATAGAAAAAGATGATTACTTATATATAAACTGATTAAGATAAAGTAAATAGAAGAAAATACCAGAATATAAATATATTAAAAGAGAAAAAAAGAAATACAGACAGATATATATATATGCAATAGATCTTACTACAAAAATTATTCAAAGAATTGAAACCACCTTCTTCACGTACTTGCTCTTCTTACCGCAGCTTTCCGACCGATACGTTGTTCAGACTTCATCAGATGTACAATCCCTAAGTTTTCCTTTGTTGTAACCCTAAGAGATTACTGCGTGAGCGGAGGCCACAATTTAAACAACCTAAGGTACGCAGATGATACAGTGCTGATAGCAAACACAGAAAGGAAGATACAAAACCTCCTATAGAAGGTAGCAGAATAAAGTAACAAGAAAGGACTAGAAAGAAACTGCACGAAAACCGAATGTGTGGTCATCAGTAAAAAGGGCAGCCCAAAATGCCAAATACAGGTCGGGGATACCAGAATCAAGCAGGTACAAAAATTTAAATACCTGGGAAGAGTTATAACAGAAGACGGAAAGTGCGACACAGAGATCCGACGGCGAATTAACATGGCGAAGGAAGCATTCGAGAAGTTGAGTAAAGTATTAAGAAACAGGACAATTTCACTAGAAACAAGGAAGAGAGTACTGGATTGCTACGTGCTGTCCGTCCTTCAGTATGGCAGTGAATGCTGGACAATATCATCAAAGATGAAGGAAAAACTTGAAGCAACTGAAATGTGGTTCTACAGAAGAATACTGCGAATATCATGGATCGAGCATGTGAGCAATGATGAGGTCTTGGAAATGATGGAAACAAAAAGGAAATTAATACTGAACATCAGGAAAGAGACAGCTGAAGTTCCTGGGACACGCAATGAGGAAGGAGGGCTTGGAAAACCTGATACTAACAGGCCAGATAGAGGGAAAAAGAGACAGGGGAAAGCAACGGATAACATATTTGAAGGACTTAATCAGGTGGATGATGGAACGAGGATTGCATGGTGTAACAGGAGAAGGCGTGCTCAGAGCCACCAGGGATAGGGAAACGTGGAAAGCCATGATCGTCTACGCCCAGAAGGGACAAGACACATAGAAAAAGAAGAATCAACAAAACGGAGGTTGGGAATAATAGTATATCAATAAGTATAAAACTCGCGCGCTGCGTGAATTAGATACACTGCTAGTAAACTACTAGTTAGTATAATCACTATCCTCTAATGTACTACAATTGTGTCCACGTATTTAAGAGGATAGGAACATTCTATTCTTGTATATAGGTAAATATACACCACCAATTACACTAGTGGGTGTGTTTAGCACTTGGACACACCATTCTACCATAATTGTTTACTTTTTCAGTAGGTAACAGCACATAGTTGTTTCTCTCATTGTCACCCTTGACAATGACGGATTGAAAGATCAGTAAGTAGAATGTCTCTACAATGTCGGATGATACGGCCCAGAAATTCCAGTTATGATCGAATGGCGAATCGACACTCTCATTCGAAGGGACGGAGTTTTCCTTTTCATTGTATGTTAGCAAAGAAAACGTGATCATCACTTCTGCATGAATTATAGTCAATGGTGGAATTCTGAGTTTCAAAGCTGGGGTGTCGACAGCGTGGGTCGGACTCGCCTTCGCTCGCCTAGCCAGAAAAAGAAAAGTATTAAACGGAAGCCCTCCCCAATAGATGGACACGAAACCCAGTCTGATTCGCTTTGCACAGCAAATCAGATAACCGTTTCCTTCCGTATGACTGAGTATTATCATCAGCTTCACTCAGTGAAGATAATGTCTGTTACTCAGACCGAAACAAGCCAACAACGAACGTTGATTTTAACAGGGTTTTTGATAAATTACCGAAAATAATTCGCGTAATTTTTCGATTCGGACTTCACCATTTTGTCACGATTGATTTTTGCGCGAGGGACGCTGAAAATGCTAAAGATCTCTTGACAACATATTTGTTTAGATAAAATATCGGTGAGTAGGAAACTGAATGTTAATCCGCCTATCTATCTATCTATCTATCTATCTATCTATCTATCTATCTATCTATCTATCTATCTATCTATGTTGATATTCCAATCTATCTATCTATCTATCTATCTATCTATCTATCTATCTATCTATCTATCTATCTCGATATTTTTTCTATCTATTTATCGATATATCTATCTCAGTATGTTCAGATCCACCTCAAACTCTCTCTCTCTTGTGAGAAATATATATGTATACGTACATGTGTGTGTATGTGTGTGTTTGTGTGTGATTTATTCTAGCTGTATAAATATGTGTATTTGCATATTCATAAAGAAAACTTAGCTCTCTTTTTCTCTTCTTGTTTCACTTCAACCCAGAGAGAGAGAGAGAGAGAGAGACTCACACACACACACACACACACACACACACACACACACACACACACACACACACACACACACACACACACACACACACACACACACACACACACACACAAAATATTCTTTTTCTCCCTTTGTTTCTGGTCAGTATTCTTGCTTTTGCAACGTCTATATCCGCTGGATATAGACGTTGATTAGTTCAAGTGACTTAACCCAAAAAGTTGTGAGTTCAATACCAGACTACAGCTATGGATGAACAAGTAACTTAAAGAATCAGGTTTGAGGGAGATAACTCATGACTACCAAAAAAGACTTCGTACAAGGAATGAGAATGATATACCCTAATGATCGTAATAAAGAGCTCGGTTTTGAAATTCCTAGCACCAGAAGAAAACCGGAGGGTACAACGACCAAAACGTCGTACAAATGGCAACCAAGATGAGGAAAATAATCCGAATAATGTAAATAGTGTAAATACTACCTTATCTCAGAAATATAGACACATACTGAAGGATCGGGTTTATTAGTGTCATGAATCATTTTATTTCCTAATTGTGCCATATAATAATTAGAAAAAGGGGACCTAAAAAAGATCCCATTGCAATACCGTCTATTTGTATATGAATATTACCTAGTGGGCTATGAAAAAATTTGAGTGGTGCATGCTAATAATATATTTTTTTAAATAGTGGATTTAATATTGATATGGGTGAGAGAGAAGTATGATTGTATACATCACAGAAAATTATGTCAGTCGTTTCATGGACGGGTACATTAAATCAAGGACCAGCGTAATAAAAAAATATATCCAAATGTTGGAGAAATGTTGTCTTTATTTTCACCAGAAATTAAAGCTAAAATACAATGTTGAGAACGGCTCATGATTGAACAAAAGAGACATTCATTTACTGTTATATTTAATGATATATATATATATATATATATGTGTGTGTGTGTGTGTGTGTGTGTGTGTGTGTGTGTGTGTGTTAGATTAAATAAATTGCAAACTTTGTGTCTGCTTATTTTTTATCAAATCCGTTTATACTCATGGATAATTTTTCGCGTGTTATAATTGAAGATGACAGAAATGACGTGTGACGTTGACAGTTGATTTTATTATTCATTTCTCGATGTTCCCAAGTACTATTGATCTCCTTCCGAGATCATCTTCAGGCATGTGAGTTGTAACAAAAAATAACCACAAAACTGGTGTCGCTAACAATTACTGTAAATTTTTTTCTTGCTTCAAATATAACAGTTGACAAATTGCGTAGCTTTAATTAGAATGTAAACATTATCCAGAATGGAATGGTTTTACATGTTGTAATGTCATCGTCATGCACGTGTTAAAGCATTAAAAAAAACTGTTCTTTTTACAAACATTTTAGAACATTACTACAATACTCATAGCTGATTCTATTTATTGACGGCTTATGTGTTTTAATGAATATTGCCCCGAGAATCTGTAGATTGCTTTTGTTATTTTCTTGGTGTAGAATAGTTGTATTATCGATCATTATTTTTTATATTGTGAATGTAGAAATGAATGTTGTTGTAGATGTCTCGAAATGGACGAATGGTCAAACATGTGTAATGCAAGACGACTTTTTAATGTAGTTGTTGTAAATTCAACATATAAATTTGTTTTTTTTATTTTGTTTTTTTTTTTGTCGAAGATGCATTCTTCCAAGGGACATTTGAATTGATATATAGTTCGCTAGTATAATTAAATTAGTAGTAATGTATTTTTTATATTATATTATTAATTTTAATTTCTATTAGGATGAACGGGAGATATATTAGTACGAATGAGATTTTTTATGATTTTTTTTTCATCTTGTTTGGAGTTATTTTGACATGTATAAAAGAAGATTTGCTGCCTAAATACATACATATATATATATATATATATATATATATATATATATATATGTTTTGTTCAAAACGACTGACAAGGGAGTGCGGTTACGATTTTATCTAATTTTTCTTGGCTTCTTATAACTTTTTCTTATGCAGATAAGATAATGTAACGAACTCAACGAGTATTGAAAATCGGTTTTCTGATTAACGATTTCGATCCGTTACAAATAACACCAATCGCAAATCGAAGCTTTCGGGACCTGGTATTTTGAAGCTGTTACCCAAGGTACTGACCTGGCTCGACGTTGTTTAACTTTGGTAATAGTTTGGAAACCGGTGCTTCAACGTCATATGGATCTTAACCCTCTAGGGCCATTCGTATCATATTTGATACAGTATGAAAACAAGCCTTGAAAGAAATATTTTCCTGAAAAATTTAAGAGAAATATTTTATAAATTTCAAATGAAAGCAGTACTGACTGCTCAGTCAATGAATACCAAATGTTTCCTTATAGGGAAATACCAAATGTTTCCTTATAGGGAAATACTGTATCAAATATGATACGAATGGCCCTAGAGGGTTAAGCCGTTGATATTTGTAAATAAAAACAAAGTCCAGGTAACTGTTCATAAAGTCGGGGATCGATTTGTCACAGTATTTATATTATGAAGAGAACCACTCTTCTAAAATGAAGAATCCATATTTTTCTTTTCTGGCAAATGTTGTGCTTAGATAACTGCCTAATGGATGTTAATATAATTTTTTTATTTATGTATGTATGTATGTATGTATGTATGTATGTATGTATGTGTGTGTGTGTGTGTGTGTGTGTGTGTGTGTGTGTGTGTGTTTAATAAATCGCTGTTTTTCTATGAGCCGACCAGTGAATTTAAGTAGTGCACACTGTTGATAATGAATTTTGGCCATAGGATTCTGTGGCGAACAGATACTGTTCATTGGTGGAGACAGATGCACGCTTAGCAGAAACATGCATTGGCATGCACCAACTTCGTTTTTTTTTCTTTTTAAATCATGCAAATATATGCGGAATTCACATCAAGATTGATCGATCGATCGATATTATGATTTGTTGAATATCGATCGGTTCCACGTGATTACGATTTCCAATCGGCTAATTTAATTTTAATTTGTCGTTTACCAATATTGATATCCGATTGAAAGACAAACGTTTTTTTTTCTATTTTATTTTATCGAATAACTGATTTTAACAAACGCTAAGAGAAACGAAATAAATCAACAGTTATAATTGGTTTGATATTTTTTCTTTAACAAAAACTACCCACCCACCAACTGCTATTTTTCATCCAAGAAAACAAGAAGCCGAATAATTTACCTTGTGCCAACACTGTATCTCTTGTTATACTTGGCATTGGTTACTTGGCGAGATAAAGGTAGCACTCTGGTCAAAATTCTGTTCTTTAATGGTGAGTCTGGCGTATCCTTCATTTGGGCGCAGACCTGGTCGATGGTATGTAGAGGCCGTGCGTTCTCTTCTGATAATCTATATCTCACATTTCTCGTCTGTGGAGCTCTCTTCCGGTTTCTTGTTTCCTAGTCACCTACAATCTTTAAAAATGTGAATGAAACGCCAATCGCAATCTCCAGCCTTACTGAATCTAATTCATTTATTATCCTTTCTTCTCACTAAAGCCTTCTCATTCATTATTTCGCTTCCATTAGCTACTTGCATCTTAGTGATTTTCACGTCTTGCATAGAGTGAAATGATTAAAAAAAGATGTCATTATACTATCCTCGAGTTACATATTCTATCCATTTTAGCTGTTGCCGCTGTTGGAAGTCCTCAAGTAATATTGTTTTTGTGATTCTGTAACACCAGGGTCCTAGGTATGACGGTAAACTACATCCAGCAGCAAGGTTTGGGAGATTGTGAGGAACATGGAACCACCTTTTAATTGCTGTTTTCCCAGGGACCCCTGACCCGGAGTGGTAGAATATGTTAGAGTCCCAGCTCTGTGCAAATAGTTAACCCCCAAACTGAGGCTAAAACACTATGAAAGTATAAAAATACACTTTTATAAAAATATATACATAAAAATAGACTTTTATAGAAAAATATATATTTTTGAAGGAAAAATATTACCAATACATTTTTGAAGAAAGAAATTATAACCATAACACATTTTTGAAGAAGAAAAAAATTCTCAGCAAAACATTTTTGAATACAAAAATAGAAGACATTTTAAGTTTTCTAAAATAAAAAGAATAAAATAAAAACATTTTCATTAAATCTGACTAAATCAATCTTCTCACTATAACCGAACATTAAAAAAGTACCTTAAAATCCCACCTTTTTGGCATTAAATAACCAGAGATTGATACGCCGTTAAACAAAACTCGAACTCGCAAACCAAACTGTACCGCCAGTATATGAAGTTTGTTGAAGGATGTTCGTCACTAAGCGGTTATATACAGCCCAAAGTTTATATATTTATGAATAGTGCCACCCATGGCAACCATATGAAAGCCTCGATTTGACGAGACTCGTATGGTGCATAAATTAATTAAAATCATTTGATGAAGTACAGCATAATGACCTATTTGTACTGTATTTGGCATTTTGGGCTGCCCTTTTTACTGATGACCACACATTCGGTTTTCGTGCAGTTTCTTTCTAGTCCTTTCTTGTTACTTTATTCTGCTACCTTCTATAGGAAGTTTTGTATCTTCCTTCCTGTGTTTACTATCAGCACTGTATCATCTGCGTACCTTAGGTTGTTTAAATTGTGGCCTCCGCTCACGCAGTAATCTTTTAGGGTTACGACAAAGGAAAACTTAGGGATTGTACATCTGATGAAATCTGAACAACGTATCGGTCGGAATATGGAGAAAATAGTGGAACAAGGAAGATAATCCCTACTTTATATTACTGAGGCAACATAGTCTTCCCTCTTCATTTCAGTATTCAGTCTAACGTTTGTAAGTATCGAAATGTTCATTCCAAGTGCGAGAACTAACCTTTGCGTAACACATTCTTTCTGTCCATATTTTCCGTAATTACCTTTTCTGTAGTTTTTAATGCCGTATCAATTCAGGCCGTAGCCGAACATGACTCTTCACTGTTTCTATTTCTTTATTATCTCTTAATTGCCGTGAATATTCACTGGTTTGTGCGTGGTCTTATCTACGGTTTTTGTATTGCTCTTCTCCTAAACTGGCTGACATTCAAGGCGAGAAATCCTAGCCTACACTGCTATTTAACCCATAGCCGGGGAACGAAGAATGCAAAATACATTAATGAGAAAATGAAAATAGCAGATTAGGCCGAAACCTGAACTCGGGTTACTTATTTCCCTTTCGGCGCTAATATACAAGAAAGCCAAAGTATAGATTTCCTTCATCTGGTGCAACACAGTCTTCTTACCTTTCTTCCCTTTCATTTGACTTTGGGTTGCCCAAAGCTAACTAAACAGAAATATTATCCCTTTTTGAAATTTGAATTGCAAAGTAGTCAAACCGTTATTTGAAAATTTGGCGCAACATAATCTTCTCAATTTCTCTTTGTTTGACTTTGTGTCGTACTTTGATGAACTATCAATAACATAATAACAAATGCTGCATTGTTTTAAAGTAGACTTGATTAGCGAAAACTGGCGTATTACGATCTTCCTACCCCCATATTTTTTCGTTTTGTTCTTGTGTCTTAAGCTTAGCAAATACAAATAATAACACTTTCAAGCACTGAACTTCAAATTAAAGCATAAGCTCAAGTAAAATATTGCTGCTACATAATCTTCTTTCTCTTGATTTTTCTTCATTTTCTATTGTTCTCTATAATGCTAAGACTAAGAAATATGTGTAAAAGTCATGGTTTCGAATGTTAAATTACAAAGTAAAGTTTCCGCGCATTGACGCAACACAGTCTTCCCTATTTTATCTGACTCCTATTAATCTTGTATTGCAGCCCAGCTACGCTTAATGAACATAAAACAAGATGAAGGTTTAATTTCAATTCAGCTTTTATAATTTGAAATAGTGGCGTATGACAATTTTTCTAGTGCAATTTTCCTCTTGATATATGACATTTGCAAAGGTTACGTACTTTTAAAATGTAAGCGATAATGGTTCTCCACAATTTCTTTTTATATATGTGAGAATTCTCACTAGAAAGAGTGTACTTTGAAATTTAACTTATAGATGAGGACAGGAAAGTTCCCATCATGTCTTTCCGAAGAGAGTTCAGCAATTTCAGCCGGAGTTGGAACTCAGCTCATTGGCACGACTTTATTCGTCAATAACCATTACGCCACTTTATGAATTTATGAGGTCGCCTTAATAAAACGCTGAAAACATCGCATTAATGTTTCATTGGTGCTTGTGGACAACGGGCTGGCGGGGTGGAGCCAACGTACGTTCCACTCCCATGCTGCTGAATAAAAACCTGCGGAAATCGTTGACTTTTGGAACAAGTAACCTGAGCACCAGTCGCTGTCGAGACTGACCTTTTAACGTTGAACGGATGAGAACCTGGGAGACTGTCGATGACGGTTGCTCGACAGTGAGAATGTCTGGGAGAGAACAGCAATATTCAACTTGTCACGGTACGGCCAGGGCCTTTAGTTTGCCCCTCCTGTTTTAATATACTGAAAAAAAAAAAAATAAATAAAGAACAGAAAAAATGTTCGGATGGAATTCGTTAATAAGCAACTGTAATATAGGTAAGGTGTTTCACGTTGCCAGTTCATTTTATCAGCAATCCTGAATCATATGTCGTTGTGATGCTACCATTCTAATTTTTTATAAATGGAACTTTGTCTGTGTGTGTGTGTGTGTGTGTGTGTGTGTGTGTGTGTCTGTGTGTGTGTGTGTGTCTGTGTGTGTTCGTTATATATACACTCCGAAACGGCTGAACCGATTTTCTTGAAAATTTACACAGTTGTACTATAAGTGTCTGCGAGTGTTCTTAGCTAGGTTTTGTGTCAAAATCGATAATCGAAAAAATCAGGTTATAGAAGGAGTGATCCGATTTTAATCAAATTTGATACACTCATAGACAAAGACATAAGCAACGATATTCAGAAGTTTCAAGGTTGCAGTTCTTACAATAGTGCAGAAAATCAATAATATATATATATATATATATATAAAAGGCAAGATGTTTGTGTGGGTGTTTGATTATCTGTCTGTATGTCCTTTATACAAATCCACAATTTTTATCCGATTCTCACCAAACTTCACACAAATATTCTTTAGGCTGAGTTTGAGCTCCAGGACCATGGATTAGTTTTAAAGCTTTCATTACACCCGAGCAACGCCGTGCTATACTGCTAGTTTATAATAGTTAGGTTTGATAATATTAGATTTCTAGGTTAGTTCATCCTGAATCTTTAGGTTAGATGATGTAGAAGAGATTCAATTTAGTTTCGTTAATCATAAATGTGTTAGGTTAGATAATGCTAAATAGATTCAATTGCGTTGTGGTGCAGTGGATATCGGCTCGGAACGAAAAATCGTAGAGCCGAGTTCGAATTCTATTTGAATTCGTTGCATTCACTTACGCGCAAGTGAATGCAATAAATTTTACTGGAATTCGAAATCGGATCCCCGATTTCTCGTTCAGAGCCGATATCCACTGCACCACAGCGTACATAGCAGAGGAGATTGGGTTCTATAGCTACTGCAGAAAGTAATAGCAACCTCCCGCTGGAAAATCTTCTGCTTAGTCAGTCATGTCTCTTTCGAAACATGATCGCCTGAGCATGTATCACGTCCGACTGACTGACGGATACTAATGTGCATGATCTTGAACGAGAGACGTTCGGTATTTTAATTTAAAGTCGGTCTTCTTTATGTCTAAACTTATTTATAAATGGAACTTTGTCTGTGTGTGTGTGTGTGTGTGTGTGTGTGTGTGTGTGTGTGTGTGTGTGTGTGTGTGTGCGTGTGTGTCTGTTACCTATACACTCCGAAATGGCTAAACCGATTTTCTTGAAAATTTACACAGTTGTACTATAAGCATCTGCCAGTGTTCTTAGCTAGGTTTTGTGCCAAAATCGATAATCGAAAAAATCAGGTTATAGAAGGAGTGATCCGATTTTAATCAAATTTGATACATTCATAGACAAAGACACAAGAAACGATATTCAGAAGGTTCAAGGTTGCAGTTCTTACAATAGTGTAGAAAATTGATTATATATATATATAAAAGGCAATATGTTTGTGTGTGTGTCTGTTTATCTGCTTGTATGTGTATATTTTTTCAGCCCTTTTATTTTAGTTTTTGCTTTGGGTTTGACTCTAAGTAGGTATAATTGTAGTTCTTAGTCTCAGCCATGATACCATTTACTCAGAGGACTTATTTAGCCTTCAAAATTCAGTTTATGACGAAAAAAAATATTTGATATCGATACCAGGAAATCAAAATTTGACTTCCATCCATTCATTTTTCTTTCAGTCTGCGGTTTCGCTTTAACTGGAAACAACTATTGCTTTTTAGTCTTTCGTGCCAACGGCCAAAGAGTTTGATCTCCAGGACCATGGATTAGTTTTAAAGTTTTCATTATTACTGAGTAACACCGGGCTATACTGTTGGTATATATATATATATATATATATATATATATATATACGAGTTGTATATCCCGGCGTTGCTCGGGGTTTTTATGTGTTTATGTTGAAATTGTAAGGTCAAGTGGATATTTAAAAAGCTCCAGTATGCGGTTGCCGTGACGCGTAAGTAAAAAATAAAAATGCGAAATAAATATTGGTTTTTGTTGTATTTGTAAAACGGGATTCGTGTCGGTCAATTTTGCCAATAAACCAGAATGATTATGTATAATTGGAAGAACTGGGGCGGACGTAACGGGAACCTGTAATCTAATGTTATGACGTTGGGACGCAGAAGATGTGGACTCATTGTCCCTGCGATGTCGTAGGAGTTAGCACCTTGTAGAAAACATGAAATTGTTATGGCATATGTTAAGGTAGAAGTTACAAAAAAGACCCGATTTTGTTGGAATACAACTAAGCATTACCGAAAGATAAACGATTGCTAAAAGCAACATTTTCCATTAATTTTTGCCGCATCCTGTGAGTCAATTGAAATTTTTGATCGCATATCAAGCTTTAGACCTTGTTTTAAAAGTGACTCGATTTCGTGAAGCGTCTTGGGGAAATGCATAAAAGTGCGCAAAAGACCAACCGAAATGTTTTTCGTTGGGTTTTGACAAACCCTGTACATTGATTCAAAGAAGGTTTTGTGTATATCAAAGGTTCGGACTTTGATCTAAAAAGTTACCCGATTTTGGTTGAATTCGCATCAGGCGTCTCGGAGAAGAGTTTGTAAATTTTAAGGGTTTCGGTGATTTCTGCCGTACCGTATAAATCGATTCAAAATTTTTTTACGTACATCAAAGGTTCATGTCATGATCGACGAGTGACCCAACTTTGGTTGAAATCAGACCAAGGGTTTCCGACGAATAGGGTTCGTTAGAATGGAGACACACAAACACAAAGACAGACAAACAGACATATCCATTTATGCATATATATATATATATATATATATATGTATATATATATATATATGGGGGGGCTTCTACCAAGAGTAAATAGTTGGTACATTAGCATAAACATTTAAGTGGAAACTAGTTAATGCTAAATTATGTGAGATAATAGGAAATCGTTATATTAGCTAATGTAAAATCGTTATTTAAAAATATTGTATCGCTAGGTTGAATAATGTTAAATTCTTAGGTAAGTTAATGTTAAATTAGGATGTGCCTTGTAGTGCAGTGGATATCGACTCAGAACGAGAAATCGGGGAGCCGAGTTCGAATTCCAGCTGAATTCCGTGCATTCGCTTACGCACAAAGACCCTTAGGAAAGGTATTAATCCGACTCTTCCATCCAGTTATGGGTTAAATAACAGGTCACATTGGGTTTTATAGCCTTGGCTGGCAACCAGTCTAGCGCAGAAAGTAATGCCAACCTACTGCAGGATAATCTTCTGCCCAGTCAGTCATGTCTCTAAAGAAACATGTCGTCTAAGCGTGTATCACATATGGCACTTAACTGACTGAATGTTAAATTGTGATGTTACATTAGGTCATTTCAAGTAGGTGAGATAATGATAAATCATTATTCCAGTCAATGCTAAACCGTTATATTAAGTAACGTTGTATTATTTGGTTAAATAAATTTAAATAGTTTAAATAAAGTTAAACTCTGAGATGAGGGAGTATTTACATTATTCGGATTATTGTCCTCATCTTTGTTGCTATTTGTACGACGATTCGGCCGTTGTACGCTCCGGCCTTCTTCAGGTGCTAGACCCAAGGAGTTGTGAGTTCAATACCAGGCTACAGCAGTGGTGAATAAGTAACTTGCAGAGTTATAGGAAGATGACTCATGACTTACAATCGAGGCTTTACACAAGGACTGAGGATGATATACCCCAGTGATTGTAATAAAGTGTTTGGTTCGAAATTCTTATCACCTGAAGAAGGCCGGAGCGTACAACGGCCGAAACGTCGTACAAATGGCAACAAAGATGAGGACAATTGTCCGAATAATGTAAATACTGTAAAGTTAAACTCATATGTTAGACAACATTAAATCGGTGACATTAATGTGAAAATTCTTGCAAAAATCACATTATTGTTAAATTTTAATGAAACTTTCAGGACGTGTTCACAAATGAATTAATTTTTGTTATATTTATTATTTTTTAAAAATCTTGGTAAAAATATATATTTTTTTTTACATCTGTTACCCTCACTCCACTTAAATTCATGAAATTTCAAAAAATTAAATTCTGTAGGCAAAAATAGTTTTATTATTTAAATGCAGGACTCATTGCAAAATGTAAATCATGTATTATTTTTTAAAACCATTTAGCCCTTTTTACTGAAAATCTGTTCCGAATAACAACATAAAAAAGCAATAAATGTATGACAATTATTTAATTAGATAAGCTTTTAATTGCTTTAATAAATAATATAAATATCAAATATTATAGTCTGAAGAAAATAACTCCATTATTCATGAAAGTTTAAAAGTATTGTTTTCATTTTTATTTTTTTAATTATGAAAAGTATAAAGTTTCAAAAATATTTTTAAAAATATTTCCAATTCTTGTAGACGTTTGGCAGGTTACATACAGATTTTACTAATCGAAAACTGAAAAGTTTAATACAAATCATTTAGCCATCGTATTTTTAAAAGAATTTTAAATTTTTTGTGTGTATTTGAACTTTTTTGAAGCTTTATCACTGAATTCGTTTCCTTGAACACTGTGCTAATTTCTGAGTATCAATTGAGAAAAGAGGAGTTATTTTTGGAACCTATAAATCTTTTGTTCACCTGCAAATGAATGAATAAATAAAGAGACATTATAATATACCCTAGGCGTCAAAAATGGCGACAAAATATTTGAGAAGAAATATTAGCTATTTTAGTCACAGGTTCTTCTCTCTGAACGTGACAGGAGTGAATTATATATATATATATATATATATATATATATATATATATATATATATATGAATACATCAGAGCACTCTGGCTATTGGCTTATGATACGCTAAAAGTCTGCCTTTTTCTACAGAGCGCCCATAGCTCAGATATAAAATTGCCGACTGTCGCCAATTCCGTTAAATTTCAATCCTGGGTTAAAAAAGCAATTGGATGTCTAGCCGTATTGATGAGCTGTGAGACAGCAAAATAGATCTGTCTGCGGATGACTATATATATATATATATATATATTCATATTCCATTTGTAAACGAGTTATTGAAAATCTTCCGAAGACACCACTCGTGGTAGAAACCTGGGTCACGTGATAATTCGTTTACAAATGGAAAATATTAAAAAGTTCTACAATATAATTGTATTGAATACTTTTTAATACAAATGTATACTGGTCTCATTTTACTATGACCACAAAGAAAGTAATCTATCTATCTATCTATCTATCTATCTATCTATCTATATATATATATATATATATATATATATATATATACACCACTGGCCATAATTATTAGGCCACCCAAATTTTTTAAAAGAAATGAATTTCATATTAATTTTTAGTATTTATTGACAAGTGAATAATTCTAAGTGAAAATAGAATGGCTCTTTTGTAATAATTACTTTGCAAATAATCAAAGACGAACTCGTCCGAATCACCCTAAATTTTCTTCATTCTTTCATTAATGAAACTGCAATATAGGTAATTATAAAATATTTATCAATTCATTTGATGCACATGTTATTGCACAGCATTAACAAATAATAGCTATTAACAAATAATTTACAATTATTCACTTGGCAATAAGTACTAAAAAATACTATGAAATACATCATTTTTTACAACACTGGGGTGGCTTAATAATTATGGCCGGTTGTGTATATATATTTAATTTGAAAACAAGCTATTCGACGACCTCGGTTTTTATCTTTTGGTGATTTCAGGCGTTCTTAAAAAACGGTAAAATCAGTTATTGTAAATCGCCTAAAGACACCGAGGTTGCGAAATAACTCGTTTCCAAATAAAAATATTTAAACGTTCTACAATATTATTGTATTGAACACTTTTTTATACAACTGTGTACTGGTCTAATTTAATTATGACCAAAAACTAAAAATCTAACTATATATATATATATATATATATATATATGTACATTTCACTACTCGATGAATACATATAGAAATAAATATTATAATGGAGAAGATGGCCATTTAAGAATTATCTCTCTTTGTAAAACTTTTTTTCCTTAATTCCATCGCGGGCAGAGACACCCAAATTATTATCATTTTTTGGCAAATCATCTGCTCTATTGTAATTGTATTGTTTAAGTTGGCATATTCTATCTTCATCATTCATAAACCGTTTTTCAATAGAAAGGTGTTCATGGCTCTCCACATCTTCATATACCTTAATTAAAAATGTCTACTTAGAACTTGCATACAGGCAAAATAAAACAATATTTTTGTATTATTTGGTCATTCTTTTCTGACCACCAAATTAGTATTGCAAGTCACGATCGTCTGGTTGGGGATTTGGTATCAAACTATTTTATAGTTAATCAGTTCAAAGCGGTTACGTCATGGGAAAAATTGACAAAATTATATCATTCGGGACACTTACATAGTAACACTACCACCTGAGTCGGGACACACATGCAACTGCACCGCCTACGTCAGGACACTCATACGACCCCACCACCTGATTCGGGATACACTCAAAATTGTACCACCTACGTCAGGATACATATCCGGCCCAAACTACAGCAACAATTGTTCAGTAAGAACACTCGTTGGTTCCCGCAACCTGTGTCATGATTCTCATAACGCCCGACCACGTTGAGCTAGGACGCTTATACTGCTCCACCAACCCTGTCAGGATACTCTTACGCCACCCGCATCGTCTATGTCAGGAGCCTCATACAATTCTACTGCACGTATACATATATTAAGTTCAAAAACATAAAGTTCATTCACTGTGTTTGCCAATAGACATCTGGCTTAGTTGATAAAAACGTTGTTTATGTTGCGCTTAGTTTGCTGGTAGTCTTGTGTTCTCAGGCTATTCTCACGATGACCATATTCCGTATATTAGATTATTCATCGGAGAAGCAATTGTGCAGCTGATAATGAAAGAACCACCATTCCGCTGTTGGTGAAATGGAAGTGTTATTATTATTATTATTCTTATGTCATTTTTCATCATATTTCGATTTCTGCATTGGTCTCACTACCAACCAAGTCTGACCTAAGGCAGGTAGTGGCGTGTTGTTATGACTCCATTTCATGTTTTTCTATCTTCCCTATAATCCCCAGCATTACATAGATAACGTTTTCCTTAGTGTGTGGGCTGTACTTAATAAGACAATTTTTTGTATATCTCTTAAGCTGGGGTTTCCAGGGATTCTTTCAATGTATTATTTTGTTCCATATTTTTATCATTCCAAGTGCACCTACTATCACTAGCACGATTCTTGTTTTCAATTTCCACATTTTTTCTATTTCAATTTCCAGGTCTTTATATTTTGACAGTTTTTCAAATTCCTTGGTTGCTATGTTACAATCCGCTGGACAAGCCATATCAATTAATAGACAAGTTTTATTATTATTATTATTATTATTATTATTATTATTATTATTAAAATGCCGTATCGACCTCACTGGCCTTTGGCTCTTAGCGGGGGAATAGTAAAGAGTCAAAAGTTACTTTGCCTATCAAAAGACGGGAAGTCACAGACAGCCATGGTCGCTCACTTCCTGAAAGTAATTGGCATATGAGATGTTTGTGTTGTCGTCATTATCGTTTAAGGACTTGTCTAGTCTTTTGTTTCTTGTTTTTTGTTTTTTTAAGATATGAAAATTAATTTGATTTCTGAAGAATGGACCGTTCAAAATGTAGTCAGATTTACGAAAAGAAAATCATAGAACCTTAGATAAAAAATGTTTTAAAAATCTTGAAAATTAATTTAAAGCCCAAAGAGTGCACCGGCCGAACATTCTTTTGCTTGTATAAATCATTGTTGCCGAGGTCTATGAAAGAAAACAAATTCCAAAGCGAACAGACTTGAAGAGGTGCGGAGAAAATTTGTCTGAAACGAGGTGCTAAAAACAACAAGGATAAAGACACTCGTTTCACGATCACGGAATACATAACACGTTAGGTCCTAGTGTCACCACATGCACTTCAGTCGCAAGATAACCTGACAGAGCCCATCCATTTTGCTGGTATTGAATTTAGAGTTTTTCTCTTTTCTGGGTCGGTTGTCACCTAGATTATAGGGCCAAGTATGTCCTGCTACTTACTCATAGTTTGAGGGCGGGGTTAAGAAGAGATGGGTTCGTGCCTTTCCGAAGCAGGTATGCAAATGTAATGAACTTGCTTGGAATTTGAACTCAGCTCTCTGATTTTTCAGTCCGAACCGCTATCTACCATGACTCCTGTTAACTCGCAAACTAATAACACTTAATTTCAGAATTTTAACATCTTATTTACACATTCATACAGCTGCAAGAGTGAGGCACGCAGTGCTGAGCAAATTCTTCACACAGAATTAAGATCTACTCAACGAACTCACTCAACGGCAAAGCATCTAAGGGAATAAAATACATATTTACTTTGTCAGGTATCGATAAGAAACGAACTTATTACACAGTAATATGGCCTGCGAGATAAGCCCCCTTTTTACCACAGGAAAATCTCCACATTTACTTGCTAATGTTTGACACAAGGCATGTAATTATGCAGATTGATATGAAGACTGAACCTCACTCAGTCAGTTAAGTGCCATACGTGATACACGTTTGGGCGATCATGTCTCGAAACAGACATAAATGACTGGGCAGAAGATTATCCCGTAGTAGGTTGCCATTGCTTTCTGCGGTAGACTGGTTGCCAACCAGGTCTATAGAACCCAATCTGTCCTGTTATTTAACCTATAACTGGAAGGAATAGACGGATTAATACCTTTCCCAAGGGTATTTGCGCGTAAGTGAATGCAATGAATTCGGCTGGAATTCGAACTCGGCTCCCCGATTTCTCGTTCCGAGCCTATATCTAATGCACCACAACGCACATCCTGAACCTCACTACAGAGTAGTAATATACTTCTAAGCCCTCTCGTTAAACATTACACTGTACCAAGACATGGAAAGCAATAAAGTATTTACAGACTATAATTTATTTATTGTAAAAGGCTACAGGCATGGAATACACTATGAGGATCGAACACCCGATGCAATATTATTAGCCTGCTTGAGTATCGAGTTAAATATTACTCGGCAGTTTGGTGCCCAAACGATGTTTTAAATAAATACCAACAACTCTCATCACAGATTTTTCAAACAATGTCTAAGCTGTCATTTACTCATAAGCCTACTCAAGCACGCAAATTAGCGCACCAAAGCGTAATTAGATCATTTAATTAAGTAATGTACTTTTCTTGCTATCAATTAATTTCTTCTCTCTTCTGTTCTGGTAAATTCGTTAAGCAACGCAGCTTCGTTCTCATTGCCTTTCTGCTTTTTCTTTTCTTTCTTCCTTTACTGAAAATCGAAGCCTTTCATAAACAAGCGGCTGGTTACCAATAAATGTTTCCGCTCTTGTTATTATTATATTTCCAAACTTTTAGTTTCATATTTCCAGGACTCAGACGTTTGCAATTTTTTATCTGAGTCTTTTTATCTTTTAATCAAAATTAGAAAGAGGATTATTCGTTTTAAATGTTTTTTTTTAGTATTTGATTCTTTCTCACCCCCACCTCTTTCGCTTTCTCTGTTCGTTTTATACATCATTCTTTCTTCCTTCTCAATTCTTATCCTCTCTTGCTCTCCCACTCTCTCTCCCTCTGCCTCACTCTCCATCCCTGTCTCTCTCCCTTACTTTCTACCTCTCTCTCATCTTCCCGCTCTTCCTCTCCCTACCTCCTCTCTCTTTCTCTCTCTCTCCCTATCTCCCTGCCTATGTCTTCTTTGATCCTTCTCATCGTTTCTTTCTTTGATTTTTCTTTTCGTTTTTTTTTTGTAGTTTTGTTTCACGCTTTTTGAATGGAAATCTTTTGCTACCATAAAACGCAAAATTTAACGATAAGTGCCTCCATAGATAAATAGAACAGCAAAAAAAAAAAAAAAAAAAAAGAAAAAAGTAATCGTACCAATATCTCTCTTTCCTATTATTTCAAAATTTCAACAAATTTCTAAATCAGGCAGGAAGTAAATTTTACATTCTTATAAGTTCGCTCTTTCCTTTACAGGTTTTGCTAATCGTCGAAAAAAAAAACTTCACAATTCTACAAAGAAAGAGAACGCAATATGTCTCATTTACCAGCATAAACACCTTAGAGGTTTCTCGGTCACTGCTGATTACTATTTTCACCAGAGATCTGTGTTCGAGACCAGATAAAACGTGCATACTGATTTATTTTTACGCTTTTCGAATGGAAATCTTTTATAACCGAAATGCAAAATTTAAAGAAAACTGGCTCCATAGAATAATAAAAAAAAAAACAATATAAATTCCTATTAATTGGTGTTTATTTTACCTGAAACGGCCAAATAGTCATGGTGGATATTTTACCGGGACCGGTCAAATAGCCTATTCGAATTAAAAAAAAAAAATGAAAAATAAATGAAAAAACAAAACAAAACAAAAAGCATCGCGTTTAAGTAATATATATATATATATATATATATATATAATTCTGGCGAGCTAATCTTTCTTCATTACCATAAAGAATTAGCATGCGAGTTTTATCAGATCTTATGCACGGGCCTCTGGTAAAATGGGCAGTTATTGAGAAACCACTAACGCTGCTAAATAGGTTATGTTGCATTCTCTTTCTATGTAAAGTTGTGAAAAAAAAAAACGGTGGGATTTCTTTCTTCTCGACTGCGGTAGAAATTTGTTGAAATTTTTCAGTAAATAAGAAGGCAAGATACTGATAAGTTTTATTTTTATTTAGTTATTTTTTTATTATGTGGAGGCAATTTTAGTATTTGTCTATATTTCTTAGATGAGATCCTATCTAAACTTATTTATAAATGGATCTTTGTCTGTGTGTGTGCCTGTGTGTTTGTGTCCGTTACCTATAGACACCGAAATGGCAGAACCGATTTTCTTGAAAAGTTACACAGTTGTACCATAAGCGTCCGAGAGTGTTCTTAGCTAGGTTTTGTGTCGAGGTACCCCCGATAAATATCGAAAATCGATAATCGAAAAAATCGGGTAATAGAAGGAGTAGTCCGATTTTAATCAAATATGATACACTCATAGACAAAGACATAAGAAACGATATTCAGAAGGTTCAAGGTTGCAGTTCTTACAATAGTGTAGAAAATCGATAATATATATATATATAAAAGGCAAGATATTTGTGTGTGTGTCTGTTTATTTGCCTGTATGTCTATATTTTTTCAGCCCTGTTATTTTAGTTTTTGCTTCGGGTTTGGCTCTAAGCAGGTATAATTGTAGTTCTTAGTCTCAGTCATGATACCATTTACTCAGAGGACTTATTTAGCCTTCAAAATTCAGTTTACGACGAAAGAAAATATTTGATATCGATACCAGGAAATCAAAATTTGACTTACATCCATTCATTTTTCTTTCAGTCTACGGTTTCGCTTTAACTGGAAACAACTATTGTTTTTTAGTCTTTCGTGCCAACGTCCAAAGAGTTTGATCTCCAGGACCATGGATTAGTTTTAAAGCTTTCATTAAACCCGAGCAACGCCGGGCTATACTGCTAGTTTACTATATTTACATTATTAGGACTATTGTCCTCCTCATTGTTGCCATTTGTACGATGTTTCGGCTGTTGTACGTTCCGGCCTTCTTCAGGTGTTAGTAATTTCGAACCTTAAGGAAACATAGCCCTGTGGATATAGACGTTGGTTAGTTCCTGTGACTTGATCCAAAGAGTTGTGAGTTCAATCCAGGCTATAGCAGTGGTGAACAAAAACGTATAGGGCTGGAGAGACATAATTCATGACTACCAGAAGAGGCTCTAGGCAAGGAATGGAGTTCATATAATATACCCCACTGATTGTAATAAAGTGTTCCGTTCGAAATCACTAGCACCTGAAGAAGGCCGAAGCGTACGACAGCCGAAACGTTCTAAAAATAGCAACAAAGATGAAGACAATAATCCGAATAATGTAAATACTGGAGACAATTTTCTTTGAATTTTGCGTTTTTTGGCTGCAAAAGATTACCGTTCAAAAAGTTTAGAAGAAAATTAGCATGCGGGCTGATCGTGGACACTAACCTCTGGTAAAATAGTAATGAGCAGTATTTTTGTTATTACTGTTAAGGAAGTCTTCAAGTGACGCTATTTCTCTTATTTAGTAGAGTTCTTTGCTGGGAATCTGTAGCTCCGGACCATAGCGTTTGACGATGCTTCACGCAAATACCTACACTACTGGCCATAATTATTAGGCCACCCTAGTTTTTTAAAAGAAATTATGTATTTCATACTGTTTTTAGTATTTATTGCCAAGTGGATAATTCTAATTAAAAATAGAATGGTTCTTTTGTTATTATTACTTTGCAAAATTTTACAAGGCAAGGAAGCAAAGATTTTCTTCATTCTTTCACTGATGAAACTGCAATATAGGTAATTATAAAATATTTATAAATTCATTTGATGCACATGTTATTGTGCAGTATTAACAAAAGAACCATTTTTTCATTTACAATTATTTACTTGACAATAAAAACTAAATTATAGTATGAAATACATTATTTTTTTAAAACAATTATGGCTGGTAGTGTTCATCATTCATAGGAACCAATTCCTCTTTGTATATGGATAATATATTTCGATATTTTTAAAAGTTTTTACCCCTGTATTTAAGCCTAAACAGACATTTTAATAAATTCTCAAATAACCCATTAATGTTTTTATTTGCATTCAAACTTATTGTTGTTTTTCTTTCTTTCTAGGTAAGTCACAGATGATTTTCCAGATAGATTTTGATATTTTCAATGATCAGTTCTGGTTTGCGAATTCTTGCAGTATATCTCCTCAGGTATGTTCTTTTGTAAACTCGTTTTATTTGCTAATATATAGACACAGTGAAAAATATGGCTCATCAAGGAATCAACATATATTCATGACAATTAAGCTAAGATTACAAAGGAAAATATCCACAATAAATCTAGAAGATTAGAATTTAGAAATTATATTACAAAAATTAAATTTGAAATATAGGAATTAGAAATATTGATATCAAACTCGGAGTATTAGAATAAAAAAAAATAGGATGTTCGAAATAAACTTTGAATATCAGAATGTAAAATACTGAAAATTAGATTAGAATTAGAATTTAGTACATTAAAATTAATCTTGGAATATTAGAATTGAGAATCTAAAATATAGAAATTAAACTTGGAATATTAAAATTAAAAAATTAGAATACATAATTTAAACTTGGAATATTAGAATTAGGAATTGAAAAAATCAAAATTAACCTTGGAATATTAGAATTAGTAATTTAGAATATAGAAATTGAACTTGGAATATTAGAACTAGTAATTTAGAATATAGGAATTGAACTTGGAATATTAGAATTAGTAATTTAGAATATAGTAATTGAACTTGGAATATTAGAATTAGTAATTTAGAATATAGGAATTGAACTTGGAATATTAGAACTAGTAATTTAGAATATAGAAATTGAACTTGGAATATTAGAATTAGTAATTTAGAATATAGAAATTGAACTTGGAATATTAGAATTAGTAATTTAGAATATAGAAATTGAACTTGGAATATTAGAACTAGTAATTTAGAATATAGAAATTGAACTTGGAATATTAAAATTAGTAATTTAGAATATAGAAATTGAACTTGGAATATTAGAATTAGTAATTTAGAATATAAAAATTGAACTTGGAATATTAGAATTAGTAATTTAGAATATAGAAATTGAACTTGGAATATTAGAATTAGTAATTTAGAATATAGAAATTGAACTTGGAATATTAGAATTAGTAATTTAGAATATAGAAATTGAACTTGGAATATTAGAATTAGTAATTTAGAATATAGGAATTGAACTTGGAATATTAGAATTAGTAATTTAGAATATAGAAATTGAACTTGGAATATTAGAACTAGTAATTTAGAATATAGGAATTGAACTTGGAATATTAGAATTAGTAATTTAGAATATAGTAATTGAACTTGGAATATTAGAATTAGTAATTTAGAATATAGGAATTGAACTTGGAATATTAGAACTAGTAATTTAGAATATAGAAATTGAACTTGGAATATTAGAATTAGTAATTTAGAATATAGAAATTGAACTTGGAATATTAGAATTAGTAATTTAGAATATAGAAATTGAACTTGGAATATTAGAACTAGTAATTTAGAATATAGAAATTGAACTTGGAATATTAGAATTAGTAATTTAGAATATAGAAATCGAACTTGGAATATTAGAATTAGTAATTTAGAATATAAAAATTGAACTTGGAATATTAGAATTAGTAATTTAGAATATAGAAATTGAACTTGGAATATTAGAATTAGTAATTTAGAATATAGAAATTGAACTTGGAATATTAGAATTAGTAATTTAGAATATAGAAATTGAACTTGGAATATTAGAATTAGTAATTTAGAATATAGAAATTGAACTTGGAATATTAGAATTAGTAATTTAGAATATAGGAATTGAACTTGGAATATTAGAATTAAGAATTTATTATGTTATATCTCAACTTGGAATACCAAAATTAAATTTTGAATGTTGAAATTAAACTGAATGCACTGAGCTTGTTCGACTATTGTTCACCTCAGATTAGGTTTGGTTTGGTTTTCTTTACGGCATATCAACCCCGAAGCATTAGTTGTTTTAGTATGGTGGGTGATAGTTAAACGTATTTTTGTTCGTATATTTTTATTTTCAAAAACGTATTTTTTTTTTTTATTGGTAACATTTTCCTTCAAAAACGTATTTTTGTTGGTAATATTTTTCCTTCAAAAACATATCTTTGTTGGTAACATTTTTCTTTCAAAAACACTTTGTTGGTAATATTTTTCCTTAAAAAATGTTTGCTTCGTAATATCTTTAATTCAAAAATGTTCTGTTGGTAATATTTTTCTTCAGTAATTTTTATGTATATATTTCTTAAAATTCGATTTTTTTACTTTCATACTGTTTAGAAGGTTAACTATTTGCCCATAGCTGGGATCCTAACAGGTGTTACCACCCCGGGTCAGGGTGGATCTGGGAACAACAGCAATTAAGAGGTGGTTCCTCAGTTTAGGAGTTCTGTCCTAGAAATATTTGTAGTGTAAACTACAAATTGGTTTTGACCAATTTCACAGACTCCTTGCGACTTTTCGGACAAAAGTCTTTTACTAAGATTAAGTGGAAAGAATACATTACATAAATGACTAGGTATACTGCTAAGAAAGTTGGTTCAGTGTGTCGTGCTTTGAATATTTTTATTTGCTAGACTCTATCGTACACATTTATAAGTATACCATTAGGCCATATATTGAATATTACTGTTACATCTGGCCTCGTGCTTCTGCTATATATTTATAGATTCTTGATAAAATCCCAAGAAGAATCTGCAATGTTTTTGATCCTGACTCTATATTTCGGTTTCAGTCACTTTCCTGCCAAAGTAATGAAGTATCTCTCTACTTTTCTCAGAAATATTTTATGGTAATTGTTGTGATGAACTTTCCCCTATGATACCTACATTTATAGATTTACAAATAGTACCAGATTGGCAACAAGGTCATATCATTTTACAGTTGTAATAGCTAGGCGAAACCGTAAGTTCTATGCTAATAATTTCTTTACTAGCACCTCCGACTTGTAGAACTCCCTTTCAGCTTCTTGCTTTCCAGTCAACTTTGATCTTCTAAAATTTAAATACAATGTCGATCGTTATCTTTTGTCTCATAAATTCCTATTCATTTACGAGTAGACCCCTGCCATCGAAAACGACCGCAAAATATTGATATCGATATGCTGTTTAAAATGACGGCAGCACACACACACACACACACACACACACACACACATATATATATATATATATATATATATACACACAATCATACAACTAAATCGTTTAACTTCATCAATTTATCAATTTACATGCCCGTTCAGATATTGTATCTCTGGTACTAATAATAAAACCACTACATATATTGGTTTTACTACAACCACGCTCTCTCGTAGACTTACCTGTCACCTTTCTGATCAGAGTTGAATTAAACAACATTCACACTCACAGTAAAAAGAACTTTCAGATATTAGAGGCCATCTACATTAAATCAAAGCAACCCACACTTAATAAAATCAGATTTCAATCTGGTAACAATACATTATATTGCATTTAGACAAATTTACGAACTGCGTCTGCTATTCGGTGACTGTTATCGTCGCATAGCAATGTTTTATGTCAACACAAGCTAAAATCATCTTTAATGGTGGATGT
>JBBBDQ010000897.1:4962500-4970000 GCA_037127315.1 Ascarosepion bandense | reverse complement strand
AATAAACTTATTATAATAGCATTTGTGCCCACTTCCTTCTTTAGTTCTGCCCTGCTGATAATACCTCATAAATAATCGACTATTTTATTCAAACTTTTGAAGATCAAAGTTGGCTGTAAAGCAAGATGCCAGAAGAGACTTCCACAGGCGAGAGGTTCAGGAGAAGAAACTGTTAGCATAGAACTTACAGCTAAATCTAGCCAGTTTAACTCTAAAAGTGAAACCTTCGGGCCAATCTAGTACTGCGATTATGTTTATACACCCTTGGTTGAACAGATAGATACAATCAGACTGAGATAGATAGATAGATAGATAGATAGATAGATAGATAGATAGATAGATAGATAGATAGATAGATAGATAGATAGATATTTTATATTTATATATTTAAATTTCGCGCATGCATACTAGTGCCAATTGGTTTCCGTGAGAAAAAATAGCACATTGACGCAACTGCAGAGGATTTGGAAAGAGTTTGATGAGTCTAATGATAGCTCTGAAAACACTTTCTGAATGATCTGATGAGAACTCCCGCATTTGTCGGTGTGGGCGTCAGTCTCAACACGGAGGCCTCCTTCAAATACCTTGAGGAAGCAGTGCTGGACTGGGTCAAAATGGTGACTGCTGGAAGATCCAATGTCAGGCAACGGGACTCTGCACCATGCTACACAACCAGGAGAACCCAGTCATGGCTATCAGACAATTTATACGACCCCTTACATCTGGCCACCAAACTCGCCATCGTGCAATCCACTTGCTTATTATGTGTGGGGCGCAGTTGAGCGAGTTCAACTGGAAGCAATGATTAGGGCAGCAATCACCAACTTAACCAAGGAGACCGTTCAGAACAGATGCAGGTAATCCCGAAGTCGTTTGTGGAGCATGTTTGGAACCAATGGCGATTTTATAGAATAAATTTACTCTTTAATATTTTAAAGATATTTTTGTCTTATTTTCGTCTTATTTTGTTAAAAATATCTGTTCAAATAAGATGGCGTTATTTTCATGTTTGTGTAATTTAGATAATTTATCAACTGCACCCTCAATATATATATATATATATATTCTGATTAGATTCTGATTAGTTGTCTTTTTCGGGGTCGCTATGTGTAAATATGCGCGTAAATCTTTCGGTCTGTGTGTGTATGTATGTGTGTGTGTGTGTGTGTGTGTGTGTGTGTGTGTGTGTGTGTGTGTGTGTGTGTTTGCATTTAGTTTATCGCAGATTGTACATAACTATTTTGTAAATCACTTCTGATAGATAGATAGATAGATAGATAGATAGATAGATATAGATAGATAGATAGATAGATAGATATACATAGATAGATAGATAGATAGATAGAGAGATAGATATAGATAGATAGATAGATAGATAGATAGATAGATAGATAGATAGATAGATAGATAGATAGATAGATAGATATATATATATATATATATATAGATAGATAGATAGATAGATAGATAGATAGATAGATAGATAGATAGATAGATAGATAGATAGATAGATAGATAGATAGATAGATATAGATAGATAACATACTGAGATAGATTGAGATGGAAAGCAATAGATAGAAACAAACTGATATATATATATATATATATATATATATATATATAAGAAACGAAGAAAATAATTGCAATGTTCAAAACATTAATTTAAAACAGTGCTCAATATAAAACTAGAGCGATATTATACTAATATTATACTTTATACATGTTCTAAAGTATAATAATAATAATATATAACGACGAGAGAGAAAGAGGGAGTGAGGGAAAGAGTGAGTGAGAGAAAGAGGGCGAGAGAGATAGATTATATATATGTATATAGTTTGAGACATTATATATATGCGCATATAAATAATGTTTCAACCTCTTCCTCTATGTCTCTCTGTCTCTGTCCCACTTTCTCTCTCTCTCTCTCTCTCTCTCTCTCTCTATATATATATATATATATATATATATATATATATATATATATCACAGTTCGTTTATATCTATCGCTTTCCTTTGTAATTTATCTCATCTATTCTCTATCTATCTATCTATCTATCTATCTATCTATCTATCTATCTATCTATCTAGCAGATGACATATTCGTCTATATATCGTTTTGCGGATGCACTTAGTTCGACCTTAACATTTTTTAATCACTCAACGAATAAACTGTTTGTCGTTCTTATCAGTTGGGTCACTTACTGAGTTGGCAAGTAATGCTTCCCGGATGCTTGGCCGGTTTCGCGATTTGATTCGGTTTTATCAGCACTCATAAAATTCCATTCGTCTATTGTGGCCCGGAGAAGATGTGCGCATGCGTCCGGAGTCACTCACATTCCTGTTAATAAAATGGCCGACCACCTCGGTTCCATTCTGATGACAAAACGCACTTGGGATGCTTATCAAGTGTTTGGTTCCACTGTCCTCTCAAATCCACGACATTTATCCAAAGATCTATGAAAATTATCAGCCGTACTCGATAAAAAAAAAAAGATTTATTCATTGATAAGTATGATATTTTGAAAGGTTTATTTTTTTATTATTTTATTATTATTAATAATAATTTATCTTATTTGCAATCTTTCATTTTCATTAATGCCACCAATAAAATATTCCTTGTTTAATGATTTGTCTTCCTATTTCTTGTCGGTGTAGGAATAGCTGTTTAAATTTACGATATATTTGGCTGCATGTAAAGTTAGAAGACTGAAGCATTTTTTATTCATCATTTAATTTATTAAATGAAAAATTGTCAGCCATTACTTAATATTATATTTATTTCATCTCAGTCGCTAGAGCAGCTGGCGTCAATAGACAGATTTTCGAGTAAAGTGAAGTAAGTTCGAGCTCTGCCGTTTACTCACAGCTGTAGATCGACAGCTCAGTAGCTCTTATCAACAAATGAAAAAAGTTAATAATAGGTGAGAATTCTTCGTGTAATAATGATAAAATTAATAACAATATTATTAGTATTACTACCAGTGTAAATAAAGTAATTAAACTTACTAGTAAGAAAATAAGAAACGTTGACAATACTTCATCCAATGATAATGTTCAAGGTTCTATTACTACTACTACTAGTAGTAGTATGCGGGTCAGTGCAATGGTCTCGTGCTATCCCCCGAATTTATGACAGAGACTCACCTCCCGAATCTATGATGCGGAGTCCCACTTTACTACATCTCAATCGTATTCGTATTCATATGAAGTACAAATTTATTGAAAACTAATTATGTACCAAAATGGATCATGTCTAAACTTATTTATAAACGGAACTTTGTCTGTGTGTGTGTGTCTGTGTGTGTATTCGTTAACTATAGACTCCGAAACGGCCTGTACCGATTTTCTTGAAAATTTACACAGTTGTACTATAATCGTCTGCGAGTGTTATTAGCTAGGTTTTGTGTCGAGGTACCCCCGATAAATATCGAAAATCGATAATCGAAAAAATCGGCTTATAGAAGGAGTGGTCAGATTTTAATCAAATTTGATACACTGATAGGCAAAGACATAAGAAACGATATTCAGAAGTTTCAAGGCTGCGGTTCTTACAATAGTGCAGAAAATCGATAATATATATATGTGTGTGTGTGTGTGTGTGTGTGTGTGTGTGTGTGTGTGTGTGTGTATGTGTGTGTGTGTAAGGCAAGATGTTTGTGCGTGTGTCTGTTTATCTGTCTGTGTGTCTGTATTTTTTTCATCCCTTTTATTTTAGTTTTTGCTCTAGGTTTGGCTCTAAGTAGGTATAATTGTAGTTCTTAGTCACAGCCATGATACCATTTACTCAGAGGACTTATTTAGCCTTCAAAATTTTTTTTACGACGAAAAAAACTTATTTGATATCAATAGCAGGAAATCAAAATTTGACTTACATCCATTCATTTTTCTTTCAATTTACGGTTTCGATTTAACTGGAAACAACTATTGCTTTTTATTCTTTCTTGCCAACGTCCAAAGAGTCTGAGCTCCAGGACCATGGATTAGTTTTAAAGCTTTCATTACACCCGAGCAACGCCGGGCTATACTGCTAGTGAAATATAGATGAACATTTCAACTGAAAAAATTGAAAATAAATACAATGTACCTAAATACAAATTAGAGGCATGTCATAATTGATCAGTCAGTTAAGTACCATACGTCATACACGCTTTGGGCGATCATGTCTCGAAAGCACATGACTGGCTAGCTGGACAGAAGATTATCTCGCAGTAGGTTGCCATTACATTCTGCGGTAGACTGGTTGCTGACCAAGGCTATAGAACCCAATCTGTCGTATTATTTAACCCATAACTGGATGGAAGAGACGGATTAATACCTTTCACAAGGTTATTTGTGTGTAAGTGAATGCAAGGAATTCAACTGGAATTCGAACTCGGCTCCCCAATTTCTCGTTCCGAGTCGATATCCACTGCACCACAACGCACATCCGCCGTAATAATAGATCATTCTTTCTTAAATAAATTTGACTTAAATAAATTTGATCATGGACTTCCACTTGACTCTGTCTCTCGCTCTCAATATTTTTTCTCTTGGTATCTCTTCCAAGCCCCGCTCCGTCAACTATGTGCTCAAACCTAACAAGTACGTCTCTCACTGCTTTCCCCTGTCTCTCCTTCCATTTATCCGACCTCTGAGGATTAAGTTCTCCAGGCCTTCCTTCCTCACGTGCCCCAGAAACCTCATTTGTCTCTTTCTGATATTTAGTATAAATTTTCTTCTCGTTTGCATCCTTTCCAACACCTCATCGTTGCATACGTGCTCTGTCCATGGTATCTTCAGCATCCTTCTGTAAAACCACATTTCTGCTGCTCAAGACTATCCTTCATCTTTGATGAGATCGTCCAGCACTCACTTTCATATAGAAGGACAGACATCACATAGCAATCCAGCACCCTTTCTAATAAAATTTACGATAGTACTAATTCTTCTTCTTCTTCTTCTTCTTCTTCTTCTTCTTCTTCTTCTTCTTCTTCTTCTATGTGCTATGTCCCTTCCACATCACCCTATCCCTTGTAGCACTAAACACCCTTTCTCCTGTTACATCTCCTAGACTCTGTTCTGCCATCCATCTGCTCAAGTTCACCAAGTATGTCACGTGTTGCTTTCCCCTATCACTTTTTCCCTTTATCCGTCCTGTGAGCATCAGATTCTCCAAGCCCTCCTTCCTCATTACATGTTCCAGAACCTTCAGCTGTCTTTTCTAGATGTTAAATATCAGTTTTCTTTTCGTTTCCATCCTCCAGAAACCTAACATGGTCGGTTCATGGTACCATCAGCATAAAGGAAATAAAACAATTGAAATGAAGATGAAATAAAATAATAGGATAAAACCGCGGAAGCCGAGAGATCAGATGAGGACCGATAATGTTGCAGATTTACCAGCTAAACAATCATTGTTTTTTATCTTAAAAAAAATATCAAACGCCCTGGTTCCCCTGTATTTAGATTTTAGAAGGTTCAGTCATGTTTGGTGTGACATGCATGCATTTTCGAGTTTATGAAGGCCAATCATTTTTACGGATGCGTTAATTAGATCAACATATTGCTTGTCTTGTTTTGACAGCTCTGAGATAAAATATTATTTTTTGCCATCTTGGCTGGTAGGTGGCACCGTTTCAGACCTGGAAACAGCTGGTTTTTTGGTGATGTCAAATTGGCATTAATATTGGCTTCATGGTAGATTATTTGAAGGTTTGATAACTGTTTGTTTAGATTTCTAATTCTGCTGATGCTGCAAAAAGGAAAATTTTAAATTTTTGTTATTTTAATTTGAGATAAATTTATGTATTATATATTTTAAATAATATGAGGTTATGAACATAGCCGTTTGCCTTTATTTTATTTTTTAATGGTTATGTATGTTGGCTAATGGAAAGCAGTAATTCTTTCAAATACGAAAATTTTTAAACAAAATCCAGGCGCAGATTTATATTTTGATAAAATTCGATAGTGGCAATCTCGAGAATTTTCCATCTAAGTCAGTCATTTTCTCTTTTAATAGGCGTGGCATCTTTTTAGATCAAAGTTCTAGTTTAAATTATGTCAATGTATGACGGGTGCAGTGGGTATCAACTCGGAACGAGAAATTGGAGAACCGAGTTCGAATTCTAGTAGAATTCATTACATTCTTAGGAAAGGTATAATCTGCCTCTTCTAACTCCAGCTATGAGTTAAATAGCACGACAGATTGGGTTCTGTATCCTTGGTTGGCAGCCAGTCTACCGCAGAAAGCAATGGCGACCTAGTACGGGAAATATTCTGTCCAGTCGGTTATCGATCAAAAACGACATGCTTGCCAAACGTGTACTTAACTGACTGATAACGAATTCATTTTATAAATTGTGTACCTGCAGTATGTGCGTTGTGGTGCATTGGATATCGGCTCGGAACGAGAAATCGGATAGCCGAGTTCGAATTCCAGTTGAATTCATTGCATTCACTTACGCGAAAATACCCTTGGGAAAGGTATTAATCCGTCTCTTCCTTCCAGTTATGTGTTAAATAACAGGACAGATTGGGTTCTATAGCCTTGGTCGGCAACCAGTCTACCGCAGAAAGCAATGTCAACCTACTGCTGGATAATCTTCTGCCCATTCAGTCATGTCTCTTTCGAGACATGATCGCCTAAGCGTGTATCGCGTATGGCACTTAACTGACCGACTGACTAGCAGTATAGCCCGGCGTTGCTCGGGTGTAATGAAAGCTTTAAAACTAATCCATTGTTTTGGATCTCAGAGTCTTTGGATGTTGGCACGGAATACTAAAAAGCAATAGTTGTTTCCAGCTAAAGCAAAACCGTAGACTGAAAGAAAAATGAATGGATATAAGTCAAATTTTGATTTCCTGGTATCGATATGAAATAAGATTTTTTCGTCGTAAACTGAATTTTGAAGGCTAAATAAGTTCTCTGAGTAAATGGTAAGAATTACAACTGAGACTAAGAACTACAATTATACCTACTTAGAGCCAAACCCGAAGCAAAAATTAAAATAAGAGAGCTGAAAAAAATACAGACAACAGGCAGATAAACAGACACACACACAAACATCTTGCCTTTTATATGTTTTATCGATGTTCTGCACTATCGTATGAACTGCAACCTTGAAACTTCTGAATATCGTTTCTTATGTCTTTGTCTATCAGTGTATCAAATTTGATTAAAATCGGACCACTCCTTCTATAATCCGATTTTTTCGTTTATCGATTTTCGATATTTATCGAGGGTACCTCGACACAAAACTAGCTAAGAACACTCGCAGACGCTTATAGTATAACTGTGTAAATTTTCAAGGAAATCGGTTCAGCCGTTTCGGAGTCTATAGGTAACACACACACACACACACACACAAAGTTCCATTTATAAATAAGTTTAGATAAGACTTTTTTGTGTTTATAGAGACTTTAAAATTCCTATATTTTCCTCAATGTACTGTGAAGAGCAGTTGTGATAGTAACTTTTATATATTCCGAATTATTATTTTTAAGGGCATTTTTTTTTGT
>JBBBDQ010000897.1:4745000-4955000 GCA_037127315.1 Ascarosepion bandense | reverse complement strand
ATGTTACTAATACTGTGGATGCCAGTAACGAATTTTGGTAGGACTTCTAATTTTCTCAGGATCGTCTCACTATATAGATTAAATAAGTCCGGTGAGAAGACCCCTCCTCGTTTTACAACCGTTTCTATTTTTGTGTATTTACTTCTTTTTAATTCAGTGGTCTATTCATTCAGAACGTAGGCGATCATAGCTCTCCACAGATTTCCTTTCATTGTCATCTGTGAATTATAATGCATTCTTGGAAAATATTCGAATGTATTTTCGTTTCTTTTTCCGTGGTTTGGAATTCAGTGTTTTCCATGACTTGTTGGTGTTTAATGTTTTTTCCCAAGGATATTGATACGAAAAAGGAAAGAAGAGACTAACCAAGAATATCAACACATCTGTCGTATTTGCAAAGTTTAATGAAATCCTCAAGTTCACAAAAAATATGATATGCAGTTTTCTTTTGTATTCTATACTTTGTCAAACCTTTTCCCCTCACAAAACTATTTGTTATATAATAGTGCTTTCTCTGGAAACGTAATGCTTCCAGTCCTTCTCACGAGAAAAATAAAGAAAATACCTTATTTTTTATTGTGTGATCTTACCTTTTTGTATATGATAATGGACTCGACTGAGTATGTATATACGTCTGCCATAGAGTAGAGAGAGTATTTGTAGAGATCCGTGCCAGTTATCGGAGAGTACCGGAACTGATACGGAAGTTACCGAGAGATACCGAAGTTACCCAGAGACTACTGCATCAGAAGTCAGACTAGCTCTGAGCTCCACTCAGCTGGAATAATATACACGGATATACTATTTCCAACGACTTCACTTCAAGACTTGTATATATTTATTTCTTACTAATAGTATTCCTGGATTTACTAACCTGCGTTCAAGTTTGTATATTACGTTCAATATAACCTACTTTTTTATCTCCTTATCTGTTTTGTTGTTCATTATTTTGTGCGGTTCCTCACCCGGAATCCACAACATTTTTTCATCTCATATGATTCTTATATAATGTATCTAACCGTTGCTTGAAAGAGAAATCTTTTCCAAGTCGGTCGAAGGTGGCAAGTGTATGCCCTGTTTTTATAAAAGCGGCAGAACGCGCATTCCCATCTCGGTATAGACCAATCAGCCTCAGTGTCGCTAGCAAACATTTTTCAGATGTAATCAACCAAAAGCCTGGAGATCGCTATAATAGGGACAACCTCTTGAGCAACAAGCAGTACGGATTTCGATCGGCTTGGTCCAATGCTAATATAATAAACACCATTACTAGGAGAATCACCGAGGCATTAACAAGAAATACATACAAAAACGATTGCACTAATATATTAAAAAAAAAAAACATTTGCAAGGTGCAGCATAGCGTGTTACTGCACAAGCTCTCTAGATATTGACTCACTGGAAGAGTTTTCTCAATTATCAAGTCATACCTAAAGGGTCTGTCTCTAAAGATAGTTGTTAACGGTCATCTCTCTTACTAAGGAGTCAGTTTTCAGTGGAAGATTTCCAAGTTCCTAACATTGTGGGTATGTTAAGTCGATTAGCAACTGACATAGCACGATTATAACCTTCAGTGCGAAAACTACTCTACAACAATCTCATTCTACTCTGCATAAATTTCCTAAGAGTATACTTTTGTCAATAACTAAATGATATAACGGAATATAGGAGCAACTCGAAAATTCTAGATGACCAGAGATTGCAGCTGATCTCCCCTCTGACTTAGCTCTAACAGATCAGTAAGGTAAAATAATACCTGGAAAAGCAAACTAATGAAGTTCCATCATCACCAAAGTGTTGTATCCCAGAGAGTGGCAGATTTCCTGCGATTCTCTTAATATGTGCATATTTTTTGCTTATTTGTTTTTTTACGGTTTCTCAATCTTTGGCAGTTTATTTAAAGCCAGAAAATACTTTTAGATTGTAAATTATGTTAGATAATAATTTAGCGATAAAAATCTTACTAATTAACCCATATCTAGTAAGGAAAGAATAGATGCATTCGTGTCTTTCCCAAGGATATTTGAGCGTAAGAGAATATAACGAACTCGACTGGAATTGAAACTCAGTTCTTCTATTCCTAATTCTCAGCTGTTATCCATTACGTCACCCACACAATCAAGCTTTCAGCACCTGGTATTACCAAGCGGTCACCTATAGAGATACTAATCAGGCTTAATTAGGCTTAATTTTTAATCACTCCTAGTACTCCTATTATTACTGGAACAACAGTTGTGTTTAATGTCACTTTTCTTTCAATTTCTATTTCCAAGTTTTCTTATTACTTGCTTGATTTTGATATCTCCCGTTTATAGTTTCGCATCATTGGAGGTTCCTCTTCCAGACAACAATATTCCTCTTGCAGCATATACATTGAATAAATGTATTCGGAAATTAATGTGTGAAGCCCCACACCACTGGTCCTTCGCGTTGACGCCCCAAATCTCGTGGCCGATCAATTGTCGATCACTTTGTTCCAAACCGGGCTCTGCCCACGTTGTGCTTGATTAATCACAAAGCCGGTCTGGGTTGAAAGTCGTCAAAAATCCGCTGCAGACAGAGCTGGCAGCCACAATAAAAAAGAAAACCTTTGTAAAATTGAAACAAGAAGTTTATACACATGCGTTCTGTTCAGCACAGAATTTGGTTATAGTTTATCACTCTTGCATGCAAACACCTATAATTCCAACCCACGTCTTCGACAGGATGTAACACTGTCTAAGTTGGTTTGTTTGGCTCCAAGCTGAAATCGGAGTTTCTTCTAAGGCAAGCAGTCACGTGACAACACGTCTTTCATGTTAACTCGCCCCTTACCGGTCCAACTCTACAGTACTTAACTCTTCTGTCTTCCCTCATCTGTTTATATTGATACTCGGGGTGTTGTAAATTCTCAAGAACCAAAAATGTTTAAATTCACTTTCATTTTATGTTTAGGTTTTATTAAAATTCTAACCATCACTTTTTTAAAACAATAAACATTGCCGAGGAGTGAAGGTAGTTAAAATAATAGCGGTGTTAAGGGAAAAAACGCCATTTTGACACAACGTTTGTTGCAGACACGAAGATCCAAGTTTACCTAAATTTTCAAGAGAAAATAATATCTTAAGGTTTGGATATTTTACCTGGTTTTTGTTATGGGGTTTTACGCTTTTGGCACATGAACTCGTCCAGTCTATATAAGCAGCAGTTGTGCTTTCTAGGGCAGAGTAAAAGTAAGATATATAAAGTAAGAGTAAGAGATTCAGTAGGTGGAGAGAGTGAAAGCAGAATCTATTCCCGCAGATAACTCTGACAGCCAGACTCATTGGTAAAGTTTGTACTACTGTCTTTTTAATATATTTGTTTATGTTATGTCGCGAGTAAGAATAAATAACTCAACAACAGGAATAGGTTAATTGTTGTATTCCGTGAAAATAGTATTTACAAAGGTTATTAGTATCCAGTACAAGAATAAAGATTAATCGTCTCAACCGTCGTAAGACGTAGTATGAGCAATGGGTACTTCCGGGTCGCCACCGGAAGTCTACGACTGACTTGTCGATCGGCTGCTCGGCACACTCTCCTACGTAGATGCCACCATTACTTTACATAGTAATAGAATAGTCCATTATAGCCGAATAGGCGCGGGCGTCCCAACAGTTTAACACTATTCCGTCGTTGTGTCTTTATTTCTGGCCCTAACAGAACCACAACAACTTGGTGACAAAGTCACAACAGTTTTTTTAACACAACAGGTTTAACCTTTTCAGATTTACATTCAATCATATAAAAAAAAAACTAAGAATAGTGATTAAACCATATTTTCTATCGCCAACTTTAATTGAGGTTTTTTCCCTATATATTATAGCAATAATTATAAACCAAAAGGTTTGAATATTTTACCTAGTTTTTCTAACACAATAGGTTTAAACTTTTCAGATTTCCAATATGACACTATAATATACTCCCGCTCCAGTAAGAAACCTGTCGTGGCGGACAGACATAATCTCGCTGCTGACCTTGAGCGGGATCTACACTCTGTGGTGAACTGGGGCAAGAAGTGGCTTGTCAACTTCAATTCATCTAAGACCAAGCTGTTGTCTGTCAACCATTACAGGCAACCTCTTCTGCCTCCCATAAGCATGGACCAAGTGATTCTCCCTGAGAGTAATACACTACGCCTCCTCGGACTTACCCTGTCCTCAGACCTCAAATGGAAGCACTATATTGAATCCATAGCAAAATCTACTGCTAAGAAGATTGGGTCACTGTGTCGATCCAGGATGTTTTTTCCACCTGAATCCATCCTGCATATATACAAGTCAACCATCCGTCCGTGCATGGAGTACTGCTGCCATTTATGGTCAGGTGCCCCTGCCGTTCTCCTCAGTGTTCTTGACAAGCTCCAAAGGAGAGTCTGTAATGTGATAGGTACTGATCTGGCGACACGACTGCAGCCACTTCCCCATCGTCGAAATGTGGCCTCCCTTTGTCTCTTCTATAAATACTTTCATGGCTTCTGCTCGGATGAGCTTAAGTCACTGATGCCTCCTCAACAGGTGTTTGCTCGTGCAACCAGACTAGCAACTGGGTCCCACCCATTCACAGTCAGGTTAGCCAAATGCAGACGACAATTCTACTCCTGCAGCTCCCTCTCTAGAACTTCCCGCCTGTGGAACTCAATCCGCTATTCTTGCTTTCCTGACGGCTACAACCTCCAGAAATTTAAATGCAAAGTCAATACTCATCTACTAACCACTGGACTCTAGCTCTCTCCCCACCCCTGTATAACCTTCCCTTTCTCTCCACCTATGTATCTGTCATCGCACCTGCTTTCTCAGCTTTCTATTGTTCCTTTCTAACTAGTTTGTACTCCTCACTCTTTTCTAATTAATCTTTTTACATTTATGTAACCCCCTGCACATCAGTGGCGTTTCCCCCTTGCTCGGGGTGAAATGATTAAAAAAAAAAAATTAATCAAATAAAGGAACATAATAGAATTGATTGAACCACATTGTCTATCGTCAATTTAATTGAGGTCATTTTCCCCTATATATTATAGCAATAATTATAAACTCTGATATTAGAAAATAGAAATTTCATTAAAATAGGTTATATAATTTCCAAGTTTTCAACTGAGATCAAGAAAATATTAACTTTAGGCAAAATAATTACAAAATATTGAAAATGTAGGTGTCAGTTTACGCCATTTTCTCTTAGCGTCTCTTTAAAATACAGCCTTCTTTTATCAATATATCTCAGCAAGAAATTCTAATTATGGAAAGTGAAAATTTCACTGGTACATGTTGGAAATTTTCCAAGCTTTCATCTGAACTGAAGAAAATGTGAACTTTTAGCAACATAATCAAAACATATGCAAAAAGAAGGTGTTAATTTTCACCCCTATTATCCTAGGAGCTATTTAAAATGGCGCCATCTTTTTTAATATATTTAAACAAAAATTAGAAATTAGGAAAATGAAAATTTAACTGAAATATATTAGAAAATGTCCAGGTTATTATCTGAAATCAAGAAAATAGGAATTATAAACAAATTAGTCATGATATATATAAAGAAGGCAACAAGAATTAATACCAGTTAATTCACTGTTATTAGAACAGGTTTACCAAAATTCGCGAATTCCTTTAACAAAGAATAAAAGGAAATTCTGTCTAAGCTGCTGTCAATATTTAAGATTTCTTGAAAAATAAATCTTTCTTTTATAGCAATCAAAGAATTGATTAAATTCTTTATGGACATTAGTTTAAAAACAAACTCACATTAAACTTGAATAGTACAAGTTAATTTTGTAAGACTGAAAATTACATAAACGAAGTTAGTAAGAAACAAGGAAGTCTTAAAAAAGGAAGTCTTAACAGAAAGTATACTTTTACTCAGACTTAGAAAAAGACAACGGAAATTCTTTGGATAAATAAAGATGAAGGAAAGCGTTGGAAAACTTAACACTAACAGGTTACAGGATTTACCGCACGTTACCGAATATTGCCGGATATTACCGAACATTGCCGAACATATAAAAAAACATTTGAATTTCAGACCAAATTGTCACATACAAAACAAATACAACATCGCTAACAAACTGGGATAGACATCTTATACAAGAATATTTTAAAATTACAAAACGATAACATTATCACATCTCACTGAAGACTAAAATAAATTCTAATCTATCAAATGCAGATAGAACACTTCTACGTGGTGCAATAGTTAGCCAGCTTGTCTTGCTATAAGATATTACAACTAAATAGAGAGTTTGATTCTCACTGGGTACCCCATACTTGTGGCGCAGTGGATATCGGCTCGGAACGAGAATTTGGGGAACCGAGTTCGAATTCCAGTTGAATTCCTTGCATTCACTTACGCGCAAATACCCTTGGGAAAGGTATTAATCCGTCTCTTCCCTCCAGTTATGGGTTAAATAATAGGACAGATTGGGTTCTATAGCCTTGGTCGGCAACCAGTCTACCGCAGAAAGTAATGGCAACCTACTGCGGGATAATCTTCTGCCCAGTCAGTCATGTCTCTTTCGAGACATGATCGCCCAAAGCGTGTATCGCGCATAACTGACTGTCTGACCCCATAGTTTCAACCTTGTGCCAAAGCGGCGGTTAGAAAATCAACTGTGAGCACCTCGAGGTGGTGTAATGTTTAGCAAGTTTGATGTCATGGTTAACCAGCTTGTCTATTAGTATTGAATTAGATCCTCATTGGACATCCATACTTCTGGCGTTTTCTTTCGAAAATCTACTGTTTTGAGAATTTCTACGTGATGTAATGGTTAGGAAGCTTGACTAGTTAAAATCTCTTACAAATGAGTAGTGAGTTCGATCCGCACTGGCACCCCATACTTATGGCCTCGTGCCACATCTAAGTAGCGCTAAAAAAAATCAACTATCAAAAGTAGGGTAAATTTTCATTTTAGGTGCCGACGGTTTTTCCCCCTTCAAACTTATCCAAAATAGCATTATTTCTCTGCAAATGTATATGCTGAACTCAAATCAACAGTTAGTTATTGAAGAAACTTACCTTTTTTGCTTTGAAAGTCCATAAAAAAACGAACTATATCTCGCACTTTTTCTCTCCCGTAACTCTCATGAAGTCATGTAATTAACGTTCTACGAAGTCATGTAATGACGTTCTACGTAGGCAGCAATTTTGGTCGAATTTCGTCCTTTACTGAAACTCCGGCGATGTACTTCCTGATTTGAGAGCAATAAGCATAGAAATACAATAGCGTATTACTTTAATTCCCGGAAGTACATCGCCGGAAGTATCAGTAAATGAAGAAAAATCGACAGAAAATCTGCCAAACTTTGATCACATGCACAGTCCGTCATTCTGCAGTTAATTACATGACTTCGTGAGAGTTACGGGAGATATAGTGCAAGATATAGTTCGTTTTTTTATGGACATTTAGATAAAAACAGGTAAGTTTCTTCAATACCTAACACTTGATTTGAGTTCAGCATATACATTTGCACAGAGATAATGCTATTTTTGGATAAATTTGAATGGGAAAAGCGACTGGACTTAAAACGAAAATTTACCAAAAGTAGATATTTTAAAAACACTAATGTTCTTTTAAACAACCTAAACGTGAAGAAAGCCAAGCAGCAACTCAAAAATCAGCCATTTATGATTATTATAAGGTAAGTAGATAAATCGAACATTTTTCTTAAATGAAATAATCATAAATATTTAAAAAAAAAAACTACTGTTAATACTAGCTGATACCATAAAAGTAAATATGATAACGTTCCAGTTAAAAAAAAGAAAAACCGTAAATGAACTAATACCTACAAATAACGCCGAAATTAGATCATTAAAAACTTTAAAAAATAACCGGCAAAATAGATTTTGTTTATTTATACGGAATCTGAAAATCCATATATCAGGCAATCCACTATGCCCTTCAATAGCACAAGCTCCTACACCCATATATCAACCATCAAAAATTTTAAACCAATTAATCATAACGTATTTATCTATCAAATGTAGTATCAACTCTACTACAGAAAGAATCTAAATGAAATCGACTAGATAAAAAACACAAATAAAAATGAAAATAAAACAAACTAAAATTTTAAATTCCCAGCATCTGTCGCTCATGCGCACCTGTAGTCGCATTAACATGACAAATTTAGTCTGATTAAGTCCTGAAGTGTCTTTAATCTAACGTGTTTCACTTTAGCAAGCTTCTTCCTGAGATTTTTAAAGACGAATCAGAATTTTTTAAAGACGAATTCAAATACTTTAGAGACCAGTTGGTTTTTAAAAATCTTTGAAGAAGCTTGTCAAAGTGAAATATACTAGATTAAAGACCCTTTTTTCCCACCTGTGCTTTGCTTATTCCAGTCATATATATATATATATAACGTCCATAATTATCTCTATGTTTACTGCATTGTAGAGAGTGTTCTACCACTGGACGAGTGGGAATTATAACCAAAAATTCAAAATGTTGCTAAAAGGTCTCACGCTTTTGGTTACGTTTCTGTAGGCTGTACGAATACGTGGTATTTTTGTGCTATATATATATATATATATATATATATATATATATATATATAAATTAAATGCTATCTATCTATCTATCTATCTATCTATCTATATATATATAGATAGATAGATAGATAGATAGATAGCATTTAATTTCAAAAATGCTGAATGGGTATTTTTTAAGTTGTATTTCTTAGAAACCTATGGAGGCATATATGAATAAATATCTGCTTCTAGAAAATAAGGTTGGGTTAGAGCATGCAGCAAAACACAAAATTATCCAAAAAATAGTAAAAGCAAACAAAATTTGTATCTTAATGCGAATAGACAAGGTAAATAGACAGTAAAGAAGTGGCTGGGGTGTATCCAATTTAATTGATATAACATTTCGTAAAGATGACACGTTCTTAGAACAGATAGTATATTAAGCGCTCACAAACACTTAAGGATATTTAATGTGGGTCAAGTGAAAATGATACGATCAATTGGAGGTGGGTGTTGGATAGAGGAGAATTAATTATTAGGGTTTCTTAGAGAAATGCTTCTGTTCATTGATATGAGAGAGAGCGATTAAAAATCACCGGAAGCTGACTGAGAATTAAATTTCCGCATCGTTCCCTCGGAATGGGTTCTATTACTCGCAGTTAACTTGTTGTGCATAAAGAGGTTAAGATTTTTATTTATCAATTATGATTTTTTTGCGGGGGGGGGGGGTCGAACTTTTTTTTAAGTGTAAAGATTAAAGAGAAGTAATTTAAAATTTCAACTGCAAGGCAATTCAGATTTTGCGCATTGAAAAAGGAGTTCGGAATGGAGAAAACTAAGTTTTGTGGAAGTTTATCTTAGAAGGTAATTATAGGAGACTCTGGATAGAGGTAGTAACTTTGATATCTGTCATACGGCACCCTTGTGTGGTATGAGAGATATCACTGGTCTTCAACCATAACCCTAAATCTCTTATAGGATGGCTCCAAGTTGCCATGCTCTAGTAGACCGTTTCAACTGGCGAGCTAAACTCACATTAAGGAGGTAACGTTAACACGGCACCAGTGGACGAAGGAGCTCCTCAACACAAGTCACCAGTCAGGGTGGAAGGATTTCTCAAATGAACTACAACGGCCCCGGGTTCGCAACCAAGGCGAACCACATGGTTGGAGGACCATGCGCTATGGGGTAAAATGGAGAGGGATGGACTCCATCAGGTTAAAAGCGCAAAAAAGAGGACATAATGAGCCCATCAAATTAAGGAATCGTGGGGACCCAGGCTCTAGCACAAAACCACGACATATTGAGAACTGTGGACGGCTCAACGCGTCGGCACCACAACAATTCCTTCCGGGGTTAAAACCAAAAAAGAAAACGGCGAAAAACTTAGAAGATCGGATTTTATGTATATATTTCTCTTACGATTCATATGAACTTCTTGAAATATTTATAACAATCTATTAATATATATATATATATATATTGTTATAATAATATATATATATATATATATTGTTATAATAATATATATATATATTGTTATAATAATATATATATATATATATTGTTATAATAATATATATGTGTGTGTGTGTGTGTGTGTGTGTGTGTGTGTGTGTATAATCATTATAAGGACGTGAAAGAACAGGCAGGTAGATTAAAACCCACTGTTCATGCATTTACTTTTATAAAGAGTGCTCAATACAAAGTAGAGCTTAATATTGTAATTTTGATTTTACAGTGGTTTATAAAAGTATAATATCACTATACAAAAATGTTCATGTTTCAGAACAATACTGTTCTACTTCAGGCGATATTTTAAAATGAACGGTGAAAATGATTTATTTACATTTTAAAAGTTGAATTCATGTTCATTTGGAAAATTAGAGAGTGGTAGTTGGAGAATATGCTTGTTGGTGTGTCAATATTGTTCAAACAAAAATGAGAATTAGGTTGAACTATGAAGTTGAAGATTTGGGTCGCGAAAGAAAACAAAGTAGACTGATATCATCGCATGACACTTTTTAATTTTGTCAGAAACATAGTGGGACCATATATTATATTAAATGGGTAAGACAATTTCAATACACACACACACACACACACACACACACACACACATATATATATATATATATCTTGAAATTTTGTTACCCATTTAAACAATATATATGGTCCCACTATGTTTCTTACCATATATATATAGCGAGAGAGAGAGAGTACAGAGACAGAGACAGAGAGAATCAGTTTTTTTTTTAATATGGATGTATAATATCGATTTGGTCACTGCATCTTTATTGAAATAATTTGGTTTCATAAATACTGATATATTGATATTTTCCATAAAATTTCTCAAAGAATGTTTTTAATGGAAAATAAAGATAGTTATTCAAGATTATTTAAAGAATTTCAAATAACTTTACTTCAAGCGATGTAAATGTCGCTAAAATATATCACGAGTAAAAACTACTATCAGAAATATTTTAATAGTAATAAAAAATAAATCAAGGAACTTGATGCTTTTTAGTTAAACGTGCAACGAATTGAAAAATCGCTGCTTAAATACACGCATGACATTATATATATATGTAATGGGTGTTTTTGACATTATATATATATATATATATATATATATATATATATATATATAATGTGTGTATTTGAGCAGCGACTTTTCAATTTATTTATGCTTTTGCTTGCCGATTGAGCACTATAGAGAGGGGAAAATTTCATAAACAACACCTATTTACGGCTTTACTCTATGTTCTCTAGTTACAGTGTCCGTTCGAAGTTGTTATTAAATAGAACAAACTCATGGCGTTATTTACTTTTTGCAAAAACATTAAACGCAATAGCCTGGCGGATGAATATCCGACCGCTGTCAAATCTGTCGTGTTTCAATAAACGGTCAATCTATAAATATATACATATACATATATATGTTTATAATCATATCACCCCAAGCAAGGCGATAACGCGACTGATGCGCAGGGGGCTACGTAAGGGTAAAAAGATTGGAAAAGAGAAAGCCGGAAACCGCATCGTAAACAGGAAACAAGGGATGAGCCTCTTCACCTGTTCAATAGACGTGGGTGGAGTGTGAACCGGTCGATAGTTTAGTCTATCTACTCCAATTGAAAAAAAAAGAAAGAGTGAAAAGATTGGAAACGAGAAAAACCGGAAACCGCATCCTAAACAAGAAACAAGGGATGAGCCTCTTCACCTGTTCAATAGACGTGGGTGGAGTGTGAACCGGGCGATAGTTTAGTCTATATATATATATATATATATATATGTAAAGAGAGAGAGAAAGAGAGGTCAGTAGGTTTGCTGGCATCCCGTGCAGCCCTTCCAAGTATAATTTTTTTAAATGTAGATTAACGAGTTTATGACAATTCTCGATTATATGGGCGTAGGACGTAGATAATCATTAACATCCTGGCTCAAAACAACACAAAATTAAAAAGCATCTTAAACAGTCAAAACATGCTCGATGTCTTTGGGACGGTGGACATTATGAGCAATTTTTGTAAATTGTTCCGCCCGCCAAACGGAAAACTAAAACGCAAAAACGCTGGAAAGAATTAATATGAAATTAAATTTTACTTGTCCCCATTATTCACCGAAATATATATATATATATATATATATATATATATATATATATATATATATATATATATATGTCATGTTTTTCATTTGAATTTAATAAAACATGTACAGTGCACACTTGTGCACATTCCTTGTATTCACTTACGCGCAAATACCCTTGGGAAAGGTATTAATCCGTCTATTCCTTCCAGTTATGGGTTAAATAATAGGACAGATTGGGTTCTATAGCCTTGGTCGGCAACCAGTCTACCGCAGAAAGCAATGGCAACCTACTGCGGGATAATCTTCTGCCCGGTCAGTCATGTCTCTTTCGAGACGTGGTCGCCCAAGCGTGTTTCACGTAGGGCACTTAACTGACTGACAGTACACACAGACACACACGCTCACACACACGCGCATGTACACACACACAGAGACATATATATATATATATATATATATATATGTGTGTGTGTGTGTGTGTGTGTGTGTGTGTGTGTGTTACATAACTATGTTTAAATATTGTTACAAAAATAGCCATAAATGGCTATTTTTGTAGTGATATTAAACATATTTATGTTAGAAATTTAAACTAAAAATTATTTAGAATTGTGTTTGTTTTTGGTGGGGTAGAGGTACAGAATTTTATTCTATCCGTACCTACTATATATATATATATATATATATATATATATATATAAAGAGAGAGAGAGAGAGAGAGAGAGAGAGAGAATTGAATTTGTCATGTGTTTATCATGGGCTCGATCATTTATGTATATGTCTTCAAGCAACCACTATATATATATATATATATATATAAAGAGAGAAAGAGATTTTGTCATGTGTTTATCATGGGGTCGATCATTTATATATATGTCTTCAAGCAATCACTATATATATATATATATATATATAAAGAGAGAGAATTTGTCATGTGTTTATCATGGGCTCGGTCATTGATATAAATGTCTTCAAACAATCAATATATATATATATATATATATATATAAACATATAAAGAGAGAGATAATTTATGTGTTTATCATGGGATCAATCATTTATATATATATATATGTCTTCAAGCAATCACTTAGATCGTGTCGAGGCTATTATTGGTCGTTTATATTTAAGCCTAAAAGCAACCTACTTGGTTCCAGCGTAGGTGAATATTGGTCGTTAATATATGAATTTATAAGTATTCACTTGGTAGTTCGATGTTTTATGGAGTCTTAATCCTGTTAATCTCGGCTTCGCCGGTATTGTATCAGCATTAGAGAAGAAAGATATATTTCAACTTTTCCGGCTAGAGAGTAATATAAATGTTTTCATAAGAAAACATTAATATTTTTGATCTAGAGTCACAAACTGAAAGAAGAATCAAAACATCTTCTTCTCCTTCTCCTGTTATATTCTGCTTCTACGAAGATATGCTGGCAAACAAAAGCCTTTACCCCACAGACCATATGAAAAAGAATAAAAGAATGAATAATAAGATAGCCCATTCAATATCTATTGAACAGGTGTAGAGGCTCATTCCTTGTTCCCTGTTTAGGATGTGGTTTCTGGCTTTCTCTTTTCCAATCTTTTCTCTTTTCCTTTTTGTTTATTTTTTTTTCAATTGGAGTAGATAGACTGAACTATCGCCCGGTTCACACTCCACTCACGTCTATTGAACAGGTGTAGAGGCTCATCCCTTGTTCCCTGTTTAGGATGTGGTTTCTGGCTTTCTCTTTTCCAATCTTTTCACTTTTCCTTTTTGCTTATTTTTTTTCAATTGGAGTAGATAGACTGAACTATCGCCCGGTTCACACTCCACTCACGTCTATTGAACAGGTGTAGAGGCTCATCCCTTGTTCCCTGTTTAGGATGTGGATTCCGGCTTTCTCTTTTCCAATCTTTTCACTCTTACGTAGCCCCCTGCACACAAATGGCCCTACCGCCTTGCCCGGGGTGATATGATTAAAAAAATATATATATATTCGTCAAGCACTTTTTTTTTTAAATAAAAGTCGAATTTTCCAGCTTTTTTATTCTTTGTGTCATTTGTCTGCCACACAAAAATTTTTGGCGCGAAATAATAAAACCCGTTTTGATGGTGCTGATTCCGAAAATGGTCTTAGATTTTCTTGGTTAGCTAACATTTTTGCTGTGCTGAAATTCTTCTTCTTCTTCTACTTCTATGTGCGGATGTGCCTTGTGGTACAGTGGATATCGGCTCGGAACGAGAAACCGGGGAGCCGAGTTCGAATTCCAGTTGAATCCATTGCAGTCACTTATGCGCAAATACCCTTGGGAAAGGTATGAATCCGTCTCTTCCTTCCAGTTATGGGTTAAATAGCAGGACAGATTGCGTTCTATAGCCTTGGTCGTCAACCAGTCTACCGCAGAAAGCAATGGCAACCTACTGCGGGATAATCTTCTGCCCAGTCAGTCATGTCTCGAAAGCGTGTATCACGTATGGCACTTAACTGGCTGACTTCTATGTGCCCTGTCCTTTCAGGACGTAGGCGATCATGGTTTTCCACGTCTCCCTATCTCTGGTGGATCTAAGTATGCTTTTTCCTGTTACACATCGTAACCCCCGTTCCGTCATCCACCTGATCAGGCCCCTCAAATATATTATCCGCTGCCTTCCTCTGTCTTATTTTCCTTCTATCTGACCTGTCAGTATCAAGTTCTCCAAGCCCTCCTCCTTCATTGTATATCCCAGGAACTTCAGTTGTCTCTTCCTGATGCTCAGTATTAATTTTCTTTTGGTTGCCATTCTTTCCAACTGCTCATCATTGCTCGCATGCTCGGTCCATGATATCCGCAACATCCTTCTGTAGAACCATATTTCCGCTGCTTCAAGATTTTTCCTCATCTTCGATGATATTGTCCAGCATTCACTGTGTATTGAAGAACTGACATAAAACAAAATCAATTTACGATTTGGGCTGATTGCAACATTTATTTAATAAAGTTAGAAGAAACCCATAAATTTTCAGGTAGGCCGAGTGATTTAATTAAATTTATTGAGTTTTACATTTTGGAGTTATATAATTTACGTTTATATGTTTTTTTTCATTGATAAAATGTTCTTTGAATCTTAAAAATTGTTGTAGAGGAACATCCTATCCTACCCCTTTAATGGATATGGTCTAGTCTATAAAAGACTATGACTGGGGGCATACGTAAGCATTCGTCACTAGACGGATCTATGACACTGTCAGCTCTCTGCCTTCGGGTAGAGGGCGCTCTCCGCTTCCGAGCGGAGAGCAATAACCCAGTCGTGGTTCCGCCGAAGGGTAGAAGCACGACTGGGGAAAAATAGACAGACATTTTTTGGCCGGGCCATATAGCCCGGAAAGCCCAGTTATAAACTGACCATGTGTCATATGTTGCCCTTACTGGGAGGGACAGCAAAATAATGCATTCGTCACTAGACGGATCTATGACACTGTCAGCACTCTAACTTCGGGTGGAGGGCGCTCTCTGCTTCCGAGCAGAGAGCAATAACCCAGTCGTGGTTCCGCCGAAGGGTAGAAGCACGACTGGGGAATATTAGACAGATATTTTTTGGCCGGGCCATATAGCCCGGAAAGCCCAGTTATAAACTGACCATGTGTCATATGTTGCCCTTACTGGGAGGGACAGCTAAATAATGCATACGTCACTAGACGGACGCATACGTCATAGGCGGAGACATTTGCTACTTGATCGTTAATCGTGTTACTATACGTTGATTGCTCTTCTACGTCTCTTGGTTTATTGTACTGTTGTATAATAAATCTCATCTAATCTATCTTCAGTGTTAAGTATTATTCATACACTATTCTTTTCCCTGTTATTCCTTCCAGTGATATATCAAAAATATAAAGTTATTTCATATTTAGACTTTTTCTTAACATCGTTCTGATCTTTATGTTCGCTACTATACTTGTTGTTCTTGGCATATTCAATTGTGTTATTTTTAAAGATAGGTTCTTATTGTTATTGACAAAAAGTCGTATTTCTCTATAATCAGACCAATGTTTGTTGGTTGAAATACGAGGTTTCTACGAATTTATTTTTAGAAATATTGCCATCGGTCAATATTATATATACAGAAAAGAAAGGAGAAAAATACTTTTCTTTTCAAAACGGGGCATTTCTGTACAGCAAAAACAGTAGCTAAGCAAGAAAATGTCAGGTCATTTTCAGATTCAGCGCTTTCAAATTAACTGAAAAACATCTTTGTGTCTCGAGACCATTTCATATTTTTTTGTCTATCAATTAAACAGAGAGCTCCTCCCCCTACCACCATGGATAACATAAAAATCTCATATTATCAATAGAGTATGGCATGCCGGCCTTCTACGGAAACTACGAAGCTATGGTATAACTGAACTTTTGTTGGACTTAATCCGGTCATTCCTCTCTAACCGCACACTGAAGGTGGTGTTAAACGGACATGCCTCCCAGAACTACCCTACAAACGCGGGTGTACCCCAAGACTCTATCCTAGGTCCTACGCTCTTTCTAATCTATATCAATATATATATCTAGATCACAAGTAGGCATGTACGCCGATGATACCACAGTTTACTCTCGCCTCGATCAAAAATCTGGTGTTGGTGACAAGGCGAACCTCGCTGCCGAGCTTTAGAAGGACCTCCAATCCGTGGTGGATTGGGGTAAGAAATGGCTCGTAAAATTCAATTCTTCCAAAACGAAGCTGCTGTCAATTAGCCACCACAGACAACCGCACCTCCCTTCCATTAGCATGGAACAGGCTTGCCTCCCAGAGAGTAAATCACTACGCCTGCTTGGCCTGACACTCTCAGCGGACCTCAAGTGGAATGACTACGTCGAATCCATTGCTAAATCCGCAGCTATGAAAGTCGGCTCTCTGTGCAGGGCCCGGAAATTCTTTCCGCCTGAATCTATCCTGCAATTATATAAATCCACCATCCGCCCGTGTATTGAGTACTGCTGCCACATCTGTTCGGGTACCCCTTCTATTCTCCTTGGGGTTCTTGACAAAATACAGCGAAGAATCTGTGATGTGATTGATACCAACTTAGCTGACCGCCTGTAGTCACTCTCTCACCGGCGTGAGATAAATCAACAATGTTTTGCAGCAATTTTGAACATCAAATTGAGATTTTTCTTGTTAAAACTTGAATAATTTTAACACAGTCAACAATATTAATAAAAAAATGTACCACCAAGCGGAAATTAACAACCATTTGACTACCTTTGACAACATTAGTTAAATGCAGGACTCCTTGGGGAATGTAAATCACTTTTTTTTTCTAATAGTTGCTCCTTTTCAGAAAACCTGCGCCAAATAGTGAAAACAAAAATGCAATAAAACTATGCAATTTTTTGTTCAGATAAACTTTTAATTGCTTTTATACACAATATCTATTTAGGATGTACATTGTGGTTATCGTCTCGAAACGAGAAATCGGATAGCCCAGTTCAAGTACCAGTAATATTCGTTGCATTCACTTTTGCGCAAATACCCTTGGGAAAGATATTAATCCTTCTTTTCTCTCGTCAGCTAAAAGTTAAGTAGGACAGATTGGGTTCTCTATCCTTGGTTGGCAACCAATCTAACGTAAAAAGTAATGGCAACCGGCTGCGAGAAAATATTATGCCCAGTCAGTCATGTCCCTTTCGAGACATGATCACCCAAGTCTGTATCACATATGCCATTTAATAATATAGTCTGAAGAAAATTTTTTTTCGATGAGTAATGAATTTTTACAAGAACTGTTTTCATTTTTTCTTTTTTGATCATAATAATTTATAAAGATTTTATAATTTCATCCAATTATCATTCAAATTAATTTATTAAGTTAATAACCGTAGACAAAAAATGGAAAGAATAATACAAATCTTCACGCACCAAGATATTTAAAATCATTAAAACATTTAAAAGCCATATCGCTAAAAGATCACGGGTTTCAAGGATTATTTTCTTTACGAAAGTTCACGTAAGTTTTATAAATTTAAGTCAATTCTAGTAAACCATACATAAAAATTATTAATGACAGGGCTGTTGTCGCTTACTTGAAACGTCACCTAGTCAGGCCTCGGTGATTAAGAAATACTTTTAATTCTAAATTTCATGCAGTAAACAAATAATATTTGTTTCCAATCAGATTAGTTTAACTTTAAATATGCTAATTTTACAAAATGAACGTGTCGCAGATGCATATTTTATTTTTGCAATACTTTTAAAACTGAGAAATAACTTTTGTTTACAAGTTTGTCGATTACTCAAAAATGGCCGAAAATTTGAGAAAAATCTTAAAATTCTAAATATTTGATTCCAATCAATATAATTTCTGTTTGAAATCAACCAGAGTATTTTGCTTACTGGGAAACTCAACTCAATTATTTATCTTTCAATTAAATTAAAATTAAAGCTTCAAAAAGCATTTTTTTTTTATTTGAAAAAAATTCAGTTTAAATTTAAATATCGAAAATGAGTGGAGGTACTTAAGAAAAAGTGAATTTTATTTTATTGTTGAAACTTTGCATGAGTCAAAAAAATCACTTATTTAGATGCAAAAAACTGACCCCTACTCCGTGAAAAATTTTCATCTTTTAATAGCCAGTTGTTAAACTTATTTTAATTTGTAAGGTATATAAAAGTAAGTAGAAAAAAAGCTAATGTTGATAAACATAGTGAGGGTTACAAAGCACTGCCCGACGCCCCCAATCAGGCTCGACCGCTCTGACCAGGGGAGAGAAAAGAGGTGGCACGCACCGATCCTGACAACGTGAATAACGAACCAATCAGAGCGCTTTATTTCATTTTTCAAAAGTTCGAACCAAAACCTCGGTAGAAGCATTCTTCTTCAAAAGGAGCTGCTTGCTACCAGCGACTTCAAAGGAACCGCTGCCAATTGTCTATTCACTTTTGCCGACACAGTGACGCCCAAGGTCACCAGCTGAAGGGTAAAATGACATCTTTCTATCTATACATGCAAACCCACTCTCTTATTCAAGTAAATACATATATGCTTTTTATTTGAAATTCATTTCTTCAAAAGAAAAAATTATTTCATTCAAACACCGGTTCTCGTTCGATCAGCTAAGTTAAGCAACGCCAAGCCTGCTTAGTTCTGAGATGGGAGACGCAGAAAAAAAAACGAGTGGATGACCGAAGAGATCCTCCACATGATGCAAAGGAGACAAAAAAAATAACGCCAAGACATGGAGCAGAGTACAAGAAACTTCAAAGGGAGATAAGGAACAAATGCAGACAAGCCAAAGAGGAATGGCTCAACAACAAATGGTAAGAAGTAGAGAGACTGAGCAGGACCAACAAAGCAGAGATGCATAAAGAGATAAGAGAACTGACAGGACAAAAAACCTGCTTCTCAACAGGATGCATAAAATCCAAGAATGGAACAATCATATTAGAGAAAGAGGAAATACTCCAGTGATGGGAAGAATATATAAAGGATCATTTTTGCGACAAGAGAGAACAACCGAAAATACACAAGGAGATGGATGAACCGGAAATACTACAATCCGAAGTGAAAGCTGCAATGGCCAAAATGAACAGCAATTAAAAGATGTTTCCACGCTCCTCAAAACCTCCAAACTCCCGATCAGAGGCTTTGTTGCCCGAATGTTTTCAGTTATGGTATTTTAACTTACGAAAGTTTTCGATTTATGACATATTGATTTACGAAAGTTTTTTTTTTAATACTATTTAAATTACAGAGGTTCTCACTTTTTGAGATTTTGACTTACAGAGGTTTCCATTTATGATATTTCGACTTACGAAAGATTTCGTTTTATGGCATGTCGACTTATCAAAATCTTGGCTTTATGGCATTTTAATTTGCGAAAGTTTTCGCTTCATGAACAATTGAAAATTTTCTTTAATGGCATTTCATGAAAATTTTCATTCATGGCATTTCATGAAAATTTTCATTCACGTCATTTTGCTTTGTAAAAAACGTTTCTCTTCATGACATTTCGACTTACAAACATTTTTGCGTTATGTCATTTCTACTTACGAAATCTTTCGTATTATGTCATTTAGACTTACTAAGATTGCCACTTTATGGCATTTCTACTAAAAACATTCTCATAGGAATGTTTCGGACAGCGAGGGGAAACTATAACATTTCATTTCTCCTTGAGGCTATTCATATATTTGCTTGCTTCTCCTCGTTCCACTGTTCTACCCGTGATTGCCTATTACCTTTGACCTCGACATGACCTGCGTCTTATCTGCCCATTAAAGTGTATTGGCTTGTTTGTTTGTTTTAAATAACAAAATGGAGCGTGTGTAATACATCCGATGACTTTGTTAGCCGGGTGTAACCGCCGACAGAAGCAAAGTTTCGCGCGATCGCATCTGACTTCAGACAAAAGAAGTCATGAAGTGTGGAAGGCGTAAAAAATCTGAGCAGCGTTGCGTTTTAATTGAAAACTATGAGTCCGCCTAGCCAATGAATTAATTGATAAATACTCTGATCGTTTGTATACAACAGTCATAGTATTCTTCTGTATTTTTTGTTTTCTTATTTTACTACTGATTCAAGAAAGAAGCACAGAGAGGGACAGATACAGGCAGAAAGGACGAGAGAGCAAAAAATAAAAAATAAAAATAAAATAAGGAAATAAGAGAGAAGGGAAGAGAGAGAGAGAGAGAGAGAGAGAGAAACAGAGAGAGAGAGAGAGAGAGAAACAGAGGGTGAAAAAGAAAAAGAAAGTAAGTGATAGAGAGATAAAAGAGAAGGAGAGATAAAAGAGAGGAAGAGAGAAAAGAGAAAGAGAGAGAACGTGAGAAGTGGAGAAGGGGGAAAGAGAGAGCACATGCACGCGAAAGGGAGAAAGAGAATCAGAGACAACATGTGCGCGAAAGGAGAAAAAGAGAGGAAGCGTGTGCGTGCGAGTGGGAGAGAGGTAGAAAGATTGTGTGTGAGAGCACGTTCGTGTGTGTGTGTGTGTGTGTGTGATATATAGAAAGAGAGAGAGAAAGAGAGAGAGAGGGAGAGAGAGAGCGACTGATTGAGGAGGAGAAATATTTTAATCAAGTAAACATTTGATGGTTCATATAAGTTCGCCGCTGTTCTTGGATTTTACACGAACAAAAGAGAAGGAGAGAAAGAAAGAGGGGACGGAAAATGGAAGAAAGAGAGAAAGCAAGATAGAAAGAAAAAGGGAGAGAGCAAGCGTAAGTGAAGGGGAAAGAAGGGGTGAAAATGAGAGAGAAAATGATAGTAGAAAAAGAAAGCATAGGATAGAGATAAAGACAGGAAAGTCAGAGCAAGAGAGAGGGAGAAAGATATATATATATATATATATATATATATATATATATATATATATAGAATGGAAGCGCACGAGAATGAAAGAGACAGAAAGTGCATTAAAAATCTGCTTTATATGAAGTGAAAGAATAGATTGCTTGCCATAGCAAGCCTCCGTACATGTTACAATTACTGAGTTTTACAACAGTGTGCTTGTGTGTGTGTGTGCGTGTGTGAGAAAGAGAGAGAGAGAGAACGAGAGTGAGAGTGAGTGAGATTAAAGATAGAGAGAAATAGAAATAATTACGAAGAGAGAAAGGTGTATATATATATATATATATATATATATATATATATATATATACACTACCGGCCATAATTATTAAGCAACTCCAGTTAAAAAAAATAATGCATTTCATACTATTTTTTAGTATTTATTGCCAAGTGGATAATTCTAAATGAAAATAGAATGGTTGTTTTGTTATTATTACTTTGCAAAATTTTACAAGGCAAATAGCGACAATTAATCCATCGCACCATGTAGATTTGCTATATATATATGCTACCAGCCATAATTATTAGGCCACCTCAGTTTTTTAAAAGAAATGGTGTATTTCATACTATTTTTAGCATTTATTGCCAAGTGGATAATTCTAAATGAAAATAGAATGGTTCTTTTGTTATTATTACTTTGCAAAATTTTACATGGCAGCCAGGAAGCCTTTGCTTCGGCCAGCCAATAAGAAGAAGAAACTAGCCTGGGGAAGAGAACTAGGCACCAGAAGAGTTCATTTGATGCGCATGTTATTGTGCAGTATTAACAAAAAACAAACATTCTATTTACATTTAAAACTATTCACTTGACAATAAATACTAAAGATAGTATGAAATACATCATTTAAAAATAAACTGGGGTTGCCTAATAATTATTTCCCGTAATGTATATAAATTATACTCTAGAACATGTACAAACTACAATCTACTACAAAATTGTACATTTCGTGTCGACATTGAAAGAACAATGACTCATGTTACTATCATTATTAACTACCTGATGAGACATTGTTACTTCAATGTCAAAACAAAATGTACAATTTTGTAGTAGTTTGTAGTTTGTACATGTTCTAAAGTATAATAATAAATCTTCATTGGTCTATTTTTATTTTGAGCACTGTTTTAAATTAATGTTTTGAACTTTGCAATTATTTTCTTAATCCCTTATTCATTTGAACATATATATATATATACATACATATATATATATATATATATATATATATATATATATATATATATATATGGAAAAACTACTAAAAAGTTGTAAGTTTAAAAATGTATTTTTTGACAGTATTTATTTATTTCTATACTGTCAAAAAATAAATTTTTAAACTTACAACTTTTTAGTAGTTTTTCCTATACATATTAAGCCAGTATACATGGATCATCACTATGTTATATATATATATATATATATATATATATATATATATATATGTACTCCTTTCTCTCTCTCTCTCTCTCTCTATATATATATATATATATATATATATATATAAAGATAGAGAATGAGAGAGGAAGCCAAAGAAAAGAGAGAAGAATGAGAAAAGGCTGCTTGTCCTCATGTTTGTTGCTATCTCAACGTTTCGGCTGTTTTGCACTCTGCTCGTCATCGGTTGTAAGTTGATTCGGGTAACCTACGGGAAATTTAGAACTGAACCCTTTATTTAAATTACAATGGTCGATTTTCTCATTCAACTACAAATGCCTATTGATATCTCGTCTAGTTTTTTTTTTAACTGAGCAGTACTAAAAATAAAAAAACTAAGCGAGATATTTGGTAAGTTACACGGGTCGAAGTACATCTGAAGAAGACTGGAAGGCAAAAAGCCGAAACATTGTGATAGAAACAAAAAAAATGAGAACTTTACTCTCGACGTATACAGAGTAAGATGTTTTATTATTGTAGCCTTCATCATACAAAAACTTCAAGATTTAGGCAATTAATGAGTTTTACAAAATTGTGTGCGAAAGAGATAGATAGATAGATAGATAGATAGATAGATAGATAGATAGATAGATAGATAGATAATTAGACAGACACAGAGAAAGAGAGAAAGCCAGGAGATAGAGAGATGAAAGGTTGCGAGAGAGAACATTTACAGAGAGTGAGAAATATATGTTTAGAGAATTAGAGAGAAAGAGACAAACAGACAGACAGAGAGAAAGTAAGGGAGATAGAAGGAGAGAGAGAAGGGAAGAGAGACAAGGAGGAGAAATATTTTAATCAAGAAAGAGAGAAATCAAGATAGAAAGAGAAAGGTAGACGGAGAAGGAAAGAAAGAAGAAGAGATACGGATAGAGAGAGAAATCGGAACAAGTGTGAGTGAGAAAAAGAAAAAGGGAAGTGAGAGAGTAAGATAGCAAAAGGGGACGTGTAGGAAAGATAGAAAGAAAGAGATAGAGGGTAGTAGAGATAAATAAAAAGGGAAAGAGAAAAAAGCAAGTGTCTGAGAAAGGAACAGACGAAAAGAGAGATCAAAGAAAAAGCGATAGATAGAAAAAAGGGGAGAGCGAAAGAAAGAAAGAAAGAAAGAAAGAAAGAAAGAAAGAAAGAAAGCGTAAGATAGAGAGAAAAATAGAGAGAGAAAAGGAGAGGGGAATGAAAGAGACAGGAAAGAAAACAAAGGAAGAATCGATAGAAAGAGAAATGGAAAGGGCAGAAGAAAGAAAGAAAGAAGAAAAGAAAAAAGAAAAGAAAGAAATAGATTAACACAGAGAGAAAAACTGTTAAGAAAGAGAGAGAGAGAGAGAGAGAGAGAGAGAGAGAAAGAAAGAAAGAAAGGAAGGAAGCACGTGAAAGAAAAAGAGAGCAAGTGGAGAGAAAGGGACAGAAGGAGAAAGAGACATCGCAAAAGAAACGAAACTGAGAGAGAAAGCGAGAGCAATAAAGAACAAAGAAAAAGATCAAGCTAGTATATGTGTATGTCTCTGTGTGTGTCTCTGTGTGTGCGTGTGCAAGAGAGCGAGAGAGTGAGAGAAATTGTTTTATTGAATTATCTTCAGAGACTTCCTTCTAGCAGGCCATCAAACACATAGTTATGTCCTTAAAAACAAAAAGCTAAAAAATACCGAAAATAGTTTGGCCACATGATTGTTTGCCTTTATAAGTCTGTTGTAAAATGAAGCGTATATCTTAACTAAATTCTTCAGATGAAAGACTCCATTTAGAATGTGAATGATGCAGAATAAAATTAGCCTATCGTTTTTTCTCTAACCACTCCGCACATTTTATTTTTTTGTTTTTACAATAAGTTGATACTTAGTGTATTTACTTTGAAACGACTGATTTCTGGATGTGATGTCTCTTACAAAACACAGTAATTCGTCAGGGGATGTTATAAGTTCATTCACCGAATTATAGTTTCCTGGAATGGATACTGAATGCACTGTTGATCTCTGTAAGTAGCAAAAATCTCTCGCCCTGTCTCTAACCTCTTTGTTCAGGTACATTAGTTCACTGGTGCCCCCTAGGTACGAATTTGCAAGAGATACTAGATTAGCAACTAGGTCCCACCCTTTTACAGTGAAACAGATAAAATGTAACCGCAATTTCTACTCTAACAGATTTTTTCTCTCACTTCCCGCCTGTGGAATTCCCTTCCAAATACTTGCTTCCCCGACAGCTACAATCTTCAGAAATTTAAATGTCAATAGACATCCATCACACTAACTCGCATCCATTTCCACAAACACTCTACCCATCTACCCAACCCCCATCCTCGGTATCCTCATTCGTCTACCACCCCACTTCCGACATTTCCTATAACTAACCACTCTTTCTCATCACTTTCTCCTATGTAACCCCCTGCGCAATAGTGGCAGTGGAATGCCTTGATTGGGGTGAATTGGTTAAAAAAAAACAAAAAAACATTACACGTTAAGATATGTATGTGTGTGCTTTTTACAAAACGCCAGTCCTGCAAAAAAAATAAAAAAATAAAAATAAAAAATAAAAAAATACATCCGACAGCAAGGCTTCTGATCGGGAGATAAGAGTTTTCCAGGAGTGTGGAACCACCTCTTAATTGCTATTGATCACATGTCCACCATTCCGACAGCAAGGCCTCTGATCGGGAGATTGGAGGTTTTAAGGAGCGTGGAACCGCTACTTAATTGCTGTTTGACCTTAGAATTGAAGATGTGGTTAGAGATAATTCGTTTCGCTTGCTATACGGTATAGAGTAGATAGATAACGTTTGGCCTTAGACATGAAGAGGTGTCAGGTACGATTAGATGTAGTTCGTTTCGTTTGCTATAGGGTATAAACTACTGTAAGTTTTTCCGCACATGTAAATACGCTTGGCTTTGTTACAAACATGGGGATTTTTTTAAATCGTATCACCCCGAGCAAGGTGGTAACACCACTGATGTGCAGGAGGCTACACAAGAGTTAAAAGATTAAGTAGAAGAGAGTAAAGAGAAAGACGAAACAGTTAGAAAGGAGCAAAAGAAGGATGGGAATATAGGTGTGATGACAGTTTCGAAAGTAGAGAGAAAGGAAAAGATATACAGGGTGGCGAAGAAAGAACTAGAGTCAAGTGGTTAAGAGATGAGTATTGACATTGCATTTAAATTCCTGGAGGTTGTAGCCGCCAGGAAAGCAAGAATATAGAAGCGAGTTCCACAGGCGGGAAGTGCGAGAAAAGAAGCTGAAGGAGTAGAATTGTCGTCTGCATTTGGTTGATCTAACTGTGAATGGGTGAGGCCCAGTTGCCAGTCTGGTTGCACGAGTAAAGACCTGTTGCAGTGGCACCAGTGACTTAAGTTTGTTGGAGCAGAAACCATGAAAGTATTTATAGAACAGACAAAAGGGAAGCCACATCCCGTCGGTGGGGAAGTGGCTGTAGTCGAGCCGCCAAGTCGGTACCTTTCACATCACTGATTCTCCTTTGGAGCCTGTCAAGAACACAAAAAATAACGTTTGAACTAATAAGAATATATATGCATATATATCAACTATTTTTTGGATTTCTTTAATCCAATTTTATTTCTCTTATTATAAAGTTAAGCAACATCAAGACTGATCAATACAAAGATGGGTGACCGCTTGAAATACCAGTTGATGTAAACTTGGTATAATGGAAAATGACTCGGAATTGTTAATGGGTGAGCCGAGGTTTAATTCCCGTTTGGTTCGTTGTACGCTCAGACCTTAAAGAGTTAAATAGTTATAGTTACAATATTTCCTATCAGAAGAATTATAGACAAATAGTCTCATGTTATTTTAAAGGAATAAGCCTATTTTGCCAGTAGTCGTAATCATCATAATCACTATAAGTAGGTATGGTCAGGGTTGCTGTGCAGCTGAACATCTAACCAGCTCCCTCCACATGCTTTGGTCGCGTGAAAATGTCTTAGTCTCCGTGAACGATCTCTCAATCCAATCAGTGACGTTTTCAGACAACTTTTTCCCCTCTGTCTACCTTTTCTTCTCTTGCTTATAGCGGGCCCATAACATTGCAACTTTTCCATCTTGACGGTGGATAATAGTTCTTCCAACAGGCCGCTTTCTTGTCTGATACCTATTTTTTTTTCGAAAAGTGTCATATTTGACGCAGTCTAAATAAGAGATTCTTAAATGGCTTAAGTTTTTCCTGTAGGCGAAAATGCATATTTTCAAGAAATTAAATTTTTAACATCTTACTAAATTACAATATTAACAAATAAGATCTTTAATATAATTTTCATCATTTGTGATACAAATATTGGTGCGTTTTGCAAGATTCACGTGAATTCGATGCAATAATTCCACATTGCCGTCAATTTCAGCACATTCACTCTTTATGTGTTCAATCAAGTGTGTTGCATCTGTCATTTTCATTGAGTACACCTTCCCCTTGAGTATACCACAGAAAAAAAGTCAATTTCGTCGACAAATCCACGCTTAATTTGTGGAGGTAAAATGTGTCAGGACTTTTAGAGACACCCTGTAGAATTTCTCGGATTCTTCGCTGCAATTTTGTTGTTAAAGTTCGAGATTAGCAGACGTACAAAACGGTTAAAGAAGGCGATGCGTTTAATTTGGTACAGACTTTCTTGTTTTTCCAGATGATTCCTTGATTGTCATCAGCTGCCATTTTCGGTCAGTAATGCGTGTATTGTTTTATGAATACCGTTAATCCACCATTTTTGATTTTCAATGCAATACATCGCAAAAACTATTAGCAATAGCTTTAGATTATACGTAGTCACCCAGTTTGTTATTAAACTTTTTCAATATTTTCCGACCACAGGTACTGGCTTTCTTCCTGATTTCCAAACCATTTCTACAGTAAAATCATTTACAATATGCTTGCATTATAAGTATCACGTCCCCACTCTTTCAATAATACTCGCTTTGAATCCTGATAACAGAAAATCTCTTTCTTCGTGGTTTTAACGCATCTCTTTATGAAAGCAATCGGTATTTCAAATGGAAACACAGGTGTGAAGACAGTTTCAAAAGTAGAGAGAAAGGAAAAGAACAAGATATACGAGGTGATGTCGAAAGAACGAGTCAAGTAGATAAGAGGTGGGTATTGACATTGCATTTAAATTCCTGAAGATTGTAGGCGTCAGGAAAGCAAGTATATTAAAGGGAGTTCCTCAGGCGGGAAGTGCGAGAAAAGGAGCTGATTGAGTAGAATTGTCGGCTGTATTTGGTTGATCTAACTGTAACTGGGTGGAGACCTTGTTGCCAGTCTGGTTGCACAAGTAAATCCTTGTGGCGGAGGCACCAGTGACTTAAGTTCGTCGGAGCAGAAGCCATGTAAATATTTGTAGAATAGACAGAGGGAAGCCACATTCCGCCGGTGGGAAAGTGGCTGGGGTCGAGCTGTCAAATCGGGACCTATCACATTACAGATTCTCCTTTGGAGCATGTCGAGAACACTGAGATGGACACTAGGGGTGCCGGACCAGATATAACGACAGTATTCCATGCACGAACGGATGGTTGATTTGTATATGTGGAAGGTCTTTTTCAAGCAGAAAAAACTTCCTGGCTCGATACAGTGACCAAACCGAAGATCATGCATAAAAGTATAAAATAAAATAGGTGCAAGGATCGTGGCTTGAGAGACATCCGCATTTACAGCGTGGTCCAAAAGCAGGTGGAATAGTTTTGTGTATCGGTTCCAACAATCTGGTCCTTCCACATTTTTCAAGAGCAGTTCGCGAGTATCTTGATGAAACATTTCCTGAGAAATGGATTGGCCGAAGAGACTCAATTCATTGGCCAGCACGTTCACCTGACTTGACCCCAAATGTATTTTTTTGGGGGGGAGTGTTTAAGGAAAAAGTTTATAGTTGAAAACCAAGAAGTTTGATGATTTGAAAAATTACGTAAACGATGCTTTTCAAGAAATTAATACACAAGGGGACAATATTTTTTTTTATCAATTAAAAGAATAAAATTCACAATCTTATGATGGAATTGGAATGGAATAAAGAGATTTGTGCAAAAATATTTCTCGAATCGTGAGGCGTAACTTTAAAGTTGTGAAAATTGTGATGAACAACAGTTTGAGCACCTGCGTTGATAAAATTTAAGTGCTTTTGTATTATTGTGTACGATAAAATTTAATTGTCCATTTAATGTTTGTATTATTGTTCATGAGAAAATTTAATTGTCAATTAGTAAATATAATTGTATATGTAATCTCAACATGAATTTACTCTCCATCTACTTTTGGACCACCCTGTATACTGGAAAGATCTAGAAGAGTGGCTATTCATGACAACTTTTATAATGCGATTTGCTAAGACTGAATCTCATTATAACTAATTTGGGCTCTAATCTGTACATAGCAATTTGTTCTAATTCCTGACAATTGATAATTATTTTCTTCATTTACAATTCGTTTCTACAGTCAATCCTTAGCAATGCGTTTACACTATACGTACAATAGCGATATTGCGTCAGAGGCTCGCTTTGAGTTACAAATGGTTAGTCTTGGTGTCCTTTACAAGTGAATAGTGGGTTCGATCCTCACGGGTATTTGCACTGGAGGCTTACAGATATATACGCTTTTACCTCAAAAGACAACTTTAAAAGAAGGGTTTAGTTTTTATTTATTTTTTTTAATCGGGTTGCCGCCTAACAAGGCTTAACAGCTTTTAAAATCAAGTAAATTAACCTAACATAATCACAAAGCGTCAATCTACGGCACTGAACGCATTATTGAAAAAAAAGGAAGTGATTTGGAACCTCACACTCTTCTTTCAGTTCCGATTCGGACAATCAACTGATTGCCATAGACTGACGGTCTTTGGTTATGTCTGCCTGTGCGCATGTAAAAAATTAAGATAAATGTACATTCGCTTCTTTTATGTTACAAGTCTCTCCAGAATGTATGATAACGGTTCTCCACAGCTTCCCATATTTTTGCTTTAAAATTTTCTACAGACATTTAAAAGCAATAAACATCTTTTTATCGGATTTTTTATCGGGCATCTAGTGAGGACAGCACTCTTTACTCAGAAGTGAAAGTTAACCAGACGATCCTCGACAAACCCATAACAAATACAAATAACAACATTTAAAGAAATACGATAGCCTATAAGCATAAATAATTCTCCCCTTTGGAGATAAATTGCTTTTTTTTTTATCAAAACTCATGCTGTATTGATGTGTGCATAGTGTTACTGAAGGAATACGTGGAATGGGTGAGCCGAGTTCAAATTCCGGTTTTGTCAACTACATTGCTTTTTTCCAAAAACACCATTAGAAGAAGCAAGTTTCCATTTTCCTACCCCCTAATCAATGAATTAAATAGAAGATAGAATGCATTCTCTAGCCACGGGTGGGAACCAGTCTATGAGTAGAAACATTCTGAGGCTCGAAACCGTCAAAAAGGCAACTGGAAACAACTTCACTAGATTCGCCGAAAGTTCTTGGAAATATAGACACAATAAAAAAAATGAAGAAATTTGTAGAGAGTCATTTTCATCTACATCATGAAAAGACACGGTATTAAAAAAAACAGCATTACAACCTGAATGTTTTGGGGGAAAACAAAAAATTCTACCTCAGTTTGAGTTAAAAGTAGACTAGGCCCTCTAGTTTTGGTAGCAAACCATCTAAGAGAGGGGAAAATTTGAATTTCAGCTCGTGTAATTGATTGATTGATTGATTTTAATATATAAAATGAGAGTTAGTGTTAATGTAATACTTGTATTTTGGTAATTTTCAAACAACCTACAGGTGGAACTCTAGGTTGTGAAAAAGACTCAGATACTAAAGGATACACTAGTGGCTCGTGAGTAATAAATACTACCTATGATGTCCATGTCTTATATGTGAAAAAATGTTAAAACATAAAGTCACTTGTACCAAAATAAATAAAGATATATCGTTGGGACAACAAGAAAATTGTGGCTTAGAAGGTAACGTGTTAAACTGAATCATTTTTTCCATTGAATGTCGCGTAACAATTTGCTGAGAATAACAATGATTTTTTCTACTTTTTAGCCCATAGCTGGAGGAATAAGGAATGGGTATTAGCGCGTAGTGAACGCAACGAATCTGACTACAAATCGAATTTCTCATTCTGTTCTGCTCTCACGATATCAGCAAATGCAGCACCGTTTTTTCTCATTCCGTTCCGCTATCACGATATCAGCAAATGCAGCAGCGTTTTTTTCTCATTCCGTTCCGCTATCACGATATCAGCAACGCAGCACCGTTTTTCTCATTCCGTTCCGCTATCACGATATCAGTAAATGCAGCACCGTTTTTTTCTCATTCCGTTCCACTATCATGATATCAGCAAATGCAGCACCGTCTTTTCTCATTCCGTTCCGCTATCACGATATCAGCAAATGCAGCACCGTTCTTTTCTCATTCCGTTCCGCTATCACGATATCAGCAAATGCAGCACCGTTTTTTCTCATTCCGTTCCGCTATCACGATATCAGCAAATGCAGCACCGTTTTTCTCATTCCGTTCCGCTATTACGATATCAGCAAATGCAGCACCGTTCTTTTCTCATTCCGTTCCGCTATCACGATATCAGCAAATGCAGCACCGTTTTTCTCATTCCGTTCCGCTATCACGATATCAGCAAATGCAGCACCGTTTTTTTCATTCCATTCCGCTATCACGATATCAGCAAATGCAGCACCGTTTTTCTCATTCCGTTCCGCTATCACGATATCAGCAAATGCAGCACCGTTTTTCTCAATCCGTTCCGGTATCACGATATCAGCAAATGCAGCACCGTTTTTCTCATTCCGTTCCGCTATCACGATATCAGCAAATGCAGCACCGTTCTTTTCTCATTCCGTTCCGGTATCACGATATCAGCAAATGCAGCACCGTTTTTTTCTCATTCCGTTCCGCTATCACGATATCAGCAAATGCAGCACCGTTTTTCTCATTCCGTTCCGCTATTACGATATCAGCAAATGCAGCACCGTTTTTTTCTCATTCCGTTCCGCTATCACGATATCAGCAAATGCAGCCACGTTTTTCTCATTCCGTTCCGCTATTACGATATCAGCAAATGCAGCACCGTTTTTCTCATTCCGTTCCGCTATTACGATATCAGCAAATGCAGCACCGTTCTTTTCTCATTCCGTTCCGGTATCACGATATCAGCAAATGCAGCACCGTTCTTTTCTCATTCCGTTCCGCTATTACGATATCAGCAAATGCAGCACCGTTTTTCTCATTCCGTTCCGCTATTACGATATCAGCAAATGCAGCACCGTTCTTTTCTCATTCCGTTCCGGTATCACGATATCAGCAAATGCAGCACCGTTCTTTTCTCATTCCATTCCGCTATCACGATATCAGCAAATGCAGCACCGTTTTTTCCTCATTCCGTTCCGCTATCACGATATCAGCAAATGCAGCACCGTTTTTTTCTCATTCCGTTCCGCTATCACGATATCAGCAAATGCAGCCACGTTTTTCTCATTCCGTTCCGCTATCACGATATCAGCAAATACAGCACCGTTTTTCTTATTCCGTTCCGCTATCACGATATCAGCAAATGCAGCACCGTTTTTTTCTCATTCCTTTCCGCTATCACGATATCAGCAAATGCAGCACCGTTTTTCTCATTCCGTTCCGCTATCACGATATCAGCAAATGCAGCACCGTTCTTTTCTCATTCCGTTCCACTATCACGATATCAGCAAATGCAGCACCGTTCTTTTCTCATTCCGTTCCGCTATCACGATATCAGCAAATGCAGCACCGTTTTTCTCATTCCGTTCCGCTATCACGATATCAGCAAATGCAGCGCCGTTTTTTCTCATTCCGTTCCGCTATCACGATATCAGCAAAATGCAGCACCGTTTTTTCTACCTTTTCAATGAATTCCTGGCAATTCATCGGTTGTTAAAAAAAGCAATCAGTAGAGTACCGTGATTTGAAAGGTCATGGTATTTTAATATGACTCTATTACCTTCTGTAAACAGCGAAGACCAATTATGAAAAGATCTACACGCATATTTTTCTGAATCACTTTTAGATCTTTATTTTTGAGTATTTAAGTTTTAACATAGATTTTGCATATAAATCTACTTTGACGTTCGAGGAAAAGTTTCTTTGAAAAAATGAAAACAAACAAACCTGTCGTCAATACACAGCGGAACTAGAATTAACTTCTGCAACATTTTTTAGATAGGTCTATGGTTAGAATTTGCCTTTGAAACGTTGAAGTCGATTGTCCCAATCCACTACGACGACAGGGCTAAAACAAATAGACATATAAAACATTTTTATAATAATAAAAGAAAACTAAATCTTTTTTAATCAATGAATGGATCACTTTATAGAAGTGTACGTCCGAACTGTCAAAGTTACACTGCGTCTTGTCTGCCTCACGACTGTCTCTAGAATGCCTCACGACTGCCTCTTGATTGCCTACTGCTGCGCACCCGGAAGTCACACAGGTTAGTATTTATTGATGGAGAAAAAGCTAATTCTTACAGATAGGGCACCATAACAGAAAGCCAAGTTTAAAATGTGAGAACCAACTTTTACATAGGATTTCTTCTTCTTTCTGTATGTACCGTGGCCATTTAGGACGTAGACGATCTTGGCTTTCCTTAATGTCCTATCATCTGTAGCGCTAAGCAATATTTGTCCCTTACGTTTGCTATTAGTTCCTGTTCTGCCATTCATATACATAAGCTCGTAATGTAGATTACTCAGTAATCTACATTACGAGTTTATGTAAATGAATGACATTCATTGTCTTGTGAGTGTTACATCCTTCAAAGTTTTCTTTCCTCATTATACTTCCCAGATTTTCCAATTGTAGCTTTCTAATTTCTTGTTTCTTTTAGATTTATTTTGTTAACTTCTTTTCAAAGGCATCTTTAAGTATTTCCATGAACCTTCGGATTTCTGTGTTATATTTATACGTTTTCGGTAATCTAAACTTATTTATAAATGGAATTTTGTCTGTGTATGTGTGTCTGTGTGTCTGTGTGTGTCCGTTACCTATAGACTCCGAAACGGCTGAACCGATTTTCTTGAAAATTTACACAGTTGTACTATAAGCATCTGCGAGTGTTCTTAGCCAGGTTTAGTGTCGAGGTACCCCGATAAATATCGAAAATCGATAATCGAAAAAATCATGTTATAGAAGGATTGGTCCGATTTTAATCAAATTTGATACACTCGTAGACAAAGACATAAGAAACAATATTCAGAAGTTTCAAGGTTACAGTTCTTACAATAATGCAGAAAATCGATAACATATATATATATATATATATATAGATATATATATATATATATATATATAAAATGTAAGATGTTTGTGTGTGTGTCTGTTTATCTGCCTGTATGTCGGTATTTTTTCAGCCCCTTTTTTTAGTTTTTGCTTCGGGTTTGGCTCTAAGTAGGTATAATTGTAGTTCTTAGTCTCAGCCATGATACCATTTACTCAGATGATTTATTTAGCATTCAAATTCCAGTTTACAACGAAAAAAACGTATATAGATATCAGGTAATCAAAATTTGACTTACATTCATTCATTTTTCTTTCAGTCTACGGTTTCACTTTAACTGGAAACAACTATTGCTTTTTAGTCTTTCATGCCAACGTCCAAATAGTCTGAGTACCAGAATCATGGATTAGTTTTAAAGCTTTCATTACACCCGAGCAACGCCGGGCTATACTGCTAGTAAATTATAAAATCCTTCCTCACATGTAGGTCACTGAAGGTTGTTATTGAAAGCTTGTCCCCCGGGACGTTAGTATTCAATGCCGGTGTTCCCCAGGGGTCAAATTCTCGAACCAACCTTCTTTTTGATTTCTGTTAATGAACTGCCTAAAAAATATACTCATTTGTAAACGGGTGCACCTCCAAAGACCTTGATGATCAAAGTTTGGCAGAGGCACTAGCTATGCAGTGGAGGAACAACTAGCTGATTACATTCAATGTCCTGAAAACCAAACTAGTTGCATTCTACCATAGCCGATCGAACCTCGAAGTACCGCCAGTTACGATGAAAGGCTCCGAGCATAGAAGAAGTCTCTTAATGTGCCGTATCACTTCAGAAAGTAGGCGATCATGGTCTTCCACATCTACCTATCTCCAGTAGCTCTTACCATGCTTTCTCATGTTCCCCCACCCAAACCCCGCTCTACCATCTATTTTCCGAAGTCCCTCAAGTATATTACGCGTTGCTTTTCCCTGTCTCTCTCTCCCTTTATCTGACCTGAGAGTATCAGATTCTCCAAACCCTCCTTCCTCATTATATACCCAGGAACTTCAGCTGTTTTTTCCTGATAGTAGTATTAGATTCCTTTTTTTTCCAAACTTCATCATTGCTCACATCTTAGATTCATGGTATTCACAGTATCCTTCTGTAGAACTACATTTCTGTACCTTCAAGTATTCCCTTAATCTTTGGTGGAATTGTCCAGCATTCGTTGTCATATTGAAGAACACATATAACAATCTAGCACTCTTTTGTTTCTAACGAAATTTTCCTCTCTCCTAATACTCTTCTTAGTTGGAATGCATTCTTGGCCTTGCCAATATGCCTTCAGATCTCAGTGTCACACTTCCCGTCCTCTGTTAGAACACTTCCCGGGTATTGAAATTTCTGTGCCTGCTTAATGTGAGAGATTTCTTCTTCTTCTTCTTCTTCTTCTTCTTCTTCTTCTTCTTCTTCTTCTTCTTCTTCTATGTGCCTTGTTCATTCAGGTCGTAGGTGATCATGACTTTCCACGTCTCCCTATCCCTGATGGCTCGTAGCACGCTTTCTCCTGTAACACCACGCAACCCCTGTTGTGTCATCCAGCTGTTCAGGCCCTTCATATATGCTATTAGCTGGTTTCCTCTCTATTTTTTTCTTCTATCTGGCCTGTTAGTAACAGGTTCTCCAAGCCCTCCTTCCTCATTTCATTTCCTAGGAACTTTAGTTGTCTCTTCCTGATGGTCAATATTAATTTCCTTTTTGTTTCCATCCTTTCCAAAACCTCATCATTGCTCACATGCTCAGCCCATTATATCCTCAGCATCCTTCTGTAGAAACACATTTCAGTTGCTTCATCTTTTTACTTCATCTTTGGTGATATTGTCCAGCATTCACTGCCATATTGAAGAAGTATGATCACATAGCAATCCAGTACTCTCTTTTTTGTTTCTAGTGAAAGTTTCCTGTCTCTTAATATTTTACTCAGCTTCTGGAATGCGTCCTTTACCATGCCAATTTGCCTTCGGATCTCTGTGTCTCACTTTCCGTGTTCTGTTTGAACATTTCCCAGTTATTTAAAATATTTGTATCTGCTTGACTTTAGTATCCCCTATCTGTATTTGGTATTTTAGGATGCTCTTTTTGCTGATGACCATGCATTCGGTTTTCTTGCAGTTTATTTGTAGTCTTTCAACTACCTTCTGTAGGAGGTCTCCAGTGGGCCTTACATTCAGCGTCAACCTCAAATGAAACTCTTTACTTACGATCTATCGTCAAAGATGCAGAAAAAAATGGTTGTTTCTTTGCAGCATTCTAGTAAGTTTCTCCCTCCCATGCTCTCCTTTACGTTTACAAGAGCCAGATCAGGCCGAAAATGGAACACTGAAATCTCAGAATGTTACATTGCTTGATTCTGGCGCCTCCGATTCTTTTATGAGCCGTTTTGATTTTAGAAGAATGTCTTGTTGCTCAAAACTGATTTTACAGCCTTCGCTTGATTTGAAATCAAGAAAGCAAAGAAGCGGATTGCTAATGCAGATTTATAAATAATACTCGCTGGAAAATAATTTGACTTTTATGAAAAAATAAAATCGAATTTTAATAAAGAGAAGCCATTCATCAGAGAAAGATGACGATGGATTATGTTGCGTCTGAGACATCTAAGCCGTCCTTTTTTTAAATAATAGAAACGTATCACTAGTAAATAAACCCGAGGCTTTACTTTGTATGTCATTAAACTGAAAAATACTTACGAGTATTGAAAATCTAATATGATCGATCGATCGATAGATATGAATATATACGGAAATATATGCATGAATATATAATATTCGCGCACAAAAAGAGAGTGAAACGTAAAAGTGCTATATATATATATATATGTGTGTGTGTGTGTGTGTGTAGGTGTGTGTGTCTGGGCAGATATGTGTTGTTCGAAAGAAACAGAGGTATGGCTTCTTTTATTTATAAAGAAATAGATAAATTTGCTAATATATATATATATATATATATATATTTCAAGATTTAAAATTTTTCCATCTTGTCATTTCATTGATCACCCAGTATATATATATTGTAAATTATAGTTTAGAACATGTACAAATTATCATCTACTACAAAGTGTACATTTTGTTTCGACATTGAAAGAACAATGTCTCATCGAGTAGTGTGAAAAGAAATTGGAAATTCTTTATCTTATATTTGGCAAATTGTTTTTGAGAGGTAGGTGGGGTGGAAAATGGTAAATAAGAGTTGTAAGTTGTCATGTTAGAATTCGAACAAAACGAGGGAAGAGGTAAAGGATAGAGGTGATTAATGGATGTGTTGAAAATTTTGTAGAATGATTTTACTGTAGATGATCAGGTATGGTTCTTTACAGCTTTTATGTTAAGTCCTTTGGGTTTAACAAAAGGAAAAATATGGAAATGTATATGGGATCAGAGGGAATAGGGGGTATACGCTAAAAGGGGATAGGAATTACCTATTGGTGTAATTCCTATCCCATATATATATATATATATATATATCCCTGTATATATATTCCTGTATTAGTGAAGGATACGACTACAAATATTTTGTATTTAAATTTAGTTTTTAAAATTATTCTATTTTTTTTTATATTCAACCTTAACTTAATATTTAGGAAATCTCTTTTTTATATAAAACTTTAATAAATATATATTTCCATTTCCTTTTCACACTACCCGATGAGACATTGTCCTTTCGATGTTGAAACAAACTGTATACTTTGTAGTAGATGATATTTTGTACATGTTCTAAACTAAAATTTATAATAAATATTCATAGATCTATTTTGTATTGAGCACTCTTTTGAATTAATGTTTTGAACGTTGTTAATTTTTTCTTCGTTCCTTACTCACTTGGATATCTATATCTATCTATCTATCTATCTATCTATCTATATATATATATATATATATATATATATATATATATATGAATAGAGATCTGCCTGCCAGAGGAGCATTGAGCAGTTCTCTGAGACTGAGATTGACCAACTGAGCGATAGACGTGAGAGAACCAAAGCATCTGCAAGTGTCCAAGCCAATCATTCGTGCAATCTTCCTCCAATCTTGCCTCCATTGTGAGCTTGTTTGCAAGTCTCTTGCAGGACTCAAATGCCATTTACGATTGAGTAAGTGCATGCATGCTACGTCGAATTGAACAGTTGTCTAGACCTCGTACGTCGAAATCGACGGGAGAGTCCGACATATATATATATATATATATATATATATATATATATATATATATATATATTCTTCCAGATTTAAAATTTTTCCGTCTTGTCTCTGTCTTTGGACTCTCTGACTCTTTGGACGTTGGCACGGAAGACTAAAAAGCAATAGTTGTTTCCAGTTAAAGGGAAACAGGAGACTGAAAGAAAAATGAATGGATGAAAGTCAAATTTTGATTTCCTGGTATCGATATCAAATAAGTTTTTTTGCCGTAAACTGAATTTTGAAGGCTAAATAAGTCCTCTGAGTAAATGGTATCATGACTGAGACTAAGAACTGCCATTATACCTTCTTAGAGCCAAACCTGAAACAAAAACTAAAATAAAAGGGATGAAAAAATACAGACATACAGGGAGATAAACAAACACACACAAACATCTTGCATTATATATATATATATATATATATATATATATATATATATATATATATATATCGATTTTCTGCACTATTGTAAGAACTGCAACATTGACACTTCTGAATATCGTTTCTTGTGTCTTTGTCTATGAGTGTATCAAATTTGATTAAAATCGGACCACTCCTTCTATAACCCGATATTTTCGATTATCGATATTTATCGGGGGTACCTCAACACAAAACCCAGCTAAGAACACTCGCAGACACTTATAGTACAATTGTGTAAATATTCAAGAAAATCAGTTCAGCCTTTTCGGAGTCTATAGGTAACGGACAAACACACACACACACACACACAAATTTCCATTTATAAATAATTTATATATATATATATATATATTTGTGTGTGTGTGTCTGTGTTAGATAAAATATAGTTTATTTTGATTATTCAAGCAGATCTTGAATATGGCACAACGCCGAATATGTTCAGCATCTAGTGAGACAAACTTGTTAACCATTGCACCACGGCCAACTGTCCTAATTTTGATTTTTAAGTGTAGCTTAGATATGGTACAAGGCCGAACGTGTAGACTCACCTCGTGAGGATCGAACCAACTACTCAGTCGTTATTGATCTAGCAAAACAAGCTTGTTAACCATTACACCATTACCATTTGCAGTTTTTCGTGGGGCTTTCTTTTCGTTTTGTATCCTTTTCATGATACACCAAGTTTGGCTCGAAGTCTCCTTGCTTAACTTAGATGATCGCTCGGGAACTGGTGTTTCAACAGGATATAGTTGTAAGAACAGATAGATAAAAGAGAATGAGATAGATAGATAGATAGATAGATAGATAGATAGATAGATAGATAGATAGATAGATAGATAATCTACATGCTTATTATGGTAATCTTCTGTTTCTTGTATCTAAAGAACGACCGTATTTTTCAAGCAAGTGGCTTAAAGAACAACCGTAGAGATTAACTGGAAAAAGGAAATTGGTGTAATCTTTGCAATATCCATTGATTTTATTCTGAATATTCTTCTGAACAATATTTGCAAAAACCTACCCCATCTCGATTTAACTTAAGTTACTTACTAGTGAAAACAAACTAATCATACGCTGGACAGATTTGTATCTGGAGGTAATGTCGGGAAAAAATGACCTAATTACCGCTGACCTACACCAGGCCAACCTTTTTCTTTCTTTCTGACATTCAATGTTTAAAATGTTAATGTACTTCTGTAAACATAGAATCTCGGCACTCAAACATCCGTTCACTGACTGAACAAATGACCCCTACGTTATGCTTCGATTCTCATTTGCGTTTGTGCACACTAGAAACTGAGAAAGGCCCGGTTTAAGTTCACAATGGTTCACAGTTGAGTCCCATACGTGATACACGCTTTGGGCGGTCATGTCTCAAAAGAGACATGACTGACTGGGCAGAAGATTATCCCGCAGCAGGTTGCCATTGCTTTCTGTGGTAGACTGGTTGCCAGCCAAGGCTATAGAAACCAATCTGTCCTATTATTTAACCCATAACTGGAGGAAAGAGATGGATTAATACCTTTCCCAAAGGTATTTGTGCGTAAGTGAATGCAAGGAATTCAACTGGAATTCAAACTCGGCACCCCGATTTGACAAAGGCATATTGACATGATCAAGGACGTATTCTGAAAGCTAAGCATAGTATTGAGAGACAGAAGAATTTCAACGGAAACCAAATAAAGGGTTCTGGACTATTATGTGATATCTTTTCTCTTATATGGCAGCGAATGTTGAACAATCTCCTCACATATGAAAGAGAGACTCGAAGCAAAAGAAATGTGGTTATACAGAAGCATGCTCATGATTCAACTGGTATTCGAACACGGCTCCATCAATTTGTCGGCCCGAGTCGCTATCCACTGCGCCACTACGAACATCCTACCAATAGCAGAAAAGGTGAAATTATTATGCAGTCTTTATTTCACTTTTTCACAATGGCAGAAAAGGTGAAATAAAGACTGCATAAAAATTCAGCATACTTTATCATTTTTTTAGTTCCTATTCTCCTAAAAAACCTATGTTTCTCAGCTACTTAGTCTACAGTATTTCCATGTATACTGGGTTCAACTCATTTAATGCCGGACTAGACACTGCGCTCGATGTTCTCCAAAAAAAGCAAAGTGCAGGACGAACCTGAAAGTCAAGTGCAGACCTACTTGATTATCCCAGCTGCACCTGGAATGCACGCGTTAGAAAGGGCCGTAGGACAGATATATAAATATCCGGATCCTAACAGCTGAACAGGTCGGTGGTAAAACGACTGAAACTTCGTAATAGTAACGACAAAACCTGGACCATGGTCCGAATGTAAATAATGATGACCCATCCCAAAAATTAATTCTTATTTTTCTTTACAAAACAAATCTCAAGAACGACTCATGGTAAAATTTTAATTATTTATTATTTATTTCTTTATTACGGCTTATCAACCATTTACAAGTTATTTAAAGCCAGAAAATATTTTGAGATTGCATTTTTTTCAGATAATAGTGATTTATTGATAAATACTCTACTAGTTAACCCATAACTGAGAGGAAATGAAAGGTAGATTCATACCTTTCCCAAGGGTATTTGCATGTTGTGAATATAACGAACTCGACTATAATTAAAACTTGGCCCCCTATTCCCAATTCCCAGCCGTTATCTATTACACTGCCCGAACATCCAAGCTTACAGCATCTGGTATTCCCAAACGGTCACCCATCTAGGTACTGAACTAGGATCGCTCGTTGCTTAACTTCATTGATATTACGAGAACAGGTTTTTCAAAGTGATAGGGTAGTAAACCAAAAGGTTATTGATTAAGGTTGGTGAATGTAGATAGCGAAACTTTAAGAGTTTCAGTGATCAGGGAAGCATCCTCTCAGGAGTATATTCCACAAAGACAGCGGTTGTGAGGAAGAAGCAGTTCAAAGGGAACTTACATTTTATCAATGGAACACAAAGGTAATGGCGGTGAACCGACCATGTGTACATGTCATGAATGCTCTAGGATTTAAAGATCTGAACTATTGGAACTACGCAATGTAGCTTGTTAGAATATTTGCCACTGAAATTGAGGCAGAACAGCGAGAGTTTTGTGACGTTTCGCCCCTGCGAAAAGGGGTAATGTTTCTTCCATATGCATTGCAGCGTGCAGCCATGATTATTCTTAGGGAACATTTTTAATAAAAAGTAATTTCGGAAAATTATTTAAACAGTCAACAAGTACGAAATTAATAAACTGAACGATTTGAATAAACTCGTCTGTATCGGAAAATTACTTTAAAAATAAATTAATAAAAAAATAAATAAACGTCACCCATATCTATTACGCACTTAAGATTAGTAAAAGAAAATTCTTTAACAATAAACTATTGAATGCAATCAACGCAAATTCAACGATCATTGGCTGATTTATTTTACTGCTTAACAACCCATTTTGTGTTATTTAAAGCCTAAATATTTTTTTTATTTTAAAATATTTTTTTGTGAATGAATTAAGTATTTTTTGATAACAATGATTTTTTCCATACATAAGTTCTACTATTTAATCCATACTTGAGGAAGTGGAGATGGGTTCCTATATTTCCCAAAGGTAATTGCGTAAAATCGTCTCGAATTCGAACTCGGCTCTTCTAGTTTTCCTTCCAAGCACGAATTTTTCTTTGGAGTGTTTTAAAATGTGGCATAGTATAATGACCAATTGTATTTACTTTTAATAGCGACGCCCTTTAAAAAAGGCAAGGGAAATAAAAGGCTTATGTTTCAATTCGTATTTTCACATGATGTGACAAGGTCAGAATAGATTATCATCACCACTTCCGGTATGTTTGGTTTCAAATTAAAGGGAACTGCTGCATTTACTGCCGAATCGTAAAGAAAATGGCTAAAAAAAAAAAAAAATGATAAGCGTCGAGAAATTGTGGTTTTGATAAAAACGATTCAGTGTTATGAGGCCATTGACTTGAAAGCCCGATTCTAAAGACAGGCATATCGGCTTACGGAATGTCGCGTTTAATACACCCGGTCTCGTTCGATCACCAAAGTTAAGCAACGTGAGCCTGGTCAGTACTTAGATGGGTGACCGCCTGGGGAAGTCCAGGCGCAGTAAGGGTTCAGTGACGGATGTGCGTTGTGGTGCAGTGGATATCGGCTTGGAAAAGCGAAATCGGTGAGCCGAGTTCGAATTCCAGTTGAGTACCCTGCATTCAGTTAATCACTGGTACCCTTGGGAAAGGTATTAATCCGTCACTTCCCTCCAGTTATGGGTTAAATCACGGGATGGGGCCTGGAGACAACCCATCCAGTGTTGGTGTCACAATAAAAACACCATTGGTAGCCCTGGCAAAGCATCAAGTATTCAGCTATTTGACAAGATTATGAATTTCGCTATAAACTGCGCCAGGGTTCCAAATGCACAGGGGATACTTTGAGGGGTGTAGTGAGTTCTATCTCGGCCAAGGAGGGAAATTTTAGAAATTGCAGACAATATTCTTTTTTTCTGCACATCTAAAATAAACTTTCCTCTATTTACATTTTATTTTATAATTATATTGCCCCAAGCAAGGCAGTTTACTGTCACTTCTGCGCAGCGGGTTTCATAGGAGGAAAGTTATGAGAAAGAGTGACAGGTTATAGAGGGTGTCAGAAAGTGGGTAAGAGAAGAATGAGAATACTGATGAGATTGGAGTGGACGCAGAAAGGAGCATGAGAGACAATATGCAAGTTAGTGAGATAGGAGGTGACTATTAACTTTACATTTAAATTCTTGGATATTGTAGCTGTCGGCGAAGCAAGTAAACGGAAGGGAATTCCACAGATGGGAAGTACGAGAAAAGAAGCTGTTGACCCTAAACCTAAACCTAACCCTTCCCAGAATATAAAAATTGTCAGCGTTGAAAATATATTTTTTTGTTTTTAATCAAATTTACCCTAAGCAAGGCAGTAAACCATTAAGATACAAGGAGTTAAAAATAGAAACGCAGAAAAATTACTAAGAACCGAGATAAGTAGATAGCGATTGATTTTTGATGATTAAACTTGACTGGAAAGCATAGAACCGGAAAGGAGTTCCACAAGAGGGAAGTGCGAAAGTAGAAACTGTTAGCATAGAACTTACGGTCGCATCTAGCTAATTCAACTCTAATTCAACACCAGTCTAGTTCAGCACTTGAATTTATAAAATCTAGACACCTGAGCAAAGAGCTCATCCGTACGATGCCGTGAAAATATTTATAGAAAAGACACAAGGAAGCAACATTATAGTGGTGAGAAAGTAACCGAAACCGAGACGCATATATATATATATATATATATATATATATATATATATATATATATCGAACATCTTTGCTTGCTTTGGTAGGCAAAGCTAGGACCCCTAATAGCTTAAGAGACAGATATAATCTGTGTTTGACAGAAAAAATTAAAATTTTGGAATTTCAATGCCAGAATATACTCCTAAATAAACGGAGGGAGATCATTAGTATATGTCGTCATAGAAATAAGTATAAATTGTAATAATTATCCTATTCTTCAAGTTAGTCACAAGATTTTGTAAATTTGGCTAAGCAGTTACTTCCCTATTACCTACCACTTCTAATTCAAGTATCAAGCCACATACCTCTCACTACCAAGGAAGAAATTACTACTAAAATTCCACTAGCTTAACCTTATAAAACCCAATATCTCCAAACCTCTTCCTTTAATAGAGCAAACCTCTGGGCATAGAATTTTTCCTCATTCTTTGTTTAAATAGGGCAGAGAATGCATGTCTTAAAATGACATGTTGAAAATGGCTATTTCCCCTCTAAGTTTTATCTGAATTTATATATATATATATATATATATATATATATATATATATATATATATATAAAACATCTTTCATAAGATATGGCCGAAAAGAAAAAACTGAATATTTTTTATTGAATTTTTATTAAATTCTTCCAGCATCATATCATTTTTATAGTTTTTTTAGGAGTAAAGGAATATAAAATTTTCCGTAAATTGTTTGAGACAATAAAAATTATTGACAATTTTTATATTCCTTAACTCCTACAAAACAGAAAAATGTTAAAATCTGGAAAGACTTCTAAATAAATAAATCTAATAAATCTTCCTTGTCGGCCATATTTAATGAAAGATGCCTGAAAGAAAAGCTGCTGCACCAATTAATATATATATATATATATATATATATATATATATATATATATATATATATATATCATTAAATGAAGAAAGAAAATTACAATATTGATACATAATTGTAATGTCAAATTAAATTATATGTTATAACCATGGACAAATGATAATGACAAACTGTTTTTGTTTAAATGGAAGATTTCTAAGTAACAACAAACTCGTGCATAAAAATTATCGTTTGTCATTGTTTATAATATATAATGTAATTTGATATCTTTCTTCATTCAATGATTATGCTATTAAGCTTATCAGAGAAAATGAAAAAAGTTATGTGTGTGATAGGATAAAGTAAAAGAACAAAATAGGAAACGTATCTCGATACATGTTTCACTTTTATTAAAGCTTCTTCAGAGACCGAGAGAAAAATGAAAAATAAAAGAGACAGAACACTGCTATGTTGCAACTTTAGGTTAATTCTTATTGGTCGGTTACGTGCATTAAAGCAATAAATGATTATTTTAAATGTATGTGCGTGGAATATTTTGTATGTGTATATATATTTAGGAACACTTGTCTGTTTACATGTACGCTGGACGGTAACGTTATGAATATTAATACACACACACACACACACACACACACACACACACACACACACATACACACACACATATATATATATATTGTGCTTATATATTAAGTAACATTACCGTCCTACAGGATGTGCGTTGTGGTACACTGGATATCGGCTCGGAACGAGAAACCAGGGAGCCGAGTTCGAATTCCAGCTGAATCCATTATATTCACTTACGCGCAAATCCGTCTCTTCCTTCCAGTTATGGGTTAAATAGCAGAACAGATTGGGTTCTATAGCCTTGGTCGGCAACCAGTCTACCGCAGAAAGCAATGGCAACCGACTGCGGGATAATCTTCTGCCCAGTCAGTCATGTCTCTGTCGAGACATGATCGGCCAAGCGTGTATCACGTATGGCACTGACTGACTGACTGACCGTCCTACATTTGGGAGCCATGCTCTATTTAATCTTCGTTTTGATCTAATGGACGATGCGCCCAAGAGTTATATGTGGATTCGTTCTTATTGTAGGTTTTATTAATCTTATTGACATCAACAAAATAGGAAAAATTATAACAATATACGGTAATAAAGTTTATGTGGCGAATATAAAATTCGTTGTTACCGTAGATCTTATTAGGCACAATACGATATGAAAGGCGTTCGCTAAGAATAAAATAGAATAATTACATTAAATTAACACAAAAAATGTGACCCAGCAATTTGCGGACCACGGGTTGACCCAAGCCTTGTGAGTGAAATTCGGTAGCCGGCTTCCTTTGAGGAGTCGTCGAAAGTCGGTAAGGCGGGGGGTATAGGCACCCTGCAGAACCGAAAAAACAAAATCTGTCAAAGGGTGGAATAGCTCCTATGAGCCGACGGTCACCTACACAAGCAACCAGCTATGGGTTAAATTGTCTTCGCCAACCCGCATTGCCAAACGTGGCGAGGACGGCACATCCCCTGAAATGACGAACACGAAAACAGCGGAAGTCATCCAGGGAGAGGTTCCTCAAACGAGAATGAAAAAAAAAAAAAAAAAAAACAGATCCAGATCCTGATAACCCTCTTCTTATAGATGAAACATCACGAACTCTTGCTGTTCTATTCTTATTTTCATGCCTTATTCATAATTTGTGCATTTCTCAGTCCCACCACTCCTGACCTTTACAACTGGGACCCTCCGAGCCATGTATCCAAGGAAAAATCAGCCCCATTCCTTTCGGATTCCACTAAGTAAACTGCACCCGTATAATTTCTTTCCAAGAACTATTTAGTGAAACAGACTCTCGCAAGGATGTTTTCCCAATCACTACAATCTTAACCTCTTCAAATCTGAGCTAAATATTTATTTTTCCTTTAGTATTTGTCTATATTTCTGAGATGAGGTAGTATTTACATTGTTCGGGGTGCAGTGTTCGAATTCCAGTTGTATTCCTTGCATTCACTTACGCATAAATACCCTTGGGAAATGTATTAATCCGTCTCTTCCCCTCATTTATGGGTTAAATAATAGAACAGATTTGATTCTATAGCCTTGGCTGGCAACCAGTCTACCGCAGAAAACAATGGCAACCTACTACGGGATAATCTTCTGCCAGTCAGTCATGTCTCTTTCGAGACATGATTGCCCAAAGCGTGTCTCACGTATGGCACTTAATTGACTGACATTATTCGGACTATTGTTCTAATCTTTGTTGCCATTTGTACGACGTTTCTCTAAGTCGTAAAATGCGACATCCCTCTAAGTTACTTGTTCACCACTGCTGTGGCCTGGTATTGAACTCACAACTTTTGGGTCAAGTCACAGGAACTAGCGAACGTTTATATCCACTGGGCCATGTGTTCTTAACTTACTGGGTTAGAAGGAGATAACTTATGACTACCAAAAGAGACTCTATTACGCAAAGAATGGAGATCATATACCCTAGTGATTGTAATAATGTGTTCGATTCGAAATTCCTAGCACCTGAAGAAGGCCGGAGTGTACAACGACCGAAACGTGGTAGAAATGGCAACAAAGATGAGGACAATAATCCGAACAAAGTAAATGTAACTACTGTATTGCATAGCCTAATGAACATCACATCTTTTCCTCACGCTCAAACAACAACGCTTAAACTTCTATGACTAGCGGCTCTTACGTAATTCTTGTATTGTGAATATTGCCTCGTTCTGAAACCGCGGTTAATAGAAACTGTGGATATCAAACCGCAGTTAAAGCAGGATCATTGTCAATCTTTTCTAAAATCGCATTTAGGACTGACTTGGCAGTTGCTATATTGATTGAAAGCTTTTTTTTCAAATCCCTTTTGATGACTTTCAGCACTTTCCCTTCCTGAAAAGTGCTTTTTTTTCTATTTTTATTTTATGTCTTTCGGCGATAAAATGCGTTTTGTATTTTTCGTGTGCTAAAGATTTCGCCTCCATTTTCAACTGACTCCACTTTCTCAGTGTTCTTCTGTCAATCCCAGGGTGCAATCGTAGAACTCGTGACAGCGGTTGTGACGTCAAGCACGTATATTTCGGCAAATCGAGCTGAAAAGAGACGACACGACAAGTGAAAAAAATAACTCAAGGATCAGATTTTTAGCTTTGAAAATTTCCCAGCCTGATCAAGGACGGCTTTAAAAAAAATAATGGTATTTCATTATTTGGTTTTGGATTTTTAAAAGTGAGACAGTATGAGAACATTTCAGCAACGCTTTATCTATCTATCTATCTATCTATCTATCTATCTATCTATCTATACACTACCGACCATAAGTTTGGGACCACTTAGCTTTATTCTCTAAGAGAAAGAAATGACAAATTTTATGTCTTAGAAGAATAAATATAGATACATTTTATTGTTGCTCACAATTGTACAATAATTAAAACCATAATTAACATAGAGTAATTTCAAATTTAAAGTTAATTCATATTTTCTTTTCATCAAAGAATCCACCACAAGCCTTTATTGCTGCAGAGCAAATCCTTGGCATTCTTTCTAATAACTTATAAAAATAAGTTGGTGAAAGTGATTTCCAAACATCCTGCAAGCATTTAAACGACATTTGCTCATTTTTAGGAAGCTCACTTCAATTTCATCCCTTATTCTCCTTCTTTAATAGTGGTTTCTTAACTGTTACACCCCCTTTAAGCCCAGCAAAATGAAGTCGTTTCTTAACAGTAGTAACAGATACTAGATGTTGCCAAGTAGAATTCATTTCAATTGTTAATTCCGGAGCGGTTTTTCTTCTATTCCTCTTTCTAGATATGATCAAGTGTCTATCCTCTACAATAGATGTTACTCTGAGCCTACCAGATCTTTTTCTGTCAATATTTAACTCAGTTTCACGAAGTCGTTGAAGGCAATAATGCACGCCATTTTTTGATAGGCCTAATTTTTTAGCGATAACACGTTCAGAACATACTTCTTTCAAAAGAATTTCAACCTGAGCCCTTTTTTCAGTGCTAATCTGTTTCTTCCTTGCCATTTATACCGTAGTAATATGGTTTACAAAAATAAATTATACCGTAATTATAATATCTGAATAAATCTGAATTTTTGGCAAAAACTTGATCACAATAAGAGGAGTCAAGTAGCAAACTGAGTAAATGTTTACTTTAAATTTGAAAAGAATACTTTTTTTTTAATTGACATCTGCATAAGAATAACAAAAAATACAAACCCGGCAAATTGGATTCTGCTAAAACTTAGGGTGGTCCCAAACTTATGGTCAGTAGTATATATATATATATATATATATATATATATATATATATATATTATACTTTAGTACAATTGTACATTTTGTTTCGACATTGGAAAAACAATGTCTCATCAGGTAGTTAATAATTATGGTAATAAACATTAATTTCTAAAAGAAAAGTCTTTAAAAAAATTCTTTTATTTTTGGAAATCTTTTCGTATGAAGTAAGAGGTTATTAAAAAAGAGGGAAAATAAGAAAGAAATTCATTATAAAAAAGAAATTAATTATAAAATTTCTCTCTTTGTAAATTAAATAAATTTACATTCAACTCTCTATTGGATCAGTTTTAATATTTTAACGATATTACTAAGATACACCTGGATTATTTATCAACCCTATCCCGGATTATTTACCAATCCTATCCTGCGTTTGTGTATATATATATAGATATAGATATAATTATTTAATTACTTAGTTTTTAGTTATAATTAAATTCGACCAGTACACAATTGCATTAAAAAGTGTTCATATATAGATCTTTTGAATATTTTTCATTCGTAAACGAGTTATAACAAAATGGCTAACTTTAATTCTTCAAGACCCAGCTTAACGTGGAGCCTTACAATGGTGGCAAAATATGTAGACTGTGCTATGACGAAAAGTAAGTGATATGTTATTTCAAAGCAAAAATGAATACCTGAATGAAAGAACAGAAATTATGACTAAGTTTAACAATACCAAAAATCCCTATCAGGTTCATACAACCATGGATGAAAAAGTTATAATTTCTTGTAATTTTAAAAAGTACGCGTTCAAAAATTCCCCGTGACGTGAGAGTTTAAAATGTCCCCGTTAAGTAAGTGTTCTTAAAAAAATATTTAAAAAAAAACGGTAAAATCAGTTATTGCAAATCGCCTGAAGACACAACATGGTAGAAATGTAGGTGGCGTAATAGCTCATTTACAAGTGAAGAATATATATATATATATATAAACTTATTTATAAATGGAACTTTGTCTGTGTATGTTTATGTGTGTGTGTGTGTGTCCGTTACCTATCAACTCCGAAACGGCTGAACTGATTTTCTTGAAAATTTACACAGTTGTACTTTAAGCATCTGCGAGTGTTCTTAGCTAGGTTTTGTGTCGAGGTACCCCGATAAATATCGAAAATCGATAATCGAAAAAATCGGCTTATAGAAGGAGTGGTCCGATTTTAATCAAATTTGATACACTCATAGACAAAGATATAAGAAACGATATTCAGAAGTTTCAAGGTTGCAGTTCTTACAATAGTGCAGAAAATCGATAATATATATATATAAAAGCAAGATGTTTGTGTGTGTATCTGTTTATCTGCCTGTATGTCTGTATTTTTTCAGCCCTTTTATTTTAGTTTTTGCTTCGGGTTTGACTCTAAGTAGGTATAATTGTAGTTCTTAGTCTCAGCCATGATACCATTTACTCAGAGGACTTATTTAGCCTTCAAAATTCAGTTTACGAAGAAAAAAACTTATTTGATATCGATAGCAGGAAATCAAAATTTGACTTACATCCATCCATTTTTTTTTCTGTCTATGGTTTCGCTTTAACTGGAAACAACTACTGCTTTTTAGTCTTTCGTGCCAACGCCCAAAGAGTCTGAGCTCCAGGACCATGGATTAGTTTTTAAAGCTTTCATTACACCCGAGTAATGCCGGGCTATACTGCTAGAATATATATATTGATTGTTTAATTAGTTAATTTTTGTTTATAATAAAATCAGACCAGTGCACATTTGTATTTATTTATTCTATAAATCTTGTCGGATTTTGATTCATATATATATATATATATTATCTTCGGCCTATGAAAAGTCAAACAATTGAGCTACTAGAACTGAAGTCAGAGTATTCGCAGAAACGTTTTGATTTTATTGAGGAAGGCTTGTACACAGCTATCCACACTTTTCCGAACTGAATACCAAGAATCGGTTCAGATTTTTAGATCCTAAAACTTCCACCATCGGTTGTGAATTCAGAGTTTTCCATCCCCTAGACTGGCTGCCAACCAATGCTAAAGAGTTCATTCTATCCAACTATTTAAACCATAACTAAAAGGTAAAAGAGAGTATTTACGAGGAAAGAAAAATATCGAATATATATATATATATATATATATATATATATATATATTCGCTAGAAATAATTGGAATTTTGATTGATGGCATACTATAAACTAAACAACCGGGATATTCTTAAATGATGAGAATTGAGGGGGAAAAGTTTTTCACACATGGCTAGCCAGTTTTGTAAGTTTTCTATTTTACATGCAAAATCTTATTTTGAATCTATGACTAAGTATAACAATGCCTTAAAATACCTATAAGCGTCATACAGCCATGGATAAAACTTTATAATTTCTTCTAATTTTGAAAATTGCGCGTTAAAAAATATCCCCGTTACGCGAGCGTTCTTAAAAAAAAAAACACCATGGTAAATATCAGTTCTTGTAAATCGCCTGAAAACACCACATGGTAGAAACCTAAGTCGCGTAATAACTCGTTTACAAATAGAAAATATTTAAAAAAAATCTACAATATAATTGTTTTGAACACTTTTTAATACAAATGTGCACTGGTCTAATCTTATTATGACCAGACACTAATCAATCAATCAATCAATCAATCAGTCAATATATATATATATATATATATATATATATATATGTATATGTATACATTTCTGTATATATATATATATATATATATATATATATGTATATATTTATATATATATATATATATATGTATATATATATATGTATATATTCAAATATATATATATATTGAAAATTGTATATTTTGGTAGTAATCAGTCGAGTAGACATGTTTAATCAAAGAAACCAGAAGGTCACTCAGGTCAGTCACTCTTCGGGTGTGTTCCTCCCGCTCTCTCCCTCTCTCACTTTTTTCTCTCTCTATCTCTTTCTCTCGCTCTCTCGCTCTCTCTCTCTCTCTCTCTCTCTCTCTCTCTCTCTCTCTCTCTGTATGTGTGTGTGTGGGAAAGAGCGAAAGGCAAAAATATTTGTGTATCTGTGTGTGTACACGATTCTGCGTGCTTAACTGCTTGAGTATATGTGTGGTGATGCTACATGTATCGATGCAAATATATGCGTGTCCATTTATTCATGAGCATCTCTGTCTGTCCGTGTGTGTGCGTCATCGTATGTGTATGCATGCGTGCGTGCATGTAGATGTGTTTTGTTGGTGTTATGAAGAGCGTCGGTAATTCGGGCGCGTGTCGGTGTACGAGTGACTGTGCGCCGCTGCGTAGTTAGGTATCTCGACGCTCCTTCGTTGTATGTGTGCACGCGCGTCTAGGCACCACTGCCGGTGTGTATAGATACGTCAAGGGTCGACAGACCCCGACTTAAACAACCGATGCATTTAAAAGAGCCGATAGAATACTTCCAACTCGCTCAATATATCGCATATGGCGCTTTTTTTTTTCTTCTTGAACAGGAAGGAATGGAAGGGGAAGTATGAGGCTCGACAGCACGGGAAACCGGTAGCTAAGTCAGTCATCAGTCACTGACCGAACCTGCCAGCCGATTCAATCGATATGGAAATTCGGTGACCGCTGAATCGCGGTGAACAGTCCGTACCAGGAGAAGCAAGATGGGGACGTCTGGGGACTAGCGTAAGGAGAATTGGCCACAAGGTCCCGAGGAAGAGGAAAGCTTTCTTTCTAAGACAAAGAACAGCATTTATACACACTTGCGTCAGTATTTAAGTAGATGACAAATAAATGTTTCGGTACTTTGCGTGAAAGAAAGAAGATAAATAATCATTCCTATTCCAGGCAACTGGATGGAAGCAAGTTTGTTTATTGGGTAATTTTCTAGTTGCATATCTGTCTCTTTTCTGTCGGCCTATCAATCTTAAACTGTTTATAATATTTATCTAAACAAGGTAGCTAGATATCAAGACAGACAGATATAGACATATAACAGAAAATCTAAGTATATATGTATATGTGTGTATGTGTGTGTGTGCGCGCGTAAGTGGTTAATATATATATATATATATATATATATATATATATATATAGAAAGAATGCTAGAGATAGATATGAACAACCTAAGCTATAGATAAATACGAGCAAATTATGGCAAACATAAAAGTAGATAGATAGATAGATAGATAGATAGATAGATACAGAGAGAAAGAGAGAGAGAGAGAAAGATGCAGATAAATAGATAGTAAATGAAAAGAAAGAAAGAAAGAAAGAAAGAAAGAAACTGGACAGACTGAGATAGATAGATAGATAGATAGATAGATAGATAGATAGATAGATAGATAGATAGATAGATAGATGGGAAGGAAGGAAAGAAAATCATAAGCATCTTAAAAATATGTTTTCGTGAAACATCAATTGCAGGAAGACAGAATTCATGGCTGTTAAGAAAGTGAACACCCCTCGGTGCGGATTACAAATTGGTGGTAGGGAAATCAACTAGGGTCAGCAATTTAAATATCTAGAAAGTTTCTTTTCTGGAGGACAGAAATTGCGACGCAGAAAACCGAAGGTGCATTGATATAACGAAAGATGCCTTCCAAAATCTAAGCAACGTATTAATAAACAGGAACATTTCGATAAGAACAAGGTATACTGAACTGCTATATAGTATCAGTCCTCCTGCAATTTCCTCATAGATGAAGAAGAAACTTGCAGCAACAGAAATGGCGTTTTAGAGAAGGATGGTGAGAATACCATGAACTCAATATGTGAGCAACGACGAACTTTTATGAACAATGGTAACAAAATGGCACTTTAACTTAACATCAGAAAATGACAATTGATATTTCTAGAGAACATAATGAGGAAAGTGGGTTTGGAAAATTTGATACTCTCAGAACATTTTGAAGATAAGACAGACGAAAGCAAAGTATTAATTTACTAGGCGAGATTGAGCGAATGGCTGATGCAGCAGAGTTTTGAAGAGATGGCAAAATAGCAAAAGTTACTAAGAGCTACAAAGGTAGCACAGAAAAATGTGGAGAGCCATGATAACCAACGTCCTGAAGTTACTTAGCAAAAAAATCTCTTTTATATAGTCAAAACAATACAAGATCCATATTAAATCTAGGTGTGCATCTACAGAAAGATGCTGAGGATACCATGGACCGAATATATGAGCAACGACGGGGTTTTGGAGAATATTGAAACAAAAAAGAAATTTATACCTAAGACCAGGAAGAGAAACTTGAAATGTGTAGAGTACATGATGTGGAAAGAGGGTTTAGGAAACCTGATACTCACAGGACAGTTTGAAAGAAAGAGGGAGAGAGGGAAGCAGCTCGAAATGTACTTGAGTAAATGGATGACAGAACAGGATTTAGGAGAAATAACAAAAACAAAAAGTATTAAGTACTACAAGAAAGAGGAAAATGTGGAGAGCCATGATCCTCAACGTAATGAATGAACACAGCACATAAACGAAGAAGATGTTGGAAATACAAATAAAAGAAAGTAAATACATCAGCTAGACAAGTGGGTATAAAAGGAGTTCGAGCGACTCCCCTAGGGTTTGATATGAGTTTCAGGGGATTGATGAAATTGAAGTGACCAAATGAGGATCGGTGTTCGAATCACACAGAACTAGATTTTATTAAGTAGTCCAAAAATTTCGTAAACACTTGCAAAAAATTGAAATTTTACTCGCAAAAACAACAAAAATTAGTGCTCAAAATAAAGACCACCATTTTCCAAGACTTTCTGCCATCGATCTGCAAGCTTTCGGATTTGGTTAAAGTACCATTCAGCCGGCTTCGAATCAAAGAATTCTTGATACGCTTCCTCGACTTCATCAAACGAGTCGAATCAGCGGCCCTTCAGAAAGTATTGCATTGAGCGGAAAAGGCCGGAATCTGATGGAGCACAGTCAGGACTGTAGGCTGGATGTGGCACAACCTCAACGCCGTCCAGCTCTTCAAACTTGTGTTTGGTCTTCCTGGCGGTGTGTGGCTTGGCATTATCCTGCTGCATCAAAGCGCGCTTTCGGCTGATCAGAGCCGGGTACTTTTGCTTCAACATTTCGTTGACCCGCTCAGGTTGCTGAGAGTAAAGTTCGGCACTGATGGCACGATCATTCAGGACCAACTCAAAATGCACGATTCTTCAAAGTTCCACCAAACGCACAACATGACTTTCTTGCCGAATCGATCTTGTTTTGAAACCGACAGTGTCTCTTGCTCTTTCTGAGCCCATCGCTTATCTCGATTGTGCTGGACCAGATAGACCCATTTCGCAAGTGTTTACGAACATTTGGGACAACCTAATAGTTAGTGTACATGTATGTTGTTCGGTGCAGATGATAATTGAGTAAATCAAAAACATTAGTTCCATCTATCCAAGTAAATTTTTAATTTATTTTTAAGAGACTTATTTAATGCTAATGATGTGCGTCGTGTTGCAGTGGATATCGACTCGGAACGAGAGACCAGGGTGACGAGTTCGAATTCCAGTTGAATTCCTTGCATTCACTTACGCACAAAAACCTTTGGGAGAGTTATTAATCCGTCTCTTCTCCGCAGTTATGGGTTAAATAATAGGACAGATCGGGTTATATAGCCTTGGCTGGCAACCAGTCTACCGCAGAAAGCAATGGCAATCTACTCCGGGCTAAGCTTCTTCCCAGTCACTCATGAGACTTTATCGCCAAAAGTGTGACATTATCGCCCAAAGCGTGTATCACGTATGGCACTAAACTCACAAATATTTAATGCTACATTCGGCAGTGCTGTTTGTTTTTTTTTAATCGTTCCAAGTTGATTTTCAGATAACAATCCTCACATTTTATTTCAACTTCTGTCAAATAAAGTTTAGGATTATGAAATTCATTTGGCCTTATTGAAATGACTAAATCAAATTTTATTTATTTTTCTTGTATTTGTACAAGTGTTTTATGTTCTGGATGCAGAGTGTGTAAAACTTCTGCACATCCAAGATATTTCGGATATTATTTATCAATTATCAAGGGAGATTTTTATTTTTAACTGAATGTACGGGGTATGTGTCTCAAGTTATAGGAATGTTTTATTTTCCAAACACTGTCAACCCATCGTGGCTATGTTCATAGCGAATGTTATTGAATGTTGGCTTTTTTTATTATTAGGGCTTTCATAATTTTAAACATTTTTTTACAAATGAATAAGTGCATTATACTTGTATTTTGCTACTAGTATGTTTAGGATGGAGTTTGGTAGGTTTTTGTGATTTCAAATTTGGACAGTTCTTACACACTTTGTGTCCAGAAACGAAAACACTTGTACGAAGACAAGAAGAATTGAATAAAAACCTTAATCGCATTGCTTTGTCAGTAGTCTTTAATGAAACATGCATAAAAGAGTGATTGCTATCCACATATAGAATAATTGGAGTAGATAGACTAATTGGAGTAGATAGATTTAATAGGAGTAGAGATACTAAACTATCGCCCGGTTCACACTCCACCCACGTCTATTGAACAGGTGAAGAGGCTCATTCCTTGTTCCCTGTTTAGGATGTGGTTTCCGGCTTTCTCTTTTCCATTCTTTTTACCCTTACGTAGCCCCCTGCGCATCAGTGGCGTTATCGCCTTGCTTGGGGTGATATGATTAACCCTCTAGGGCCATTCGTATCATATTTGATACAGTATTTCCCTATAAGGAAACATTTGGTATTTCCCTATAAGGAAACATTTGGTATTCATTGACTGAGCAGTCAGTACTGCTTTCATTTGAAATTTATAAAATATTTCTCTTAAAAAATTTTCAGGAAAATATTTCTTTCAAGGCTTGTTTTCATACTGTATCAAATATGATACGAATCGCCCTAGAGGGTTAATATATATATATATATATATATATATATATATATATATATATATATTCTTTATTTGTAAACGACTTATTAGGTGACCTAGGTTTCTAACATATGGTGTCTTCAGGCGTTTTGAAATAAATAATTTTACGGTTATTTAAGAACGCTCATGTAATGGGGATTTTTCGAACACGCAATTTTCAAAATTAGAAGAAATTATAAAGTTTTATGACCCTAATAGGTATTTTATGGTATGGTTACACTAAGTCATAATTTCTGTTCTTTCATTCAGTAATTCATTTTTGTTTGGGAATAACATAATCGCTAATTTCGTCCTGGCACACTCTACATATTTTGCCACCTTTGTAAGGCTTGGCTGTTTTCACTATATTCCGCGTTATGCTGGGTTATGAAGAAGAAAAGTCAGCTATTATTTTATAACTCGTTTAAGAATAAAAATATTCAAATGTTCTAAAATATAATTATATTGAACACTTTTAATACAACTGTGTACCTGTCTAATTTAATTATGACCAAAAGTCATTAAATAATTGTATATATATATATATTTAAAGAGAAAATTTCTGTCCATCAAATAAGTCATTTATTATTAATTAGGCATGCGTATATGTCTGTGTGTGTTCCTTATTCAAATAAGTGCCATACGTGATACACGCTTGGGCGATCATGTCTCGAAAGAGACATTACTGACCGAGCATAATATTTTCCAGCAGTAGGTTGTCATTACATTCTGCAGTAGACTGGTCGCCATCTAAAGCTATAGAACCTAATCTATTCTATTATTTGACCCATAGCTAAAGGAAAGAGACGGAGTAATACCTTTCCCAAGGGTATTTGTGCGTAAGTGAATGCAAGGATTTCAACTGGAATTCGAACTAGGTTTTCCGATTTCTCGTTTCAAACAGATATTTATTGCACTACAAAGTACATCCTAACTACTCTTCTTTAATTATTAAATGATGACATTAATAACAATCAGTCTTAACTGTTAAGTCTGAGTAACAAAAGACAGAACCTTAGGGAGGAATCTAACCAGCATCCTTTTTTACCATTAGAGAAGCCGTTTTTTTAGCCAATGTGTGTCACCGAAACACTTATTTCGCTGCGAATTGTCAGTTTTTAAATCTACCTATGTGAGTATATATATATATATATATATATATATATATATATATATATATATATATATATTGTTTTTGTAATTTACTCCTGGAGATGATCTTGGAAAAGTAGTTCGGTGAACAAAAAAATCTACAGCGTCTTTCTTGATGAATATCATTTTAACATCAAGAAAATGATTTTAGAACTGACAAGGGTCAGTATAAAAAGAAATAGACACAGTACGTTTATATTATTCAATGAAGTATGCTTTTTATATAAACTACACACACACACACACACACACACACACACACACACACACACATATATATATATATATATATATATATATATTTTAATCATATCACCCAGATCAGGGCGGTAACGCCACTGATGTGCAGGGGGCTACGTAAGAGTGAAAAGATTGGAAGAGAGAAAGAAAGAAAGAAAGCCGGAAACCGCATCCTAACAAGGGATGAGCCTCTTCACCCGTTCAATAGACGTGGGTGGAGTGTGAACCGGGCGATAGTTTAGTCTATCTACTCCAATATACATACGTAATTTATAATCCTTGTTTTTATATATATATATATATATATATATATATATATATGTGTGTGTGTGTGTGTGTGTGTGTGTGTGTGTGATAAGTGTATGTATATTATTATAAATATCAATATATATATGCAATTTTTTATGTATTATATTATTTATATATTATATATGCGTGGTACTTATTTGAAAGCGCTCTGCGGACGCGCGTGTGTGTGTCTTTGCGCACATCAATGGATGTACAAATGTGTATCTATGTCTGCTTCTGTCATGACGACAAATTTTCCTCCCAATTCCACAAAAATACACCAATATACGCAGCCCTACATATAGCCAATCTTTTAAAAGAATGAATCTGTTTGTCTGACGATCGCAAGAACGTGAAACCCAGGGTTACAAACTCACATCTATGTATGTCTGTCTGTCTGTCTGTCTGTCTGTCTATCTATCTATCTATCTATCTATCTATCTCAGTCTTTTAATTATCTATCTATCTATCTATCTATCTATCTATCTATCTATCTATCTATCTATCTCAGTCTTTTAATTATCTATCTATCTATCTATCTATCTATCTATCTATCTATTTATCTTATATTACTCCCTGTGATCAGAAGATTGTAGAGCAGAAAGGATTCCTAAAGGTTAAATAAAAAGTCAATTTTTATCTATTTAAATCATTATATATATATATATAAATATATATATCGGTATATAGTTATAAAAAAACAATATCTACGAATATCCATTAAAATATATATAGGTGTGAGAATTAATAAATATACATATGGGAATACACACATGTATAAAAATATTATTCAGGTTTTAATAAAAAAGTGCTCAATGTAGTATAAACAGAGCTGTTAATTATATATTAGTAAATATATATGCTATTCTACGTCAGATGAACGACTTGGGGTTTCATGCACTATGCAATCATCAGATGTATATTACAAACTGACTGTTTAAAAGTTCACTCGATGTTCGTGGAAGTTAAGTCATTTAATTTTGGTGTACTATTTTTTCTAATTTACAAAGAGTATAGTATAAATAGACAAAAATTACTTGAAGATGGAAAAAATAAAATAAAAAATATAAAATATATTTAAAAAAAATTAAATTAAATTTTGGGTTATGAATTCAAAGGCGCGTAATTCACAATTATTATTAATACTAAATATTTACAGGGAAAAGAAAGAAAGAAAGAAAGAAAGAAAGAAAGAAACATCAGGGAATTTGTGTTAATCTGGGTCTAATTATTTGAGTAAATATTTTTCTATGTAAGCATGTGGTCATCAGTTAACTGTTTTGTTAAGTATAATAGGGTTATTTGTTTTAAGATGATGAGATTTTCTAAAATACATAAGTTACATTTATCTCTCTTTTTTTAATTATATGATTTGGTTTAACGACGATATTTCAGGTAATAATTGGGTTCTTGTTTTTGATCTTTAATTTAATTTATTGTTTTAAATTTTAAAAATATTTTATTTATTTTTATAAATATGGTATTTTAGCCTTTTCCTTAAAAGGAAACATTTGGCATTCATTGATTGAACAGCCAGCACTGATTTTGGTAAAAGTTTAGAGAATCTTGTTGGGGGGGGTATACTACGAATATATATATATATATATATATATATATATATATATATATATATATACACTCGTTTCATGCTATACTCGTTTCATGCTAATATCACAGTGTTTTGATCATAATTAGATAATATATATATATATATATATATATATATATATATATATCTGGTTTCATGCTATACTCGTTTCATGCTAATATCACAGTGTTTTGATCATATATAGATAATATATATATATATATATATGTATATATATATATACTCGTTTCATGCTATACTCGTTTCATGCTAATATCACAGTGTTTTGATCATATATAGATAATCGTATTTTAACGTCTTTTTTTCAATTTGCCATTAATCCTATGGGAAGCTGGATGTTTCACATTCTTCCGCAGTATCTACGAGAAGGTCAGATTTTCCAATTCTAGCCCTATTATTTTTCAACGAAAAACCTTTCAGGCAAATAGACTTTGTTTTATTAGCCTTGTGGAGGTTGTCCATGCGGAATAGGCGAGTAGGAAAAGACTCGTCTTTCTTCATCTTAGTTGACGGGCGCAATTCATCAGATGTTATCATACTGAACGCCAACTGCCGACCGAAAATACGGAACTTGACCGCCCCCACTAAAAGAACTATATTCGCTGGTCAGAACCGCTTTGCCTATGTGCCAGTGAAGTCAATCTAAGTGTAAGAAGATAAGTTCGATAAAAATAACGAGAAATGAAAAAAAAAAACGAGGGCTATTTTATAAACTAATGTTCGACTTGTGGAAAGCCATGGAGCCCCTCGAGGTAGAAGGTTTCAGATTAATAGGCACAGTTTAAGCGGATATGTGGGGAAGATAAAGATTAATCCTAGACTTGAAATGTTTAAGATTGTAGTGATCAGGAAATTACTGGTTCCACAGAATAGTGTTATACGGGAAGAAACTACTCGGGTGGAACTTACATCTCACAAATGGTTTACGAAGCAAATGAGGGTGGTTTGCTGCAATATACGTAATATGGCGTGTTTTAGCCTTGGAGGTTAGGACTATGGGGACTTAGTAATGTAGATTGTGTGAGCAATTTCCATAAAGTAGTGAGACCTTGCAGCGTTTTGTCTGTGAGAAAGATGTTGTAGGATGAAACATAATTTGTTATTCACAAGGACGCGGCGACGCTTTTGGAGTCTACAGAGACTGGAAAGTGAAGACTAGGCAGCTTTTGCTTATATATGCCAGGCAATAATCTTTTTACGGCCTGATCAGGCTCTTGTAACGGTAGAGGATATCAAGACGAGTCGGCCACTTGATGGAACGGTACAGAAAACTGATCTTTTACTTTTGTATTTTTTATAATCTTATCACCCCGAACAAGACGGTAATGCCACTGATGTGCAGGGGGCTACATAAGAGTAAAAAGATTAAGTAGAAGAGAGTGAAGAGGAAGACGAACCAGTTAGAAAGGAGCAAGAGAAGGATGGGAATACAGGTGTGATGACAGTTGCAAAGGTGGAGAGAAAGGAAAGGGTATACGGGTGGTGAAAGAACTTGAGTCAAGTGGTTAATAGATGAGTATTGAAAGTAATATTACTTTTTCGGTCTTATCTGGCTCTTGTAAAAGTAGAGGGTGCCAGGAGGAGTCAGCTACTTGCTGGAACGGTACGGAAAAGTGACCCTTTTGCCAACAATAGTCTATTTTCCGCCTGATCTGAATAAAAGTTGAGTATATCAAAAAACGTCTGCTAGAGCAGTACAGGGAACTGATGTATTTTTGCTTATATATACAAGCAATTGTCCATTTTCGGCCTAAAAATGGACAATATATATTCGATCTGCTTTCGTGATTGCTTTTATTATTATTCATGTATTTTCTTTTAATTTTCACTGAGCACTGTTTGTTTGGGGATATGCGTTGTGGTACAGTGGATATCGGCTCGGAACGAGAAACCGGGGAGCCGAGTTCGAATTCCAGTTGAATCCATTGTATTCACTTATGCGCAAATACCCTTGGGAAAGGTATTAATCCGTCTCTTCCTTCCAGTTATGGGTTAAATAACAGGACAGATTGGGTTCTATAGCCTTGGTCGGCAACCAGTCTACCGCAGAAAGCAATGGCAACCTACTGCGGGATAATCTTCTGCGCAGTCAGTCATGTCTCTTTCGAGACATGATCGCCCAAGCGTGTATCACGTATGGCACTGAACTGACTGACTGACTGTTTGTTTTCGCTGAGTTTAAGCAATCTTTGATCAGGCCGGGATAAATTGTTTTAGCTACTGACCAGGTTCGCCGTTGCTTAAAATTAGGGATCTTACGAAAACCGATGTTTCCTCTGGATATGGCGAATTCGTCATCCATAATGACGAATCTAGTCAGGTCTTAGATGGGTGACTACCTAGGAATACCTGGTGTTGTATGCTTGGGTGTGCGGGTAGTGTAATGAATAACGGCTTGGATGTATTCCTTGTAGTAATAATTACAGGCGGTCGAGTAAAGTAAGTTTTATCATATTGCTTACTATATAATGTTTACTATATAATTCTATTGTCTTTTATTGTTTTAGATGTGTTAGTAGCAAATGTTGAGTTTAGACTAGTTCTTTTCAATTACAGTTATGATCAAGTTAGATATTAGGACATTTTTTTTTTTTTTGCTTCATTAGGTTTTTCAGTTGGGACCGTTTATCTATTTTAGAGTATTTTATGAGCCTTTTAAGGTCCTGTCTCGAGCCGGTCAGCTTACCATATTCACACTCCTTAAACAGCGTAGACTTCGCTGACTAGGCCATGTCCACTGCATGCCAGACGGTCACATTCCAAAAGACCTCCTGTATGGAGAGCTGGCTTCCGGAAGAATACCCACTGTGCAGCCACAAATGCGGTATCGTGACATCATAAAACACGATATGAAAGCTGTGGGAATCAACACAGAGTCATGGGATAGCGTAGCAGTCAAATGGTCCAAATGGAGAGAAATCCTGGCCCAACAACTCAAATCAAGGGAGTAGCAACAAACAAAAGTCGACATGGAGAGGCGGGTTTGCAGGAAGCAAAATGACAGCTCAGACAGACCAGAAAGCAAAACATAAATGCAGCCTCTGCAACAAAGACACTCACTCCAGCATCGGTTTCTACACAGACGTCGATGCTCCAGCCAACACTAACCGACGGAGGCCTACTACCGTATCGCAAATAAATATAAAATAATTAAGGTACTGAAGATGCACGAATGCGTCATTTATTTCTCGTCTTCATGGAAACTACACATCCTGAGGTCTTTAAGGTAGAATTCCATGATTATACCAGATATTATTTTGTTGTTATGACGAAAATAGAAATTTGTTTAATCGTTTTTGTTAGTCGTTTTCCGGTGGATATCAAATTTTAAACCATTATTAACGAAGTGTAGCAGGAAAGTTTAAAATGTTCCAGTCTTCCACTTCGTACGTAAATTCTGTTTTCTGTTCGACTTTGTTAAGTTTATCTACAAGATTAGATAAATCAGTGTCACAAAAAAGAACCTAAATAAAAGATTATATGAACAGAGAAGGGACATTTCACAAAACAATACGTCAAATGCGTTAGTTGCCTACCGAAACGAGACTAACCACAATTTTGAGAAAATAAAAACAAAATTACTCTGATGAAAGGAGAAAGCAATTCACTATGACGATAATGTTTAGAGAATGCCTTGATCGTAAGGTAATATATACTAAACTGAAGAACAAGAATCGAGATTACTGAAATAACACTACTCAACTAAGTAACAAACTTCTCTACATGAATTATATATATATATATATATATATATATATATATATATATATGTGTGTGTGTGTGTGTGTGTGTGTTTGTGTGTGCGCGCACGCGTGCGCGTGATAGCGAGAGAGAAAGATGAATATATATATCGCTCATTCAGTGAAATGAACTAGAGCGCTCTAGCTATTGGGCGCGTATAATGATATGCGCTAAAAAGTCTGCCTACTTCCACCGAACGCCCATTGCCAAGGAGTAGAGTCGCCGACTGACGGCCATTTCGGTCGGGTTTCAATCCTGGGTACAAAAGCAATCGTACTGATGAGCTGTGATACGGCGAAACAGATCTGTCTGCAGATGACAATATATATATATATATATAGTCATTCGCAGACATATATGTATGTGTGTGTATATATATATATCAGTGAAATGAATTAGAGCGCTCTAGCTATTAGGCGCGTATAATGATATGCGCTAAAAAGTCTGCCTACTTCCACCGAATGCCCATAGCGCAGGGGTAGAGTTTCAATCCTGGGTAAAAAAAGCAATTGGAGTCTAACCGTACTGATGAGCTGTGATACGGCGAAACAGATGGCAATACTATATATATATATATATTTTTTTTTTTTTCTAGACATATGCTATTAAATATAAGAGACAATGAATGTCTATTATGTTTAATCATGAGCTGTTCTAAACGTCGTATTTTTGCTTTAATTTCAGTTGAAAATAAAGACAAAAATTCTCCAACATTTGGATAATTATTTATTGGTTTTCTTCTAAGCTTTCGGCTCACATGAGCCATCTTCAGAGAGGTAGTTTAAACTGAAATATTATAAAATCCACCATCACCGACGATTTTATTTTGTGTTGACATAAAACTCCGCTTGGCAACGGCAATAGTTACCAAAAATAATAAACGCAGTTCTTAAGTTTGCGATGCGGTTTTATGACGTCACACCGCGGGATAGCGCGAAATGACAACAAAACCATCTAGTCAAATGCAATGTAATATGTTATTTCCTGTTTTAAAGTTGATTTATTGAGTGTTGGTTGTTTTGATTTGATGTACATGGCCTCCAATATCTGCAGATTCCTCTTACTGTGTGTATGAGTAAGGATCACCGTATTGTTGACCAAAATCTGTCTGATATTACCTACATGTTTATGTTTTTCAGAGAAATGTTGTTTAATAGTACTCTGATCAGAAAGATGACATGTAAGTCTACGGGAGAGCGTGGTTGTGGTAAAACCAATATATGTACTAGGTTTTTGAGTGATGCAATCTCTGAATGGGCATGTAAATTGGTACACTACATTGGTTTTTTTGTAAAGAATTTAGTTTAGTGCCTGTTGGGTTATTATAGACTATGAGGTCAATTGTTTTTATATATATAGTCATCCGCACTTGTTTTTCTGGCGGTTACAACCTCCAGCATGCTAACAACCGTTACGGAGTACATGCTCCAGACTCTTGATGAGTCAGCCGAGGCTCGTGCTGTTTCTCTGGACATCTCCAAGGCTTTTGACAGGGTTTGGCATTCTGGCCTTCTTTGCAAGCTACGGAGGTTACGGTATTGCCGGATGCTTGCTTGATCTAATCCAATCTTTTTTAAATAACAGCAAAATGAAGGTCGTCTTGAATGGGCATGCCTCTTCATCCTACAGCACAAATGCTGGTGTCCCACTGGGCTCTATCCTGGGACCGACGCTCTTCCTGATTTTCATCAACGACCTCCCAGATAAGATCAAGTGCCAAGTAGGTATCTACGTGATGACACCACAATTTACTCCTGCATCACTAAAAAACCCGTCGTGGTGGACAAACATAATCTCGCTGCTGAGCTTGAACGGGATCTACACTCTGTGGTGAATTGGGGCAAGAAGTGGCTTGTCAATTTCAATGCGTCTAAGAGCAAGCTGTTGTCTGTCAACCATCACAGGCAATCTCTCCTGCCTCTCATAAGCATGGACCAAGCGATTCTCCCTGAGAGCAATACACTGCGTCTCCTCGGTCTTACCTTCTCCTCTGATCTCAAATGGAACCACTACACCGATCCATATCTAAATCCACTGCTAAGAAGATTGGGTCACTGTGTCAGGCCAGGATCTTTTTTCCCCCTGAATCCATCCTGCATATATACAAGTCCACCATTCGTCCGTGCATGGAGTACTGCTGCCATATATGGTCAGGCGCCCCTGCCGTTCATCTCAGTGTTCTCGACAGGCTCCAAAGGAGAATCAGTAATGTGGCAGGTACTGACTTGGCAGCTCGACTACAGCCACTGCCCCATCGACGAAATGTTGTCTCCCTTTGTCTGTTCTATAAATAATTTCATGGCTTCTGCCCTGACGAACTTAAGTCACAGGTGCCTCCTCAACATGTGTTTACTCGTACAACCAGATTGGCAACTGAGTCCCAGTTAGGTTAGACAAATGCAGACGACAATTCTACTCCTGCAGCTTCTTCTCTCGCACTTCCCGTTTGTGGAACTCGCTCCCATATTCTTGCTTTCCTGACGGCTACAACCTCCAAGAATTTAAATGTAATGTCAATACTCATCTATCAACCACTTGACTCTAGCTCTTTCCCCACCCCATATATCCTTTCCTTTCTCTCCACTTCTGAAACTGTCATCACACCTGCATTCTCAGCTTTCTATTGCTCCTTTCTAACTGGTTCGTCTTCCTCTTCACTCTCTTCTAATTAATATTTTTACAGTTATGTAGCCCCCTGCACATCAGTGGCATTTCCGCTTTGCTCGGGGTGAAACGATTAAAAAAAATTTTAAAGGCAATGTCAGTTCCCATCTCTTACCCACTTGACTCCAGTCCTTTTTACATCACCCTGTGTATCTTGTTTTTTGCCTTTCTCTCTACCCTCGCAACTGTCTTCCCTCCTGTGTTCACATCCTTCTCTTGTCCTTTCTCTTTTACTCCCAGTAGCTGGTTCGTCTTTTTCTTCACTCTCCTCCTGTCCAAAACATTAACTCTTTTATGTAGCCTCTTGCGCATCAGTGATGGTAGAGCCTTGCTTAGGGTTAAATGATAAAAAAAAAAAAGACAAAAGGAAAACTATATTTTACTCGCCTACGGGTTTCGTCCTGTGATGGACTTTATCAAGGAAAAAAAAGACGAAATAAATTTTATTTTAAATAATGTATCTATGGACAAAACATTGTTGGTAACTGAAAAAAAAAACGCTCGGAAATTATGCAAAAGATTAACAGAAATTTTTAATTTTTAAAAAACGTCATAGATCATTATTGAAGGGAATTCTTTCATGTGCAGTGTAATCTCATGAGATGTAAAAATGATGGGAATTTAACAGTTTTCTTTGGATTTTTTATTGTGAATGTTGCTCTGATAAAGTATTGATTTTTATAAGAAAAGGTGATATTTAGAAAAAAAATTAACCTATCAATTTCATCCCCGGTTTTTTCTCTATCTCACCTCTTCTTATAGAAACAATGCTCTATCAGAACAATATACGCAATAAAAAATCCAAAGAAAACGGTTAAATTCGCATAATTTTAACATCTCATAACATTACACTGCACATGAAAGAATTCTCTTTAATTATGATCTCCGACGTTTTTGAAAAACTTAAAAATCTTTGTTAATCTTATGAATAACTAGCAGTATAGCCCGGCGTTGCTCGGGTGTAATGAAAGCTTTAAAACTAATCCGTGGTCCTGGAGCTCAGACGCTTCGAACGTTGGCACAAAATACTAAAATGCAATAGTTGTTTCCAGTTAAAGCGAAACCGTAGACTGAAAGAAAAATGAATGGATGTAAGTCAAATTTTGATTTCCTGGTATCGATATCAAATAAGTTTTTTTCGTCGTAAACTGAATTTTGAATGCTCTATAAGTCCTCTGAGTAAATGGTATCATGACTGAGACTGACAACTACAATTATACCTACTTAGAGCCAAACCCGAAGCAAAAACTAAAATAAAAGGGCTGAAAAAAAAATACAGACATACAGGCAGATAAACAGACACGCACACAAACATTTTGCCTTTTATATATATATATATATATATATATATATATATATATATATATATTATCGATTTTCTGCATTATTGTAAGAACTGCAACCTTGAAACTTCTGAATATCATTTCTTATGTCTTTGTCTATGAGTGTATCAATTTTGATTAAAATCGGACCATTCCTTCTATTTTCGATATTTAGCAGAAGTACCTCGACACAAAACCTAGCTTATAGTACAACTGCGTAAATTTTCAAGAAAATCTGTTCAGCCGTTTCGGAGTCTATAGGTAACGGGGACACACACACACACACACAAACACACACAGACACACACACAGACAAAGTTCCATTTATAAATAATTTTAGATCTGTGAGTTTTTTTTTTCAGTTACTAATAATATTTTATTTACAGTTAGTTATTAAAATTAATTTCATCTATTTACCTTTATAAAGTCCACCATAGGACGAAACGAGCAGGCGAGTAAAATATAGTTTTCCTCTTGTCTTCTTTATTTAACCATATATATATATATATATATATATATATATATATATATATATATATATATATGGTATTTCAATTACAGATTTTTTCAGGTAGAAAAGTTCTGACTATAAATTGTGCTTTTTCTCCATTCGCTTTCATGCGTCCATAATTCCAAACGGATAGCAGAATTGCATTTATTTTATATTACGTTGGCTTTGCAAACTGGCGGAGTCTTGGGAATGAAGCAGATACTCTGTTTATTAAATATGGCTTCAGATCAGAATAAATAGACCAAAGGCGCTGTCCGTGTCAGACAGCTCCTTCACTACAAATTAGTAGATTTGGATCACTGACCATTAAAACGGCAGTGAGTTTGTTCCTCAATTGGCATCCTGCTCATTTCGGCTTGTGGTTGATTCAGTTAGTGTATTTCCATGGCTCAACCAGTAAATCGTCGTTCATGCTAGTTAATTAACTCTCTATATAAACCTTGTCAATGATTTGTTCATTATTTTTCGATCTATTTTGTTCAATCAACGTTTGTAGAATATCAATTTTGCTATATATATATATATATATAACAATTCGTGAAATAAAATTTTCTTTGCTTATATTCCGTTATTATTATTCAAATCACTATCTATCTATCTATCTATCTATCTACCTACCTATATTCGTGGTCTATTCGTGGTCGAGAGGTCTAAGACGTTGCCATATATGTATATATATATATATATATATATATATATATATATATATATGGCAACGTCTTAGACCTCTCGACCACGAATAGCCTCCAGTCTAAACGAGGTTTTATCAAGGCTATATAACACAATTTTCGATTCATCGCAAACAACCATATCTGCTCTGAAATGTATCGTAATGTCAACAAATGTAAACATGTTACGGAAATTAACGAATTTTAACGAAACTTGGTTTTACTGAAACTTGGTTTTACTGAAACTTGGTCACAGGTTCGAATCCTGCCGAATGACACATATATATATATATATTTATATATACTACTCAATTATTTAAAAAAAAAAACGGAGAATCTACTCAAATAGGAGTGGCCATTAATTTATTTGTTTAGACATTATTTATAATAGACACGAATATTTGAGTAGATATTGTTTTTTGACAATTGAACGGTATAATTATACATCGACTAGAAGCAAATGGATGTCTGGCCACACTGAGGAGCTGTGATACAGCGAAACAAGTTTGTATGTGGTTGACGAATTTATTAGTTTAAACATTATTTATAATCGATATTCGCGTCTGCATGTGCGAGTATCTATTAAAAATAATATTTAACCAAATATATATATATATATATATATATATAGTCATGCGCAGACAGTCTTGTTTTGCTGTATCATAGCTCATCAGTATGGTTAGATATCCAATTGCTTCCAGCATGAAACTCGCATTGACATCAGTCGCAGATTTTACCTCTAATATATCGGCTAACGGTGGATGAAGGCAGATTTTAGCGATTTATATACACAATGTAAATGTATGACAGTAACCGAGAGTGTATTTGTTTAAGCATTATTTTTAATGGATACTCATATTCGAGTAGATATTGTTTTTTTTAAATTTATATAACGATATATATATTTATGTTTATATGCTGATTTAAGTAGATAAAAGGCACTTTTTATTTAAACTTTAGGAATCCTTTCTGCTCTACACAGGGAATAATATATTAAGTATATATATATATATATATATATATATATAAACAGGGAATTATAAATTAAGTATATATATATATATATATATATATATATATATATATAGACAGGGATTATGTGCATGCGTGTGTGAATATACGATGTCTCTCACACACACACACACACACACACACACACACGCACACTTATATACATATATATATATGAACAGGGATTAATAAATGAGTTTTATCTATATATACCTAACTCATATATGTGTATGCGTGTGTGAATATACGATGTCACATATTGAACGCAGGTGGAAACAGAATAGTGCTCGATGTAATATAGCAGAGCTATTAATTGTATATTAAGAAGTATAAACTTTTATCCTTACCGGTTGCACAACTCGGATTTTCATGCACAGTACAATCTATACATATGAAATACTTTTTGATCGACGGATCTGATAAAATAATTTTATTTATTGACTCTCTTATCTTCATGTGTTGTTTTGTCAAGGGTTCCTTTTGTGTTCATTTCACCGATGTTCAGAAAGAAGAAGCCAGAAAGAAGTGTTTCTTTGTACTTTATAGACTTCTTCATTATCCTCACTTTTACCTTCTATATAGCATATTTCAGCATGAAAACATGATTAATTATGACGAATTCATGAAAGATTGAAGAGAAGTATCAAATTTATAGTAACTATTTAGAATGTAATAGAAGAGAATTTAGAGGACATAATACCATTAAAATATAACCTGATTGCAGCCTGGGATCATCAAAAGCGCGACAAATTCACCACAGAATGGAGCAATAATTTTAGATTAGATACATGTAAATTTATGGATGTGCGTTGTGATGCAGGGGATATCGGCTGGGAACGACAAATCGGGGACCCAAGTTCGAATTCCTGTTGAATTCTTCGGAAAGGTATTAATCCGTCTCTTACCTCAAGTTATTGGTTAAATAACAGGACAGATTGGTTTCAATAGCCTTGGCTGGCAACCAGTCTACCGCAGAAAGTAATGGCAACCTACTTTCGCTCAAGCGTGTATCACGTATGGTACTTAACTGACTGACTGACATGTGAATTTGGATACAGAAATAAGATTAAGTTTGATTCATGTATAAATCAAAAGATTAATATAGGGCTTAGCGTAGTGCTGAATCATCATATCGGTATTATAGCTTGAAATTCTCATTACTGGTAATATTGACAAGTTTATTACAAACACTAAGTTTACGTTGCAAAATTGTCTAAAAGTAATGTTTTCATAATATTTTTCTTTTATGTACCGTGTCCCCTGAGGATGTAGGCGATCATGGTCCTCTACATATTCCTGTCTGTTGTAGCTCTTAATATATTTTGTCTTGTCATTTCTCCCAAACACTGATCTGTCATCTATTTCCTTAAGCCCATCAAATATATCACGGGCTGTTTTCTTCTTTGTAGGACGCAGGGAAGTTTTTAGAGATATTTTTGAAGGCGTAAAAATATGTCGTACACGCAGCTGTAATTATTGTTCCACGTCGAGGAGAATCATCTGATAGTCGTAATTACAATCACAAGACCGAGGTAACCCAGTGCGGATCGAACTCAATGCGTGGGCGCTGGGCCTTAGCTGATATTTAAAAAAAACCAGACACAGAGAAAATTGCCCGGATTTATTAGTTAACACTGTGATGACGTCATCAGTGTCATCCGTTTCCAGAAACTATAATTTTTGCAAATTTTTTTGGCTATTCCAATGGAAATTAGGCACAGAACGTGAACGAAAGCAGGAAATTGGGTTCGGACTTTCTGAGTATAACCAGTCTTTTCTCTCAAAATTAATAAATAAACAGATTTTTACTGCATTCATTCGGATGTTTTCTTCATTTTTCTTTCTTTCTTTCTTTCTTTCTTTCTTTGTGAATTGTTTAGTTTGATTTCTGACGAAGACATTTTTCCTTGCCTGGATCGGCCCGGACCCGTGCCCGGTGTGACCGGTGTGCCCGGTAGTCAGATACGGCCATGCGTGGGCGAATGGGCCTATTATGTGCTTTTCTAATGAAGTTACTCTAACGAGTTTGTGAGTATGCAGTGAGACTCGAAATTAAAGTAGAATTAATCGTCTACAGAACGAAATTGCCAACTGTTGCCAAGGTTGGCAAAAGCGGGCAGCTTATTTTGTAGCCACGGCATTACGACAACTGGATTAGATTCCCAGCATTAAAACCAGATGTATGAATCGGTGCCATGAAAGGGACTAATGTCTTGATCACTTAATCCATTGAGAGTTTCGATTTAACTCTTCAATGAAAGGGCGCTGAAAATTTCTCAGCTTGACCAAAAAGTCCTTTCATAATAATAATAAGAATTAGTAGTAGTAGTAGTAGTAGTAGTAGTAGTAGCAGTAGTGACCGTGAAACTGTGACGATTTTGCTATCTGAATTTTCTTATAAATCCTAATTCTAAAATTAATGTTTGAAGAAGTTCCTTGCGAATATTTTGTTTAATAATACACTCTACTATAATAAATACCGTTATATATATTTCCCTCTTATTACGCTCATGGGGAGAGAGCCAATAGAGAGGCAGTGTGGGTCAGTTCATCATCTTTACTGTCTGTTATCTATTGTAAACAACGCTGTGCATTTATATATATATATATATATATATATATATATATATATATATATATATATATCTCCTACGTTTTACGTACGACTCTGAGCCATTACAACAATCTTCGATGTGTATAAGCATATATATATTTATTTACCTCTCTCTCTCTCTCTCTCTATATATATATATATATATCTACACACACATAAACATATATATATATATATATATATATCCCTCCTGTCACGCTCACGGTGAGAGAAACAACAGTGAGAGAAACAATAGCGAAAGAGAGAGAGAGAGAGAGAGAGTCGGCTCAGTTCAGTCTTTTTACTAACTAATTATGTATTATAAGATCGTTGTGCATTTACTATATATATATATATTATCCGTTTCGGGCACACTTCTGAGTTTCATGCATTCGATGTGTATACGCATGTATTTACTTATTTACCTCCTTACCTATATATATATATATATATATATATATATATATATATATATATATATATTGCTCCTGCTGTCAATTTCAAGTTTTGGATAATTTCTCTTATGTCTTACTGCAAGATACTCAATAGTAAATGCATCAATATATATGTTGCCATCATTTTAGATGCCATATCGATATAAATATTTTGCTGTCATTTTTGACGGCTAGTACGCACTTGTAATAATAATAATAATAATAATAATAATAATAACTCACATACTAAGGAGAACGTTGTCTATGTAACGCTTGGGATATTATGGGAGATAGAAAAATAGGAAATGTCATAACAACGCACCATGATGTTCCTTAGGTATTTCCGAAAACTTGGTAGGTAGTGTGACCAGAGCAGAAATAGAATTATGATGAAGATAATAATAATAATAATAATAATAATAATAATAATAATAATAATAATAATAATAATTAAAAATAAAAGCCAAGAACTAACTATTGCGGCAAAAAATATGAAAATGAAAGCCAAAGATAAAGCTCTTGAACAGATGAAACAATGCTGGCAAGACAAACCTCTGCATGGCCAATATCCAGAACGTGCCAATAAATCCAATTATGTTAAAGTTAATACTCATCGATGGTTACGAGCATCTGGATTAAAGTCTGAGACTGAAAGCTTTATTCTTGCAGCGCAAGACCAAAGTCTTCTCACTAGAAACTTTCAGGCAAATATTATACGTAATAATGTGGATCCAAAATGCAGGTTCTGTGATAAACACCAAGAAACAATACACCATCTAATCTCAGGTTGTTTTGTACTTGCCCCAAATGAATATAAAGATCGTCACGATAGAACGGGGTAATATTTACATTGGACAATGTGCAAACACTATGGAAAATCTGTAAACAAACACTGATATGAACATCACCCAGCACCGGTTACAGAAATAGAAAATGTCACCATTCTATGGGATTACACCATCTACACAGATAGAAAAATTGAAGCAAATAGGCCGGACATTATTGTTAAAAACCAGAAAGAAAAAACTTGTCTATTAATTAATATGGCTTGTCCAGCGGATTGTAACATAGCAACCAAGGAATTCGAAAAACTATCGAAATATAAAGACCTGGAATTGAAATAGAAAAAAATGTGAAAATCGAAAACAAGAGTCGTGCCAGTGATAGTAGGTGCACTTGGAATGATAAAAAATGGAACAAAGCAACACATTGAAAGAATCCCTGGAAACCCCAGCTTAAGAGATATAAAAAAAATTGTCTTGTTAAGTACAGCCCACACACAAAAGAAAACTTTGTGTATGTAACGCTAGGGATGATAGGGGAGATAGAAAAAACATGAAATGGGGCCATAACAACACGCCACGACCTGCCTTATGTCTTCTTGCAGACACGGTTGGGAGTGCGACCATAGCAGAAATCGAAATATGATGAAAAATGACATCATAATAATAACTCTCTTGATTTCCTATTTGTTCTGGATATGTGACAAGCCAGGAATTTTTTAAGACACCATCAAAGAAGCTCCATATATTTAACTGATACCGTAAGCTTTTAATAATGATAAAAAAAAGTTATTGCGTGTAGCAACTGATTTGGTCCAGTTCCAAGTCGATATAATCCTCAGACAATTTTGAGTTGAAATTTTTTTAGATATAAATGGCATATGATAGTCTTCTTGCTATTACAAAAGCCATCGCGATTTCAAATCACCACAACATCATCACCCCGACCATCGACTAAATGTAATATTTGCTAAGCTTAGCAGAAGATCAGAAGTAAATATGTAGTTATCTTTGTTCAAGATGAGTTATTACGCGTGGATGAGTTACTGAATTATCTTACCCAAACAAGACAAAAGAGCCAATAAGACGCATAGGATTAGTGAGTGTGAAATAATATTAGATAAAAATATTATTAAGGAGAGAGAACAAGCATCGACCGAAAATTCAGTCAATTAAGTGCCATACGTGATAGACGCTTGGGCGATCATGTCTCAAAAGAAATATGACTGACCCAACAGAAGATTTTCCATCAGTAGTTTGCTATTATTTCCTGCAGTAGACTGGCTGCCAACCAAGGCTGTAGAACCTAATCTATTCTGTAATTTAACCCATAGCTAGAGGGAAGAGACGGTTTAATACCTTTCCCAAGGGTATTTGCGAGTACGTGAATGCAACATATTCGGCTGGAATTCGAACCCGGCTCTCCTATTTCTCGTCCGGAACCGGTATCCACAGCACCACAACGCTTAGACCAAAAACTTAAGAAGGTTAAAAATGACAAAACAATTGAAATTGTGTTAGAAATTTTGATATATAAATATGAAGTTTTGAAAATCGTAGTTAAATGAAAAGCAAGAGACCGGAAGTGAGTTCACCGAGCTAGAAATGCGTTTTTTGTGTTCATTTCTTCTAATTTTATGTGCTATGTCCTTTCAGGACGTAGGCAATCATGGCTCTCCACATCTCCCTGTCCCTGGTGGCTCTTAGTACGCTTTCTCCTGTTGCACCATGCAACCCTCGTTCCGTCATCCATCTGATCAGGGCCTTCAAATATTTTATCCGCTGCTTTCCTCTGTCTCTTTTTCCCTCTATCTGGCCTGTTAGTAACAGATTCTCCAACTCTTCTTTCCTCATTGCATGTCCCAGGAACTTCATTTGTCTCTTTCTGATGCTCAATATCAATTTCCTTTTTGTCTCCATCTTTTCCAAAACCTTGTCATTGCTCACATGCTCGGTCCATGATATCCGCAGCATCCCTCTGTAGAACCACATTTCAGCTGCTTCAAGTTTTTCCTTCATCTTCGAAGATATTGTTCAACATTCACTGCCATATTGAAGAACCGACATCACATAGCAATCCAGTACTCTCTTCTTTGTTTCTAGTGAAATTGTTTCTTAATACTTTGCTAAACTTCTGGAATGCTTCTTTCGCCATGCCAATTCTCCTTCAGATCTCATTATTGCACTTTCTGTCTTCTGTTAGAACACTTCCTAGGTATTTCAATTTCTGTACCTGCTTGATTTTAGAGCCCCTCACCTGTAATTGGCATTTTGGGCTACCCTCTTTGCTGATGACCATGCATTCGGTTTTCTTGCAGTTTATTTGTAGTTCTTTATTGTAACTCTCTTCAGCTACCCTCTGTAGGAGGTCTTGTAGTTTTCTTTCTGTCTGCTATCAGCACTGTATCATCTGCGTACCTTATATTGTTTAAATTGTGGCCTCCGATGACAAATCCTGGCATAACTTCTAGGGTTCTCAGAATAGTCTCGCTGTTTAAGTTGAATAGATCCGGTGAAAAGACAATCCTTGTCTTACGCCCCTTTCAATCTTAGTATAATTGCTGAATTCGTTACCTTACCGTATGCAGGCAGTTTGCTGCCAGTAGAGATTCTTGATTACTATCAGGGTCTTTCCCAAATATGTCGAGGCTGCCAAGCATCTCCATTTTGATATCAATGGTAATAGTAACCTCGAGGCAGTTGAAATTTTTTCGAGCATATAATCAAGAAAGAAGTCTTAGCAAAATTGAGATTAGGAGAGATAGCAAAAGGAACAAAAATCTGCTTCTTGCTTTCCAGTCAACTTTGATCTTCAGAAATCTAATTGCAATATCAATTTTTATCTTCTGCCTTCTTAGTTTTAACAGAGAAACGAAAGTGCAACATTGAGATTCAAAGACTCATTGGGATAGTCAATGATGCATTCCAGAAATTAAGCAGTGTATGTGCCGCATCCCTTCAGAATGTAGGTGATTATGGACCTCCACAACATCCTGTCCCTTGTAGTTCTTAATATATTTTGAATTGTTGTTTCTCTCAAACCGTGGTCTGACATCCGTTTTATTAAACCCATCAAGTATGTCTCACACTGGTTTCCCCTGTCCCTCTTTCCCTTCATCAGCTCTGTGAGGATCAGATTCTCTAAGCCTCTCGTCCCCATTACGTGTCCCAGAAACTTCAACTGTCTCTTCCAGGTGTTAAATATAAGTTTCCTTTTTGTTTCCATTCTCTCTAAAACCTTATCGTTGCTCACACGTTAGTTCCATGGTATCCTCAGTATCCTTCTGTAGAACCATATTTCTGTAACTTCGAGTCTCTCCTTCATGTTTGTGGCGATTATCTAGCATTTGCTGCCATGTAGGAGGATAGATAAAATGTAACAGCTCAGAATTTTTTTCTTTATTTCCAACGAAATATTTCCTGTCTCTCAATACTTTGCTTAGCTTTTAGAATGCATCCTTCGGATCTGAGAGTTGCTTTTTCCATCCTCTGTTAGAACTCTTATCAGGTATTTAAATTTCTGTACCCACTTGATTTTAGCATCCCTGACCTGTAATTGACATTTTTGGTTAATCTTTTTACTGATGCATTCGAAAAAGTTCGTCAGAATCAAAGAAAAACGTATTCACCTGCTACGTGATATCCACCCTCCTGTACAACAATGAACGCTGGACAATATCCCCAAAGATGAAGATACAATTTGAAGCATCAGAAATGTAGTTTTACAGAAGGCTACTGGGGATACTATGAACATGTGAGCAACGACGAAGTTCTAGAAAAAATGGCAACACAAAAGAAACTAATACTTAACATCAGAAAAAAATTGCTGAAATTTGTAGGGCATATAATGAGAAAAGAATGATTGGCAAATTTGATACTTACAGGACAGATTAAAACCATGGGGAATAGAGGAAGGCAATGTATAACCTACTTAATGAGCTTGAGTAAATGGATGGTGAAACCAGTTTTAGAAGTGATAACAAAAATACATTTTTGACCACACTTAACCCTCTAGGGCCATTCGTATCATATTTGATACAGTATGAAAACAAGCCTTAAAAGAAATATTTTCCTGAAAAATTTTTTAAGAGAAATATTTTATAAATTTCAAATGAAAGCAGTACTGACTGCTCAGTCAATGAATACCAAATGTTTCCTTATAGGGAAATACCAAATGTTTCCTTATAGGGAAATACTGTATCAAATATGATACGAATGGCCCTAGAGGGTTAACTCTCATTTTATTTTTTGTTTTAATCATTTCACCCCAAGTAAGGCGGGAGTATCCCTAGTACGTAAGGAGTTTACAGAGAGGGAAAGAGAAAGGGAAAGAGAAGACTAAGATTATGGAGGATTGAGAAAAGAATAAAAGGTGAAACAGATTCAAGAATATAGAAGATGGCGATTGACGCTACTTTTAAATTTTTGAAGAGTGTAATTATCAGGGAAGCAGGCAAACGAGAAAAAGAGAGTTCCACATGAGGAGATTGCGAGAAAAGCTGTATCGAATAGAGGTGGCGTTTGAGTTTTGCTATTTCAAAAGTGGAACCTAAAGGACAATCTCTCTTCGAAGAGAAAAGTTCACCAGATCAGTTGCTATGAAAATATTTGTAGATCAAATAGAGGGTAATCATGTCACGTCGGTGAGAAGGGGACTGAAGTCGAGATGCCAGGTTAGGATCTATTATATTGCAAACCCTATCTGTAATTTTTTTCAAGAATCTCGAGATATACTGCAGAAGCACCAAACCAGATGTGGTCACAATATCCAATGCACGGTAGATTATATCATGTATGGCACTTAACTGACTGACTAAACAGCATGAATAATTCCAAACTCCTGGAAAGTAACTCTCTACATCTTCTTGGTCTCATATTTTCTACTGATATTAAGTAGAGCAACTACATCAAATCAATTGCTTGTTCTACTGCAATGAATGTTCGTTCATTGTGTCGTGCCAGAAATATTTTTCGTCAGATTCCATCTGTTGTATAATACCTTGGTCGGTGTGGAATAATTCCGGAGGATGGGGTCATTCATGATTGCCAGTGAAAATGATAGAATTTTCCAGGAAAGTGTACTTTGCATTGTGTGCAGGGATATGTCACGAGGTGCAGAATGCAACATGTGCAAGGTGAGTTTTTGTTTTGACAAGCGAAGGCCAGAAGAGTCAACGCCTGAGATGATATAGAGGTACTTGTAGATTTATAAATGTGCAAGATGTTTTATATCTTTGATGTGTATATGTTTCGCCTACGATAATAATTATTCATCAAGTTGGGAAATAAACCTCTTCTTTTGAAAACAAACTGCAACCAAAATGTCTGTGTTTTTCTCCCATAAATGTCAATACATAACTTCGTAACAATTCGGCGAGAGCCAAATATTGTCTATCTTTCACATATAAATGACGAAATAAACTGGTCCCAAAGTGAATCAAAGTGAATCAAAATGACTTGTTTTTATTTTTATTTTTTTACAACTGATAAAGTCGACAAACATCAGCATGTGTATATAATTAAAATTATCCAGTTATATCTTATTTGCATTTCTTCTGCTCTTTTTAACAAAGTGGTGACTTGGTCGTACTGTGAAGTGGGTAAGTCAAATCTGATGGGATTACACGCGCATCGAGGCCGCCAGTCAGCCACTGGCTGGCTGCTGTTTGCATCTCAACTTCAAACTCCGAACTAAAAACTGACACTCTGTGACAGCTGACGTCACTTAAGTAATTGTTCCCATTAAACACCTGTAGTTATCGGTACCTCTATATCATCTCAGGCGTTGACTCTTCTGGCCTTCGCTTGTCAAAACAAAAACTCACCTTGCACATGTTGCATTCTGCACCTCGTGACATATCCCTGCACACAATGCAAAGTATACTTTCCTGGAAAATTCTATCATTTTCACTGGCAATCATGAATGACCCCACCCTCCGGCATTATTCCACACCGACCAAGGTATTATACAACAGATGGAATCTGACGAAAAATATTTCTGGCACGACACAATGAACGAACATTCATTGCAGTAGAACAAGCAATTGATTTGATGTAGTTGCTCTACTTAATATCAGTAGAAAATATGAGACCAAGAAGATGTAGAGAGTTACTTTCCAGGAGTTTGGAATTATTCATGCTGTTTAGTCAGTCAGTTAAGTGCCATACATGATACACGATTGGGCGATCATGTGTCGAAAGATACATGAGTAACTGTGCAGATGATTATCTAGCAGTAGGTTGCCGTTACTTGCCAGCCAAGGTAATAGAATCCAATCTGTCCTATTATTTAACCCATAACTGGAAGGAAGAGTCATATTAATACCTTTTCCAATGGTATTTGCGCGTAAGTGAATGCTGATAGAAGGAAGAAAGATTTTCTATGATGTAAACTTATTTATAAATGGAACTCTGTGTGTGCGTGTGTGTGTGTGTGTGTGTGTGTGTGTGTGTGTGTGCGTCCGTTACCTATAGACTCCGAAACAGCTGAACCGATTTTTTTTAAAATTTACACAGTTGTACTATAAGCGTCTGTGAATGTTCTTAGCTAGGTTCTGTGCCGATGTACTCCCCGATAAATATCGAAAATCGATAATCGAAAAAATCGGGTTATAGAAGGAGTGGTTCGATTTTAATCAAATTTGATACACTCATAGAAAAAGACATAAGAAACGATATTCAGAAGTTTCAAGGTTGCAGTTCTTACAATAGTGCAGAAAATCATTAATATATATATATATATATATATATATATATATATATATATAAAAGGCAAGATGTTTGTGTGTGTGTCTGTTTATCTGCCTGCATGTCCTTTATACAAATCCACAATCTTTATCCGATTCTCACCAAACTTCACACACATATTCTTTAGGCTGAGGCTGAGGTTAAATAAGAGCAGTTTTTCTTTTTTGGAATTGTGAAATTTACAAACAATTTCTTGGTTCAGTTAACCACTGATTGAAGGTCATTATTATGAACAGTTGCCAGTTTTACTTCCCCGAGTCTGTCGGACTTGTGCTAAGACATAGTCGGTAATACTTGAACACCCAACCGGGATTCAAGTTCTTATTGATGGTCTGTTTTATTAGCTTAGAAATCGCTATGACCACGACAAACATTTTTTGTAAGCAGGCGTTAAACTTAGGACAATGAAGTATATTCAACGTGTAGCGTTGCAAGAGTTAAATTTGTTGATAGAAATGCATATTTGCATTTAAACTATATTTTTTAATTCACTTAAGTTGTTTTGTGGACTATTATCTCGTTTTCATTTTGCCACATCATCAATTAACTCGCTGTTTTTACCGCTTACGCTATGGTTGCAAATGCCTATGCAATTCTTTAGTAATCGAAAAAAGAAATTATATAATCCCACAGAATGATATCAGGAGAAAGGTGCTGGATAATATCCGTTCAACTCAACCCCAGACCCTCTCCTCGGGCTTTGGTGAAAAGACAGATGCAATTTGAGAAACGTTTCCCCTCGGACTAGATGGAACATATTTGTTGCTATCGGAGAAAGAGCAGCTGCTGTCAATTTAGATTCGCTTTATCAGTACTTCCGTTTCTGCGTTGTTTCAGTTTCCGGTTTAAGGATTTGACCTGCACACTGCCACATGAGAAAACGCACAAAACAAACTAAAAATAAATAAATGAATAAAAAAAATAAAATAAATAAAAAAAACTTCGAACTGTTGCAGATTATAAAAATCATGACAAGAACGTTTTATCATTATCCGCCTAAATTAATGGGAAAAATACACCAGCTGCCAGTTTGGGCTGGATCAGCTGCTAAAAAAAAACAAACAATATGCCAACTGGATACCAGTTTATTTCTTATTGTTCAATTATTAACTGTGTACAACCGATTTTCAGCTGTTCCTTTCGCCTGGCACAGGAGTTATCTTGGCAGATCTGTACGACCAGCTAAGACAAACTTTGTAGCCAGTTATGGCGTATGCGGTGTCTGGCCAGTGGCTCGAGTATACACGATTGGGTTCCCCTACTTTGAAAACTAACCTCGGATCACACCTCGCTTCAATCGGTGGGTCGGGTAAATATACCAGGGTTCCACAAAAAAAGTTTAACAATTTTGTTCACATTTAATAACATTTCAATCAAATTATGATTATGAAAAAATAATAAGGCTTCTTCATTAATTTATCAAGTGTTTAGACTGATATGAATTTCATAAATATTAATCAGTAAGCTGGTTTATATTGGTTTGTTGATAAATTTAACGACATTCATTACACTAGTCTACAAAGAAAAATTGATATGTCGAAACATCTCTTTTAGCTAATTTGAGGGCGCTAAATCTGAAAATGACCTTAGTTTTTCTTGGTTATCTACCATTTTTGTTGTACAGAAATGCCTCATTTTTTAAAAAATTTATTTGTTTTCTGTATATATGATATTGACCGATAGCAATATTTCTCCCATTAGAATCGTAGAAACCTTTCAATTCGTATTTAGACCAACAAATATTGGTCTGCTTATTGAAAAAAAATTCAATAACAATCAGACCTTGACTCTTAAAAAAAACACGATTGAATATAACAAGACCAAAAGTATTTTCACCAAATCATTTAATAAACTAAGAACAAAAATAAAAATTTTGTGAACATAAGAAATATGGTAAAAGTTTTCTCTTTCTTGATCGTTTGTAATGTTAAATGTTGTTTTAGTTCATTTTCACATCTTAGCAGTAGTCAGCCATCATTTGTTTGTCCCGGCGTCCCTCGTAGCACTCTTTCGTTGTTCTGATATCCTGATGGAATCGTTCTCCTTGCCCAACAGTCACATCACCGAAATTATGAACAAAATTATCTAGATGGCTATGTAATAAATGAACCTTAGTACTCATATTAGTGTATTACTGATAAGGTGTATTAGTGATAAAGTTTATCAGTTTGAATTTTGGTGATAAATTGAAAAAAATTGGTACTTCTATTTTAAAAGTTTTAAATCAAAACACTTTTTTTCTTATGAAAATAGTTTATTTCAGGTGACTGACATAAATTGCTCGGCCTATTTGAAAATTGATGGGTTTCTACGATATTTATTAAGAAAATCTTATGATCGGCCAAGACCCCAAATTGATCTTTTTTTTTAAAATGAGCGACTTCAGTACAGCAAAACTGGTAGCTAATCATGAAAATCTAAGTTTATTTTCGGAATAAACACCATCAAATTAGCTAAAAGACGTGTTTTACTTCTTGGCGCCAAAAATCGTATTGGCCAGTGTTATTTTCTAACGTACGTGTGCCGACAAAATGAAGGCATAATTTATTATTTCCTTTCTGTTATTAAAACACAAGAAAACTGAGTGCATGGTCATCAGCAAAAGATACAACCCAAAATGCCAAATACAGGTGGGGGATAACAGAATCAAACAAGTACAAGAATTTAAGTACCTAGGAAGTGTTCTAACAGGAGATGGAAAGTGCGACACGGAGATCCGAAGGCGAATTGGCATGGCAAAGGACGCGTTCCAGAAGATGAGCAAAATACTAACACACAGGAAGATCTCAATAGAAACGAAGAAAAGAGTGCTAGACTGCTACGTGATGTCAGTTCTTCAATACGGCTGTGAATGCTGGACAATATCATCAAAAATGAGGACAAAACTGGAAGCGGCCGAAATGTGGTTCTACAGAAGGATGCTACGGATATCGTGGACTGAGCATACAAGCAACGACGAAGTGTTAGAAAGAATGGCAACAAAAAGGAAATTGATGCTGAGCATCAGGAAGAGACAACTGAAGTTCCTGGGACATGCAATGAGGAAGGAGAGCCTGGAGAACCTGATACTGACTGGACAGATAGAAGGAAGGAGAGACAGAGGAAGGCAGCGGATAACATATTTGCGGGATCTGATCAGGTGGATGACGGAACGGGGGTTGCCAGGAGCAACAGGAGCAAACATACTAAGAGCCACAAGGGATAGGGAGACGTGGAGATCCATGATCGCCTACGTCCTGAAGGGACAGGGCACATAGAAGAAGAAGTGTACCCATGCCGTAAAAATGATGGAAATTGTTAGAAATTTTTGTTATACTGGGAAGAGGTGAAACAAAAACTGTGAAACAATGTAATGAGATTCAGTAGTCAGTCAGTATTGTGCCATACATGTTTGGTCGATCATACTCCTTTCGATCCCTGACTGACTAGGCAGAAGATTTTTTTTTCAGTCAGTCACTAACGTGTCATACGTGATACACGCTTAAGCGATCAAGTATATTTCGATCCATGACTGACTAGTCAAATTTTAATGTAATAAGTTGCCATTTCTTTCTGCTGGAGACTGGTTGACAGCCAAGGCTATAGAACCCAATGTGCTTTGCTATTCAACCCATGGCTAAACAGAGGGAAAAAATGATTAAATTTTTTTCCATATAGTATTTGCACGAAAATTTTAATGTAACAAGTACAACTCGAACTTGACTCTCCGGTTTCTCATTCCTAGCGGATATGCATTACACCACAACGCTTATATGGCGGCGTAATAAACCTGAGTAATGTAACAACAACTCTAAGAAGAAACTTATGAAGCTTTATTTGACTCATTCAGCTTTAGTGCCGAAAACTTTTATTTTATTATGATGAATGGTTATAAGTGAGGGGGAGAATGGGGTAGGTGATTATTTTATTCCAACACAGAGATAAAGAATTCACAACTAAAACAGACGCCAATGAAACTTTTAAGTGGCTTTACTACCTTTGTTGGTGTGATGTGATTTTTAAAAAAGTTCGAAATGCCTAGCAGATTACCCAGATCGTATATGCATGTGAAGGCAAAACGCCCTAACCGAATGTAAACAGTGTAAATAATAACTCCTCAGTTTGGAAATATAGACAAAAAATTTTATTTTCATTGCTTTTTAATCCGAGAACGTTGACATTTCATAATATTTTTTTATAACATACTATGGTATCTATGATTCATTGATTACTCCTGATATTATATAAATCGCTTTTTGCACAATAACTTTAATGTTTAACAGTGAAGAAAAATATTAGCAACAGAACGATAAAATCCTAGTACTGAGTATGACAGTAAACTGGTACTGAGTATGACGGTAAACTGGTCCTGGGTATGACGGTTAAAAGGCCTCTGATTGGGAGGTTGTGAGGAGCATGAAACCACCTCTTATGTGCTGTTGTTCCCAGGTCCACCCTTTTATAGAAATATATACATAAAATTATACTTTTATAGAAAAACATACATTTCTGAAGGGAAAATATTATCGACAATACATTTTTTGAAGAAAATATTATTACCACAACACATTTCTGAAGAACAAAATTATTACTCAGCGAGACATTTTTAATACAAAACTAGAAGACATTTTCAGTTTTTTAAAATAAAAAACTAAAAAAATTCATTAAAATCTGACTAAATCAGCATTCTCACTATAACTGAACATTAAAAAGATGACTTAAAACCCCACCTTTTTGTTATTAAATAACCCACAGAGGTTGATATGCCATTAAACAAAACTCAAACAACAAAATCCTCTAAAATTACCCCAAAATCCGCGAAAATTTTTTTCATCTTTTAATAATAGTTGCGCTTAGTTAAATTTGCAACGTATAATTAAACGTAGATAGAAAAAAAGTAAATGTTGATAAGATAGCGAGGGTCACAAAGCAGACTGTGACCCCCAATAAGGCTTTCTTCTACCGGGCGGGGAAGGATTCTGCTTGAAACCCAGATCAGCACTCTGCTTATTTTTTGACCTCAATTAAAAAAAAAAAAGAAGAAAATGTCAACGTGACTTGTTCTCACGTTGTTTAGCCGGAGTCACGGCCATGATAACCAAAGAAAAGTTACTTTCATTTTTTTGTAACTTTCGAAAATAGAAACACATTTTTTTTTAATCATCTCACCCCAAGCAAGGCATTCCACTGCCACTATTGCGCATGGGGCTACATAGGGGAAGGTAAAGAGAAGGAGTGGTTAGACATAGGGAATGACAGGAGGAAGGTGACAGATGAGTAAGGATACCGAGGATGAGGGTTGGGCAGATGGGAAGAATGTTTGATAGAATGGGAGCAGGTTAGTGTGTTAGGATGTGTCTATTGACCTTACATTTAAACTCCTGGAGATTGTAGCCGTCTGGGAAGCAATCGTGTGGAAGGGAATTCCACAGTCGGGAAGTGCGAGGAAAGAAACTGTTGGAGTAGAAGTTGCGGTTGCATTTTATCGGTTTCACTGTAAAAGGGTGGGATCTAGTTGCTAATCTAGTATCTCGTGCAAATTCGTATTTAGAGGGCACCAGTGATCTAAGTTCATCGGAGCAGAAGCTGTGAAAGTATTTATAGAAGAGACACAGGGAAGCCACGTCGCGCCGGTTGGAGAGAGACTGCAGGCGGTCTGCCAAGTCGGTATCTATCACATTACAGACCCTCCTCTGAACCTTATCGAAAAGTCCGAGGAGAATAGCAGGGGCACCCGACCAGATATGGCAGCAGTATTCAATGCACGGGCGGATGGTAGATTTATATATGTGCAGGATAGATTCAGACGGAAAAAACTTCCGGGCCCTGAGCAGAGAACCGACTTTCATAGCAGCGGATTTAGCAATGGATTCGATATAGTCATTCCATTTGAGGTCCGCTGAAAATGTGAGACCAAGGAGGCGTAGTGTATTACTCTCTGGGAGGCAAGCCTGATCCATGTTAATGGGAGGTAGGTGAGATTGTCGATGATGGTTAATTGAGAGTAGATTCGTTTTAGAAGCATTAAAATTTACTAGCCATTTCTTACCCCAGTCCAATATGGATTGATGGTCTTTTTCAATCTCGGCTGCGAGGTTAGCTTTGACGCCTACACCAGATTTTTGTAGGAGGCGAGAGTAAACTGTGGTGTCATCGGCGTACAAACCTACTTGGGCTCTTATGGAATCAGGGATATATGGGTCGAGGATATTATAGCGTGGCTATTTAGGAACATAAATGTATAGATTCTATTCGGGAGAAAGAAAAAACACTGCAGGTGTTAGGAGAAATAAATCCAACATTCGACTGTGAGAATTTCATAATTTTAAATCGGAAAGTTTATCAATGGGTCAGTCGATCTGATCATTTTTCTTTTCTTTTTATTTATTTGTTTACTGAATATACTCAATAGCCACCAAAGGTAGGGAGTTACTGAATAAGATTGTTACTAACCTTAGCATAGTCTGGCATAAGGCTAAACATGAGAAATTTAATCCACTGAATATAAGGCTCGAGAGTCACTCTGGTAGAAACCTTTTTATGATGAATGAGGTGTGTGATATAAATGAACGAGAAGATATGAACTAAAAATTATAAGAATAAAGAGGATTGATCATGAACTTGAAGTCGTTAAGAGTGCAGTGTACAGGAAAGCATCCATGCGGGAGTACGTTACATGAGTAGAAGCTGTCTGAGTTCTATTTTATTCTTATAAATGGAATACGAAGAGAATTTTGGTGATTCTTATGCGGCACCTCATCAAAAACATTTGAGATATCCTAAGCATTCACTCTCGTGATGAATTTACTATTGAGTGCTATACGAACCTCTGCGTAATGATAGTTACAACATCAGCAATGGATATTGAAAAGCCAAATCTGTACTGTTTGTCGATATGGATGATTTTTTATTTTTTATTTTTCATTGTTTTATTTTTCATTTTTTTATTTTTCATTTTTTTAATAATAGACACAAAGAGCTTTCTAGCTTTCTTTCCTTTTAGATTAAGGAGACTGATTGTGAATAAAAGAAGTTATTCGAATTTTGGTTAGTCTGAGGTGTTAGATATAATTTTTAAAGATGCTTCGGCTACGTTTTCGGTTTTCTTAGTACTGTCTGAAATTATGAGATGAATTATTCTATTCAGTCAAGTATTGTTGTTCACAAATCGGCATGAGTGGTGATTGCGTTACCAGAATTGTCAGAAAATATCAGATGAAATTTCATGCACTTACCGAGAAGAAAGGATGAATGATCAGAATGTATAGTCAACAGTTAAACATACAGACAAAGTTGCAAGCTTCGAATTTTTATATATTACCTGACTACTAACAACTATCTTGTCATCAACGACGGTGACACTGGTGTGGAGGAATGAGCAGGTGGAAAGACATCGCGCACATACGAAGAAGCAGATGGAGAGCTCTCTCTCTCTCTCTCTCTCTCTCTCTCTCTCTCACTCTCACACACACACACACAGTGTCTCTCTCTCTCTCTTTCTTCTCTTCTCTTCTTCTCTGTCTTCTGTTTCTTCGGCCAGAAACCCTGGTCTTACATAACCCCAGAATTCCTACGCATGTTTTACTTTTTCGGGTTGTCGTTTAATTGACGTCATATATGTCTAGATACATCTATCAATCATTTTCGCTGGCTATCATCTTTCAAAACCTTCTTGTTGCTTGTGTTTTCTCTTTGATGTCAATCATATCTTTATCAGATATTGCTTGTGTTTCTGACTTTTGATGTTGCACCCTGTCGCCACCATCCATGACCGGAATATATTTTTGTCAATCATATTTTTGCCGGGTCAATCATATTTTTGCCGGGTCAATCATATTTTTGCCGGGTCAAAGTAATATATTATAGAACTAGTGACATGAGAATCAACACGACAGAAAATGTGACGCAGAGATCCGAAGGTGCATTGGAATAGTTGAAGATGCCTTCCAAAAGTTAAAGAATGTATAGAGAAACAGGAAAATTTTCTTTAGAAAAAAAATCTATTTATTCATATCTATCTTCCTGAGGATCAATGAACGCTGAACAATTTATTTACAAATGAAGAGACTCGAAAAGATGTCTTTTGTACAGAAGGATGCTGAGAATACCATGAACTGAATTTTTAAGCAAATTTCAAAGAGAATGGGATCAAGAAGAAGAACTTTTTTTTAAAGTCAGAAAGGCAGTGGAAATTTCTGGAAAACCTTATGAGGAAGGGCTGCTTCGAAAATCAAATACTCACAGGACGTATCGACTAAAGAGAGAGTAAGTCAAAAACATCGATCAACTTAATGAGTTACTTTAAATGCAAAGCAGAAAAGGGAACAAATAGGAGAAAGAGTTAGGGGAGGAAGCTGTAGAGATCGATGACTGAAAGAATGATTATATTTTCATTTTTGCTTTAGCCACGACATTTCAGCCGATGTGTTCTTCAGCTTTCCTAACTCGTGTTTGACGTCCGCAGATAAACATCATCTTCAATATTTCAGTATTATTCGTAATCGGAAAAGGATATCGTATTGGCCCGTTATTTCATGAATGCATAATTACTTGCAGGCACAGATTAATGCTGTCCCCAGCAATCGAACATTCATTAAGATTTTTGCGATTGTTTTTGTAAAGATATAAAGTTACTCATAGTTAGGCCGGACTTTTAATTTCACTCAAAGACAGAAACAGGTGCTGGGAAAAAGCCAACTTCAACAGTCTTACGTTCATGGAACATTCAGCGAGAAACAAAATACTTCTCAATAACGTGAACGTCTATCAGGCTCTGTTAAAAATAACAATAGAAAGGATGGAGATATATTGGTTAGGGTTATAGTTGGTGGATTTTACAACCAATCAACCGTTGGTGGGTTATTTAAGGTCAGTCTTGGTTGGTTATATTGCCTGAGTCAATATTCAGTCAGCCAGTTAAGTGCCATACGTGACACACGCTTGGGCGATCATGTCTCGTTCGATCCAGAATTGACTAGGCGGAAGATTTTCCAGCAGTATGATGTTTCTTTCTGTGGTAGACTGGTTGCCAACCAAGGCTAAATCTGTTCTGTTATAGCTGGAGAGAGAAATGTTAGATTAAGACCTTTCCCAAAAGTATTTCAACTGGAATTTGAAATCGGATTTCCGAATTTTTATTCTCAGCCGATAACCACTGCATCACAACGAACAACAAGATGAATATTAGTCAGGTTTATAGTATATATATAGCTAAACATTTATAGTTTATAGTTAAGTATAGTTCAGTATATATATATATATATATATATATATATATATATATATATATATATATATATAGTTAAACATTGATCGGACTTATACTTGAGACTGTTGGTCAATATTTTTCGAGTTTTTACTTGTGTCTATAGGTAAACATTGATCATATTTATACATAACTCTATAGGTGAACATTGTTCGAATTTATACCGGTGTCTGTTGGTAAATATTGTTAGAGCTTATACTTGAGTCAGTATGTAAACATTGTTCGAGTTTTACTTGAGATTGTAAGTAAAAATTGATTGTCTTTATACATGAGTCTATAGGTAAACATCGTTGGGTTTACTCTTTAGTCTGTAGGTCAGTCAGCCAGTTAGTTCATTGCCATACATGATACACGCTTTGGTGATCATGCCTCGAAAGAGGCATAACTGTCTGTACATAAAATTATCCCACACTAGTTTGACATTGTGGTAGACTGGTTATAGAACCCACTCTGTCCTGTTATTGCTTTCTGTGGTAGACTGGTTGCCAGCCAAGGCTATAGAACCCGATCTGTCCTGTTATTTAACCTATAACTGGAGGGAAGAGACGGTTTAATACCTTTCTCAAGGGTATTTGCGCGTAAGTGAATGCAAGGAATTCAACTGAAATTCGAACTCGGTTCCCTAATTTCTCGTTCCAAGCCGATATTATCTGCACCACAACGCACATCATAGTCTATTGGTAAATATATAAAAACATATTCATAAATAGAACTTTGTCTGTGTGTGCTTCGATGTGTAGTGGGGGTGTCCGTTACCTATAGACTCCGAAACGACTGAACCGACTTTCTTGAAAATTTACACAGTTGTACTATAAGCGTCTGTGAATGTTCTTAGCTAGGTTCTGTGTCGATAAATATCGAAAATTGATAATCGAAAAAATTGGGTGATAGAAGGAGTGGTCCGATTTTAATCAAATTTCATACACTCATAGACAAAGACATAAGAAACCATATTCCGAAGTTTAAAGGTTGCAGTTCTTACAATAGTGCAGAAAATTGATTATATATATATAAATATATATATATATATATATAAGGCAAGATGTTTGTGTATCTGTTTATCTGCCTGTATGTCTGTATTTTTTTTTCAGCCGTTTTATTTTAGGTTTTGCTTCGGGTTTGTCTCTAAGTAGGTATAATTGTAGTTCTTAGTCTCAGCCATGATACCATGTACTCAGAGGACTTATTTAGCCTTCAAAATTCAGTTTACGACGAAAAAAACTTATTTGATATCGATACCGGGAAATAAAAATTTGACTTACATCCATTCATTTTTCTTTCAGTCTATGGTTTCGCTTTAACTGGAAACAACTATTGCATTTTAGTCTTTCGTGCCAGCGTCCAAAGAGTCTGATCTCCAGGACCATGGATTAGATTTAAAGCTTTCATTACACCCGAGCAACGCCGGGCTATACTGCTAGTCATAAATAATTTATTTTTTATCGTTACTAAATCTTTAGTACAACAACTATTTTCTTCCAGGTATTGTATGCAATTTTTTCTTGCAGCATATATCGTAATATGAACAGTAGGATGTGCTTTTTTAATTCTGTTCAATTTTGTTGATTTCTGCTGATGACATTTCTGTATATCGTAAAGAAAGCCACTAGAATTAAAATGCATTTGGTATTTCACCCGGTGCAATCAAGCTTTACCCTATGCTGGTGTGCGTCATGTCAAAATAGTTCAAGAATGTGTAAGATAAACTAATACCAATAAAATGGAAAGAAAATAATAAATAAAACTAGATATAAATAGTAAATAATACTAGATATAAATAAACAAGGGTAGGCAGCATAAGAGACACAGCTGGAACCTATACGGTATAGATATTTATCATTAAATCGTAGGAAAAGCAATACCTGAGCATTGTAAACGCGAACGGAAAAGATGTACGAAATTTGGAGAAAGGAAGAACAAACATTGTTCATTCTTTATTTATTTAAGGTATTTGTAGATTTTTAACGGAACACGTAGTAAATGACGTTCTGCTGTTCATCTAACAACTGAAAGAAATAATCTAGACCACGGGAGGTAGGCCAAAGGAGCTTATCTGTACCAGTAAGGGTAGACAAAGGTACCGTGATGTTTTTTTTTATAAGCGTTTCACCCCGAGCAAGACATTTCACTGCCACTATTGCGCAGGGGGCTACATAGAGTGGAGAAAGGATGGTTAAATATAGAAAATGTCAGAGGGTGGGTGATAGGCGGGTAAGGATACCGAGAATGAGGGTTGGGTAGATGAGAGTGTTGGGAGAATAATTGTAATTTAGTGTGATAGAATGTGTCTATTGACACTACATTTAAACACCTGGAGATTGTAGCTGTCGGGAAAGCAGACATGTGGAAGGGAATTCCACAGGCGGGAAGCGCGAGAAAAGAAGCTGTTGGAGTAGAAATTACGGTTACATCTTATCTGTTTAACTGTAAAAGAGTGGGACCTAGTTGCTAATCTAGTATCTAGTGTAAATTCGTGCTTAGGCGGCACCAATGAGCTAAGTTCATCGGAGCAGAAGCCATGAAAGTACTTGTAGAAGAGGCACAGGGAAGCCACATCACGCCGGTGAGAGAGTGGTTGCAGCCAGTCTGCCAAGTCAGTATCAACCACGTTACTGATTCTCCTTTGTATTTTGTCAAGAAACCCAAGGAGAGTAGCAGGGGCACCCGACCAGATGTGGCAGCTGTATTCAATACATTGGCGGATGGGAGATTTGTATATGTGCAGGATAGATTCAGGCGGGAAAAACTTCCGGGCCCTGTACAGAGAGCCGACTTTCATAGCGGCATATTTGGCAATGGATTCGATATAGTCATTCCATTTGAGGTCCGCCGAAGGTATAAGGCCAAGGAGGCGTAGTGTTTTACTCACTGGGAGGCAAGTCTGTTCCATGCTAATGGGAGGTAGATGCGATTGTCTATGGTGGTTAGTTGATAACAGCTTCGTTTTAGAATCATTGAAATTTACTAGCCATTTCCTACCCCAGGCCACTACGAATTGGTGGTCGTATGGTAGTTTTGGGAGGCATGCCCATTTAATACCACCTTCAATGTGCGGTTAGAGAGGAATGACTGGATGAGGTCAAACAGATGTCCAGTTATCCCGTAGCTCCGCAGTTTGCACAAGAGGCCAGCATGCCAGACCCTATCGAACGCTTTGGAGATATCCAAGGAAATGGTTCGGGCTTCGCCATTCTTGTCAAGAGCCCGGTAAAGGTACTCGGTAATGGTCGTTAGCATATCAGCAGTAGACCTGGTGAAGCGAAACCCGTACTGTTTGTCAGAGAGAAGCCTGTGGGCCGTGAGATGCTGAATCACCTCGGCGTTGATGATGGCTTCGAAAACTTTGCCGAAGATCGGAAGGAGACTAACAGGGCGGTAATTGGCGGGGTCTGAGGGTTCGCCAGAATTCTTAAATATAGGAACCACACAGGAGGACTTCCAACAAGCAGGAAAACAGGAAGCATATAGGCAGAGGTTATAGAGTTTAGAGAGGACAGAGGAGAGTTCTGAGGCACATTTCTCATTACTATGATTGGGATTCCGTCCCCGTCGCTCTCTTTGTGTGGGTCAAGTTTTGCAATTATCTTGGAGACAAGCGATGGTGTAATGTGGACGTTATTTAGTTGAGCCTTAGTTCTGGGTGGGAAGTCGGGTGTAGGTATTCCTAACCAGTCCAGTGTCGAATTGGTGGAAAATCTACGGGCAAAGCATTCAGCCTTGTCCGCTGGGGAGGTGAGAACTTCAAATTCATTGATTAATGGGGGTATTGAAATCTTGCTCTTGTTGAGCACGCTTTTGCAGAGTCGCCAGTAATCTTTGGAGCCGAGCTTAGAGGATGCTATGCGTTGCCTCATTCTGGTAGCAAACGCCCTCTTAGCTTCGTTCAGTACTTTTTTACACTTATTACGTGCTGAGACGAAAAGGCGCTTGTTTTGGTTCGACGAGCAGCTTCGATAGAGCCGGAAGAAATGGTTCCGGTGGGCAATGGCGACCGAGCAAGCGGGTGAGAACCAGGGGGACGAATTTGATTTTAGCTAGCCTTAATCCAAGAGGAGACCTCGGACGCACAGTCTTCAACAGAAAGATCGAAGACGTTGTTCCAGGGGACGTCGCAGAGGAAGTCTCGGAACGAATCCCAGTCTGCTCTCTGGTAGCAATATGATATTCTGCTGGTCTGGTTTTTTTGGGTAGAGTAAGAGTGGATTGAGATGTTGACGGAAACTACGCCGTGGTCAGAGTTTCCGAGGGGGCAGAGTTGCCTGGTAGTGCAGGAATCTGGAATGGAAGTAAAGCAGAGGTCTAGTAAGGAGTCCCTTCCGTTAGGGTTATTAGAGAAACGCGTGGGGAAGTCCACCACTTGCGTTAGAGCTTGGGTTATTGAAAAATACATGGTATGGATCCCAGCAAGGTCGGTGACAGAGTTTTCAAGCCACTTGGTGTGGTGGGCGTTAAAATCGCCGAACACAAATATATGGGCAGATGGCTGAGAAGAAATGGCCTTGTCAATATTGATAGAGATGCTATCGAGTACCGAACAGTCAGAGGAGGAGGGGGAACGGTAGAGGAAGAAGAGATAGCTAACCGAGCTTAGAAGTGAGAGACGGAAGCACATGAAAGAATGATCCAGGGATTCAAGAGATGTGACCCTGGCTAGAGGGTGTTGTTCGCTGACATATACACCAAGCCTATGCATATCGACATTGGAGTCCTTCCTGAAGAGGGGAAGGTAACCAGGAACGAAAAGCTCCGAGGAGGGGATAGAAGGGTCAAGGTTAGTCTCACATATAGCTAAGATATCGGGTGAGTTAGTTTGGAGGAATGATTCTACATTATTAAAGTTACTGCGGATACCTCGTATGTTTGTGAAGGAAACGCAGGTAGGTTTGGGCGATTTATGACTAGCTGGTTTAGTCTTGCTGTTTCGTTTGTTTAATTTCATAGTGGTTTAGTTGTGGAGAGAGAGAGAGGTCTAGAGTAGGGTCAGATGGTCACTAATTGCAGCAGGTGAAGGGTGGAGAATGGCGCCGCCTGCAGCATAATGTGGCCTCGTGGTTGCTAATCGGAAATTCATGCAGGGACGCCCGTCCATGAGCGAAATGGCACTACAGGAACCCCGATATTATTCAACTGCTGATCAGAGCAGCCTCTCAAGACGCTACGCAAGAGTTCGGGCTCCTAACTACCAGTCGGAAGCAGCAACCAGGAAACTGCCAACCCGGTACCCTCAGAATGAAAAGACGTTGCCGTCATACTCACCAACTGCAAAGAGCTTCCACCAGAACCGACATCAAGACCGAAAAAGAGATGAACCGGGAACCCCTTCCTAAACAAGAAACAAGGCGATCACCTCTACTCCTGTCCAGAAGAAGTGGGTGGAGTGTGAGACCAGGCGATAATAGGTACTATCTACTCCAATTAAAAATAAATAAATAAAAGAGTGACTGAAGTTTACTAAGATTTAACTTAGTATAAGTTGAAACTAAACTTGATAATCAAAAACAATTTACACAATCATAGTCGAAGAGTGACTAGTAGAGAACTTAGGTTAGTAACAAAGGCTTACTAGGTAGGTGACGGTCACTGAAAATGCATGAATTTCAACACCACAGAAAAAAATTATCTGTGAGTAGTGCAATCACCTATTTTTGGCGTAAAACAACTATACGTGAAAACAAGCACTATACGCTTGGGTGATTATATCTCGTTCGATCCAGAATTGACTAGACAGAAGACTGTCCAGCGGTAGGTTTCCGTTTCATTCTGTATCGATATATAAATATTATTCGAGTTTATACTTAAGTCGATAGTTAAACAATGTTCCGTTAAATCTGGAGTTTCTAGGTTACTTTTAATTGAATTTATTTTTGGGTCAAAAGGTAAGTATTATGCTCATATATTGTGAGCATGTATATAAATATAGGTAAAAATTATGCTTATTTTAACAGGTATAAACAGGTCTGGCTTTTGTATATATATATATATATATATATATATATATATATATAATACAAATTATATTATATATATAAGTGTTGTGGGATCTCCCCTTTGTACATGATAATGGACTCGACTCAGTATATATATACTCCTGCCATAGAGAGAACAGTAGCTGCCATACTTCTGGTTATTTCTTCAAATTAAAAAAGACGCTGAAAGGTCATCGTTTTTCATTCGATATCCAAGCTGAACATTACTGCGATATGTACCAGTATAACCTAGAAACTTTCTTCATGAAGTCAGTCAGTTAAGTGCCATACGTGATACACGCTTTGGGCAATCATGTCTCGAAAAGACATGACTGACTGGGCAGAAGATTATCCCGCAGTAGGTTGCCATTGATTTCTGCGGTGAACTGGTTACCGACCAAGGCTATAGAACCCAGTCTGTCCTGCTAATTAACCCATAACTGGAAGGAATAGACGAATTAATACCTTTCTCAAGGTTATTTGCGCGTAAGTGAATGCAATGAATTCGGCTGGAATTCGAACTCGGCTCCCCGACTTCTCCTTCCGAGCCGATATCCAATGCACCACAACGCACATCCTCTCTGTCTTCATGAAGACAAAGAAATAAAAAAAATTGGGGATTATGTGAAGCACTAAATCTTTTAGCATAGCATACACAACTTATACGTTAACCATTACTCTATGAAACAAAAATGATGAGGATATTCGTTCATATAATTTATGAAAAATATGTTGTATAATTTTATGCAGGTGCCGTATAAAAATATAATTATATGACGATAGAGATTTTTATTTTTTCTTTAGTCTTTGTTTTTATGTTCTACAAATTGAATTGATCATTGAAAGTCAGCTTTGGCACAATTTTTATAGAGTCCCCAATGAGGAAGAACGGAATTAATTCATGGTGACTTTCCCAAATAATTACAAAATTATTCACTCAGAATTTTTGGCAACTTTGAGTTCTTTGACGTCTTTTTGGCAGCATCAGCTTTAGATATCTGTCCAGTCGATTGCATATGATTTTGGAACGATAATTTACAAGAATTGAAATCAGCCTGTTTCCTTAGGAGATTGTTGAAGTAATGAGAACTACTGACTTTTGAACTCTAGTGAAAGCAAAAAGTTAATTTTGGTCTCATCTTTCAATAAACAAAAGAGCATAGATATATAGTTTATTATTATTATTTTTTTTAATCATGTCACCCCAAGCAAGGCATTCCACTGCTACTATAGCGCAGGGGGTTACACAGGGCGATAGATGAGTTAGGATGTACATAGGGGAAGAGTTGGAGAGAATGGGAGGGTTAGGGTGTTAGGAGGTGTCTATTGATCTTACATTTAAACTCCTGGAGGTTAGAGCCGTCGGGTAAGCAGGCATGCGGAAGGGAATTGCACAGGCGGGAAGTGCGAGAAAAGAAGCTGTTGGAGTAGAAATTGCGGTTACATTTAATCGGTTTCACTGTAAAAGGGTGGGGCCTAGGTGCCAATCTAGTATCTCGTGCAAACTCACACATAGGGGGCACCAGTGATTTAAGTTCATCAGAGCAGAAGCCATGAAAGTATTTCTAGACAAAAATCAAAAGGTGGATCTGCAATATAATATGTCCCGATTATGGCTGCTAGCCTTCAGTCACTTTTTGACCATCTGAATGTGGCTTCCCTCTATTTTGTACAAATTTTCTCGGCTTCTGCTCAGATGAGCATTATTTCCTGTTGCCCCGCCTTCATGAGTTTACCCGCGCAACTTGTTCCCACTCTTTTCCCTACAAAATAGGCAAAGGACCCGCCAATTCTACTGCAGGTGTTACTTTCCTCGCAGTCTCTCTTATGGAACTCCGTTCCCCATGTCTGCTTACCTGATCGCGTCAATCTCCGAAATCTTCTTTCTTCTCTTATTATAACCTCCTGCAAACCAGAGACAGTACTGTCTTACTTTGTGTAAAACAATTATATACACAAGTCTATCAGAATGCAATGATCTTGAAGGGGAAATCTAAAAAATGTGGCACATGAGTCCATCAGTAATTCTAGTTGTAATTGGAGCCCTCGGATAGATTGGAAAAGATTTCGATAGACTCAATGAATAGATTCATTGAACTCCTGCCCTAAAGAAACACAAAAAATGTACTCGCAAGTAAAGCACACTCTCACCTTACGAAAAACTTTAACTGTGTCAAATATGCGTATGATCTTCTGGTTCTTCTGGTTTTTGATTTGTTTTACTCAAAAAATGCCAAGCGAACCTGGATATATATATATATATATATATATATATATATATAAGCAGTATAATCTGGCGTTGCTCGGGTGTAATGAAAGCTTTAAAACTAATCCATGGTTCTTGAGCTCAGACTCTTTGGACGTTGGCACGAAAGACTTAAAAGCAGGAGTTGTTTAGAGTTAAAGCAAAACCGTAGACTGAAAAAAAATCAATGGATCTAAGTCAAATTTTGATTTCCTGGTATCGATATCAAATAAGATTTTTTCTTCGTAAATTGAATTTTGTAGGCTAAATAAGTCCTTTGAGTAAATGGCATCATGGCTGAGACTAAGAACTACAATTATACCTACTTAGAGCCAAACACGAAGCAAAAACTGAAATAAAAGGGCTGAAAAAATACAGACACACAGACACAAACACAAACATCTTGTCTTATATATATATATATTATCGATTTTCTGCACTATTGTAAAAGCTGCAACCTTGAAATTTCTGAATACAGTTTTTTATGTCTTTGTCTATGAGTGTATCAAATTTGATTAAAATCGGACCACTCCTTCTATAACCCGATGTTTTCGATTATCGATTTTCGATATTTATCGGGGGTATCTCGACACAAATCCTAGCTAAGAACACTTGCAGACGCTTATAATACAACTGTGTAAATTTTCAAGAAAATCGGTTCAGCGGTTTCGGAGTCTATAGGTAACGGACACACACACACACACACACACACACACAGAAAAGTTCTATTTATAGATAAGTTCATATATATATATATTTATATAAGGAAAATAATTACTGACGAAATATCAAATTAAGTACATTATAACATAAAGTTACTTATAAAAAACATTTTACAGTAAAGTATTACAATAAATAAATAGATATTACAATGATGGGATAAGGATAGCGAGGTTTGCTTTGTCGGCCTCGGCAGACTTTTGATCAAGGCGAGAGTAAAGTGTGGTGTCGTCTGCGTATATGCCTACTTGGGATCTTACTTTATCGGGGAGATCGTCAATGTGGATAAGGAAAAGGGTGGGACCTAGAATAGAGCCTTGAGGGACACCTGCTTTCGTTTGATAGTGTTGGGAGGCATGTCCGTTCAATGCTACCTTCATTGTGCAATCTGAGGGGAACGACTGGATTAGATCAAACAATTGTCCACTTATACCGTAGCCCAGTAGCTTGCATAGAACTCCAGCGTGCCAGACCCTGTCAAACGCTTTGGAGATGTCTAGAGCAACAGTTCGGGCTTCGCCGTTCTTGTCGAAAGCCTGGTGAATATACTCAGTAATGGTCGATAGTAAATCAGAGAAACCAAAATGGTACTTATAAATCTAAGGTTTTGAGAAATTTAAAACTAGAAAAGCACTTATAAGAAAAATAAAGTTCTTCTCTTTCTTCACTCCTCTTCTGTATGCTTTAAAGAAGAGATCAAAGTGATAAGAAAGTGAAAAGGACAGCCTTAGTACTAAATGGGCACATCACATCAAAGACAATAAAACTAAGTGAGAAACAATAAAAATAAAAATAGAAAAAAAAAGGAAAACGATAAAATTAGGCTAAAAGCAGGTTGTCATCTTGACCGTTAGGGAGGAAAAAGAAGAAAGAAGAAAAGGGAAAAAGAGTTAAAAAGAGACAAAATTAGTTAGTATGTATTCTTTGGGGCCAAATTCCAAAATGAGTATTCGCTCTGATTAGTTAAAACGAACACGCACGTAAAATTTATATTTTCCCACACACATAAACAGCAAAGTGAAGGCTTTTGTACTTAAATGTAAATCATTTGTACAACCAACATCAAACATTGACTGATGAAGAGAAACTATCCCGAAACATAAAAATTTCCGTGTCGCAATGTACAATTAATTCGTAACTAAATATATATATATATATTCTAACCTAAACATTCCAGCACTTTTACTCATAAGGTAAGAAAAACATTTAATTTTTAATAAAAAAACCTAAAATCGAACCTTCTGTTAAAAATTATTGTCTACCCATTTAAAAAATCTATGGTCTCATTATGTATCTTATTCAGACAACATTAAAAAGTGACATGTCTAGACACCAGGCTATTCTGCTTCCTTTCGTGAGCTAGATTTGAAAATTTCATGGTTACCTAATTCTCATTTTCGATTGAACAATAGTGACACACCTAAAGCATTTTCTCCAACTACCACTCCCTAATTTTCAAAATAAACATGAATTCATCTTATACTTTCAAAACAAATAATTTTCACCATTTATTTTGACATATCACCTGCATTGTTCTGAAACATGAAACATGAAAACTTTTGTGCAATAATGTAATTTTTTATAAACCATTGTAATAAGAAAATTACAATATTAGTCTCCATTCTGTTTTGCGTAGATTTATAAAAGTACATTCTTGAACAGTTGGTTTTAATCTGCGTGTTCTTTTACTTCATTTAAAACACACACACACACACACACATACACACACACACACACACATATATATATATATATATATATATATATATATATATATATATATACAAGCAGTATAGCCCGGCGTTGCTCGGGTGTAATGTAAGCTTTAAAACTAATCCATGGTCCTGGAGATCAGACTCTTTGGACGTTGGCACGAAAGACTAAAAAGCAATAGTTATTTCCAGTTAAAGCGAAACCGTAGACTGAAAGAAAAATGAATGGATGTAAGTCAAATTTTGATTTCCTGGTATCGATATCAAATAGGTTTTTTTCGTCGTAAACTGAATTTTGAATTATGTCCTCTGAGTAAATGGTATCATGGCTGAAACTAAGAACTACTATTATACCTACTTAGAGCCAAACCCGAAGCAAAAACTAAAATAAAAGGGCTGAAAAAATACTGACATACTGACAGATAAACAAACGCACACAAAAAAACTTGCCTTTTATATATATATATATATATATATATATATATATATATATATATATATATCAATTCTCTGCACTATTGTAAGAACTGCAAACTTGAAACTTATGAATATCGTTTCTTATGTCTTTATCTATGAGTGTATCAAATTAGTTTAAAATCGAACCACTCCTTCTATAACCCAATTTTTTCGATTGTCGATTTTCGATATTTATTGGGGGTACCTCGACACAAAACCTTGCTATGAACACTTATAGTACAACTGTGTAAATTTTCAAGAAGATCGGTTCAGTGGTTTTGGAGTCTATAGGTAACAGACACACACACACAGAAACAAAGTTCCATTTATATATATATATATATATATATATATATATATAGTCATCCGCAGACAGATCTGTTTCGCTGTATTACAGCTCATCAGTACGGCTTAGACTCCGATCGCTTCCTAACCCAGGATTGAAACCCGACCGAATTGGCGTCAGTCGGCGATTCTACCCCTAGGCCACGACATTGATCGAACTGTCATCTTCATCTTTTTTCCATATTCACAACGTTCCGATTGTTGTACGCTCTGACCTTCTTCAAGTGATTGGAATTTTCAGGTGAACACTTTATTTTGATCACTGGAAGATTGTTCGTATTCCATGGGCTACACCAATTTCGAAATAATAGGTCTAGTTTAAAATTCCAATCATATGAAAAAGGTCGGAACGTACAACGGCTGAAACGTCATGAATATCGCAACAAAGATGAGGACAAAGGTCCAAACAATGTAAATAATTACAATACTTCATCTCAGAACAAATATATATATATATATATATATATATATATATATATATATATATATATATATATTTGAATAAAAAGTGCGAGAAGTCGTGAACGTTTTGTTTAAAGTGTAGATTTGTTGTTGTTATTACTTTCTTCATGTATGATACATTAAGTGTTCATAACGGCATTTGTGGCGCTACACGTGTTTCGAGTCTAAAGTTGGTTCTCTTCAGGTGAATAAACTTGTGACTTCACATTTAGGGATTCGTTTGCTTTTCTAATGGCCAAAGTATCGTGTATAAATATATATAAGTTATAGGGTTTACGTGTGTGGGGTTGGTTTTTTTTCACACTCGCACGTTAAGTTTCTTTTGGTGCCTTCTTTATCTGTGAGGAATTTGATTTTGTCATTATACTCTAAAATTGTTTTCTACTGGTTCTTTTTTTTGCTTTGGGGATACTATTAGAATTTGGTGTGTGCGTGTGTGTATGTATGTGTGAGAACATTATATATATATATATATATATATATATATAAGGGGGAAGAGTAGGATGACTCAATTTTGACGAATTCAAGACCTGAGGAGAAGTCATTTGAGGACCTTATGCCACACTGTAATTCAGGTTACCATAATCAGCTTTTTCATAAGGTATAGTAGGTTCTGCACAAGCATTCACACATTATAATCAAATAGTGTAAATAGCCTGACTGTTGGTCTTTAGAACTGAGTTGCTTGGCCCTCATACGCCGAAAATGAGAGGAGAGTCTAATATATATATATATATAATATTATTTGCATATTATTATTATTATTATTATTATTATTATTATTATTATTATGTTATTTTTCATCATATTTCGATTTCTGCTTTGGTCTCACTACCAACCAAGTCTGCGGGGAGACCTAAGGCAGGTAGTGGCGTGTTGTTATGGCTCTATTTCATGTTTTTCTATCTTCCCTATCATCTCCAGCATTACATAGATAAAGTTTTTCTTAGTGTGTGGGCTGTACTTAATAAGACAATTTTTTGTATGTCTCTTAAGCTGGGGTTTCCAGGGATTCTTTCAATGTGTTGTTTTGTTCCATTTTTTGTCATTCCAAGTGCACCTACTATCACTGGCACAACTCTTGTTTTCAATTTCCACATTTTTTCTATTTCAATTTCCAGGTCTTTATATTTTGACAGTTTTTCAAATTCCTTGATTGCTATGTTACAATCCGCTGGACAAGCCATATCAATTAATAGACAAGTTTTCTCCTTCTGGTTTTTAACAATAATGTCTGGCCTGTTTGCTTCAATTTTTCTGTCTGTGTAGATGGTGTAATCCCATAGAATGGTTACATCTTCTATTTCTGTAACCGGTGCTGGGTGATGTTCATAACAATGTTTGCCTACAGCTTTTCCATAATGTTTGCATATTGCCCAATGTAAATATTGCCCAACTCTATCGTGGCGATTTTTATATTCATTTGGGGCAAGCACAGAACAGCCTGAGATTAGGTGGTCTATTGTTTCTTGGTGTTTATCACAAAACCTGCATTTTGGATCCATATTATTATGCATAATATTTGCCTCAAAGTTTCTCGTGAAAAGACTTTGGTCTTGTGCTGCAAGAATAAAGCCTTCAGTTTCGGACTTTAATCCAGATGCACGTAACCATCGATGAGTATTAACTTTGTCAACATTGGATTTATTGGCACGTACTGGATATTGGCCATGCAGAGGTTTGTCTTGCCAGCGCTGTTTCATCTGTTCAAGAGCTTTATCTTTGGCTTTCATTTTCATATTCTTTGCCGCAATAGTCGGCTCTTGGCTTCCGTTCTGCTTTTCTACAGAATCTACTAACTGTAAATCTTGTTTGAATTTACTGCCTTCTTTTATTATTGAATATTTTTCTTTCTTCATGTTGCCTTACTAATTGTAACATCCAATCCTTTGTTGTTTCTATGTATGTTAGTAAGCCAATAGTTGTTATTATTATTATTATTATTATTATTATTATTATTATTATTATTATTATTATTATTATAATAACAGCTACAACAACAATAATAATAACAATATAAAAAATGGCACGATTGTGTGGGGCAGTATTTACAATAGATAATGGGAAAACACTTTTTGAAAAGATGTTAACACTGGTATGAATATCACCCAGCACCGGTTACAGAAACAGAAGGGATTGCATTTCTTTGAGATTATACTATCGCAATCAAGGAATTTGAAAAAAACTACCAAAACAGAAAGACTTAGAAATCGAAATAGCAAAAAAGTGAAAATTGAAAACATGAATAGTACTAGTCATAGAAGGTGCACTTGGAGTGATGAAAAAGGAACACAACAACATATTAAAAAATCCCTGGAAATCCCAGCTTAAGAGAAATACAAAATATTGACTTGATAACTACAGCCCACGTACTAAGAACTTTGTCCATATAACGCTAGTGATATTATCACAGAAAAACAAATCATGAAATGTAGCCATAACAACACACAACCTGCTTTAGATTTTCCCAGAGACTTTGTAGGTTGTGTGACCATAGCAGAAATAAAAAATGATGATGAAAATGACAATAATAATAATAATAATTATAATGATAATTTAGCCATCATCCTGAACCAGTAACAGAAGGAGATAAAGTCTATATTATTTAATTATGTTCTGATAGATTCATGCCTTTCCACCAAAGGCATCTCTGCAAAAGACAAAACCAACAGGCTAGCATTTGAACTCGGCTCGCCGAATCCTCTTCGATTTTTCTTTTTTTTTTTTTTTAATCGTGTCACCCCAGGCAAGGCATTCCACTGCCACTATAGCGCAGGGGGTTACATAGAGCGATTGGGTATAGGAAATGTCAGAAGGAGGGTGATAGACGAGTTAGGATGTACATAGGGAGAGAGTTGGGGAGGGTGGGTGTGAGTTAGTGTGTTAGGAGGTGTCTATTGACCCTGCATTTAAACTCCTGGAGGTTGTAGCCGTCGGGGAAGCAAGCATGCAGTAGGGAATTGAACAGGCGGGAAGTGCGAGGAAAGAAGCTGTTGGAGTAGAAATTGCGGTTACATTTCATCGGTTTCACTGCAAAAGGGTGGGACCTAGTTGCTAATCTAGTATATCGTGCAAATTCACATCTAGGGGGCACCAGTGATTTAAGTTCGTCAGAACAGAAGCCATGAAAGTATTTCCCGCTACCTTATCCGGACATTTTTCCTTTTTTCATCTTTGACAAGGTGACTTGCGCAGAAATTCGCTGAAGATGCATGTACGATCGTCGAAAGAAAGAAAAATGAAGCTAGAAATGTCGCATATGATCCACTCAGCACAGCACTTCCTCCCCGACGAAGCCTTACTTTTATCATATGTTTTAGATTCCGAAAAAATTCGTGCTTCGCCTTGATATCAGCAACTAAAAGAACATGGGAGAGAGAGAGAGAGAGAGAGAGAGAGAAAGAGAGGGGAGAGGGATAGAAAGAGAGAGATAAAGAGACAGAGACAGAGAGGAAGAGGGGAAAGAGAAAGGGTAGGGGAAAATGTAACGGCTGTTGTGTAGTTGGTATCTCAAATAATGTACGCATTGTTACCTTCGGCCTTTTCTCAAATTAGCCTTCTGTACACAGAAAACATTACTCGAAAGAAAATAAAGCTCATTCAGGCGGCATTAATGTCTGCTATACATACCAACTTTGTTTATTTTATTTTATTTTATTATTTTTTATTTATTTATTTATTTAATTTTGTTTTTTTAGAACAGGCTTTAGCAGTGAGTCTCTTCCGGGCTTACTCCTATTCATCTAATTTATCTATCTCTTTTATAGCTTTTCAAATCTAGCTTCTTGGCATGTAGACAACGGCGTCTTTATTACAAACTGCGTGTTAATTCATAACTGTGCGAACAGGACCCTCGGGGAAGAACGTGTGTCCGGATGCGAGAAGCATGAATGAAAATGTGTTTTCCTTCCGACGACAGATATAGGTTATTGTCTTAGCAGATTCTAATCGAAACACTACGCCAAACACGAGACGAAACCAGTCTTTTTCCTCGCTCGATTGCGTAATCAAATCAACTTTATTCTCTGTTCAAAATATGCGAACGGCATAATTACATTTAATCATGCATATTTTAAGATTCTGGTTAATTAATATTCTTTTTTTTTCTTTTTTTTTTTTTTGTAATAAGGTTACTTAATAGTTTATTTGGGTTATTGCCGTAGGTTAGCATTAGGAGCATTTAATTCAAACCAGCTTGATGCAAAAAGATCGATTTTTATTTCGCTGCAACAGTAGTCATGTCAGCGAAATAAAATACTTTGTTGAGTTGGATCAAAAAAATGGTGCGTTTTTGTCATCAGATGACATGAAGTGCGTTTGCTTTAATTTATCTTTCGTCAAATTTTGTTCGTGTTATTCTAACTGCATTTCTTCTTCTTCTTCTTCTTCTTCTTCTTCTTCTTCTTTTTTTTTTAATCATCTCACCCCAAGCAAGACATTTCACTGCCACTGTTGCGCAGGGGGTTACATAGGGGAAAGCAATGAGAAAGAGTGGTTAGGGGGTTATATAGGGGAAAGTGATGTGAAAGAGTGGTTGGGGGTTATATAGGGAAAGTGATGAAAAAGAGTGGTTGGGGGTTATATAGGGAAAGTGATGAGAAAGAGTGGTTAGGGGGTTACATAGGGGAAAGTGATGAAAAAGAGTGGTTGGGGGTTATATAGGGAAAGTGATGAGAAAGAGTGGTTAGGGGGTTACATAGGGGAAAGTGATGAGAAAGAGTGGTTAGGGGGTTACATAGGGGAAAGTGGTGAAAAAGAGTGGTTGGGGGTTATATAGGGAAAGTGATGAGAAAGAGTGGTTAGGGGGTTACATAGGGGAAAGTGATGAGAAAGAGTGGTTAGGGGGTTACATAGGGGAAAGTGGTGAAAAAGAGTGGTTGGGGGTTATATAGGGGAAAGTGATGAGAAAGAGTGGTTAGTTGGTTACATAGGGGAAACTGATAGGAAATATCAGAAGGAGGGTGATATACGGGTAATTATGCCGAGAGGACGTAGGTGATGTGGTTCTTCACTATTTCTTGTCCTTTCAAGCTCTTATTAAATTTTCTCTTTTTGTTATTTCTTCTAAATCCTTTTCCGACAGCCATTTACTCAAACTCAATAAATATATCACGCGTTGTTTTCCTGTCATCTCTTGCCATATGAGCATGTTATTTACTTCGCCTCACCCCAGAAACGTGATGTGACACAAAGTCGTGTTTATGGTGTCGAACCCGATCGCGCACGCTCGAAATTGCCCCGCTCCTGCAACCGTCGGATGCGCTGGCCTCGGCGGCAACAACCGATCCACTACTATAGTGCAATCAGGTGGTACAGCCACAGGTATCTGTTCCCCGGGACCGGGCATCCCCCAGTATTTTATTTTCCTCGGCGGTGTATCTGTCCGAGGCGAGAGATAATATCGTGTCGCACTTTGCCTAAAGAAACAAAGATGCAACTGAAGGATGAGAAACCTTGTGCAGCATGTACCAGGTAAGTCCTGTCCTGTGAGTATCAAATTCTCTAAGTCATCTTCCTCATCATGCGCCCTAGAAAACTGGGGCAAAATTCTGATTTTTTCAAACTATAGAATTAAATGAATAATAAAAAAGTATCGGTCTTCCACCATCTAAGTACTAACAGGACTTGACATTGTTTTGATATTGTGGTGGAACGAGAACGGGAACTTTTAGCGAGATTTGTTGCGTTACAGAAAATAAAGTTAGTCTATGCGCTCATGTGCAAATTAACTGAAACAACTGCTTTAGTTTCCCTTATTTCACATTACGGTTAGTTTTAGACCCACTGGAGTGACAGGGTGTAATCGATTTCTATATCTTCCTCAGATGAGGTCATTTGTAGTAGTGTGAAGTAATATGAATCTACTTTCGGGGTGTATGATAAAATTTGTTTGACCTTAAAAATATTGCGTCATCCAGGATTTCATCAGATTTTTATCACACCCAGACACTACTGTCTCAGCTATTGATTATTTGTCCGACGGCCATGGTCTGAGATGGGCGTTACTCCAAGGAAGCGTACAAAAATTGTAACGCTGTACAAACACCCTGGCAAGCCTTACAGAGAGATCTCAGGTATTGTTGGTGTCAGCCTTTCAACTGGCAGGGCATAGAAACGAACTGGATCCATCAGTCGAAAACGTAAAGGAATATGCGGTTGGAAGAGAAAATCAACGCCCAGCGACGACGTATACGTGATCTGGGAAAATGTGAAAGATCCTAGAAAGACATTATTCGTTTTGTTTCAATTAATTTGCACAAGAGAGTATACTGAAACGAATCGCTATTTGACCATGCAATTTAAACTGGAAATCGGAAAAGAGAAAGTGATCGTTATGGATCGAGCATGTGAGCAATGATTAGGTCTTGGAAATGATGGAAACAAAAAGGAAATTAATACTGAGTATCAGGAAGAGACAGCTGAAGTTCCTGGGACAAGGAGGGCTTGGAGAGCCTGATACTAACAGGCCAGATAGAGGGAAAAAGAAACGGGAAAGCAACGGATAACATTTGAAGGACCTAATCAGGTGGTTGACGGAACGAGGATTGCATGGTGTAACAGGAGAAGGCGTGCTCAGAGCCACCAGGGATAGGGAAACGTGGAAAGCCATGATCGCCTACGTCCTGAAGGGACAGAGCACACAGAAGAAGAAGAAGGTATCAGAAATTAAAGCATGTTTTGCTAGTAAGACAATCATAGATGGCAATTGGTTTGTACGCGAGGTAAATCGCCCTGTAATAAAATAGAATATTAACGTATTCATATACGTGTAGATAAAACTGTGTGCGTGGGCGGATACGTCATCACTGGAATGAGGTGTACATCCTGGTTCTTATGAATTGTTTCTTTTTATTATTGATTATCGATTTTTAAGAACGCCATAAAATATTTCAATAAAGTTAATTAATATTCGTTTTTTCCGCCCCAGCACCGATTCTTCACATGTATATACATATGGAAGCTAAAATAAAAATAAACATATACCCGTACATATCTGATGCAAACGGGTAAATATAGATATATACCTATGTATACGGAGATATATATTTTCAATAGGCAAATGAGTTTTTTGCGTGGGAATCTGCGTGTAAATACCATAATAATCTCCGCAAATATTTAATCTCTCTCTCTCTCTCTCTCTCTCTCTCTCTCTCTCTCTCTCTCTGGGTACCTCGACGAGGTGCAATGGTTAGCAAGCTTGCCCCGCTAGAACCTATTACATCTAAATATTGAGTTCGATCCTCACGCAGTACGCCATACTTTCGGCCTTGTGCCACGTCTAAGCAGTGCTTAAAAATTACCTTTGGGGTCCTCGACGTGGTATAATGGTTAGCTAGCTTGTCTCGCTAGAGCCTACTACAACTGAGTAGTGGTGTTAGTCCTCACTGGGTACCCTGTACTTTCGGCTTTAGAAAATCGTCTCTTTACTTTCCCTCAACGTGGTGTAATGGTTAACAAGCTTGACTCGCTAGAATCATAACAATTGAGTAATGAGTTCTGGGTGCCCTCCCTGGGTGTTTTATACTTTGAGCCTTGCGCCACATCTAAGCAAGGCATAGAAAATCATTATCGCTTTCGGCTGGGAAGCATGGCCACTTATCGCCAGCTGAGATAAGCTTAGTACCCAGTCATCGTGTATGTGGATGCAGGGTACATTTTGACCAACAGCCTCAGGTCCCCACGTTAAAACTGACCTTGTGTTAACTCACCTCAGTGGTGGGTGGCAGGGTAAATACCCTCTCTTTTTGGGGCACCGCGACATGGTTTAATGATTACCAATCCTGTTTCGCTATAATCATTACAATTAATACTTTCGGCTGTGTGCTGCATCTAAGCTGAACTTTGAAAAACACGACTCCTCTCGCTCTGTTTTTACGACAAACTAGCAGTATAGCCCGGCGTTGCTCGGGTGTAATGAAAGCTTTAAAACTAATCCAGGGTCCTGGAGATCAGACTCTTTGGACGTTGGCACGAAAGACTAAAAAGTAATAGTTGTTTCCAGTTAAAGCGAAACCGTAGACTAAAAGAAAAATGAATGGATGTAAGTCAAATTTTAATTTCCTCGTATCAATATCCAGGCTTTTTTCGTCGTAAACTAAATTTTGAAGGCTAAATAAGTCCTCTGAGTAAATGGTATCATGGCTGAGACTAAGAACTACAATTATACATACTTAGAGCCAAACACGAAGCAAAAACTAAAATAAAATCGCTGAAAAAAATACAGACATAGAGGTAGATAAACAGACACACACACAAACATCTTGCTTTTATATATAAATATTATCGTTTTTCTGCACTATTGTAAAAACTGCAACCTTGAAACTTCTGAATATCGTTTCTTATGTCTTTGTCTATGAGTGTATCAAATTTGATTAAAATCGGACCAATCCTTCTATAACCCGATTTTTTCGATTATCGATTTTCGATATTTATCGGGTGTATCTCGACACAAAACCTAGCTAAGAACACTCGCAGACGCTTATAGTACAACTGTGTAAATTTTCAAGAAAATCGGTTCAGCCGTTTCGGAGTCTATAGGTAACGGACACACACACACACACACACACAGTTCCATTTATAAATAAGTTCAGATTAACTTAGGATATGTGGCCCTATCCACCTTTTATTTTTGTTCCCACTTCTTTTAGTTTAATTCCCCATTTCCTCGCCAGTTTGGCGACCAGAAACTTTTGTTCCCTGGTGGATGAAGGACACTTTTCGTTTTCCAAGTGTGTTTTTTTTCGTATTTGTTATCGTGTCTGAATGTGTTTAATTATGTGCATGTTTGGTTTATAAAAGTAATCACAGTCGCTTTGCCTACGTTCATAATTTGGTTGGTTTAGTGATCTTCCAGAATTCGTGAGAAACAATTAGTTTATTTTCAACTTTGGCCTGGACAGATCCTGCGTAGGAGCACATTGTGCTTTCCAGAAATTTCTTACAGCAATTTCAGGTGGTTCTCTAAGATGGAAAGGCTAGACTACACTGTTCCTTGCGTTAGACGTTGAAGTAGTGGTTCCGGTGATCTATGGCTGCAGGGTATTCAGGGTAGAACTATGGCTGACTGTTTTTTACTGGGTCTTTTTTTTTGCAGGTGGTTATAAAAGACCCCATTCCAGAAAGGATCTATTAGGAGATTAAGGCAGCAGTTTTAGAGGCAGAAAGTTTGAAGAAGGTTGAAAAAAGAACTTCCGTCATATTGAACCCAGTTATCCCAGTCTGCTTTCTCATAGTAAAAAATCAATCTGGACACTGAATAGGGAATAGTTTCACGTGCCAATGAGGGGGTAAAAATTTTGCTGAGCATTTGTCAGCAAAGGATGTTAGATAAAAGGATGAGATGGTTCGCTTGCTGTCATCATCGGTCTTGTTAGTGTTACACTAACCGCTCTTTGTAGTGAACACTGAATCCACAGTGTATGTGAAAAATGATAGGGGGAAATTCGGTGAGGATATCGTTAATCTTCTCTGATATTCAATCAAAAATTACCGACCCTTCATCCTAAGGACGATACAAAGCAAAGAGGAATGGGGTACTATGGATAAGAGCCACACGAAAGCCCATATACGGGATATCAGGATCCTTGCTTTTTGTGTGTGTGTGTGTGTGTGTGTGTGTGTGTGTGTGTGTGTAACGACCATAGGGAAGCCCGTCCTTGATGACCGAACCCTTGACCGTGGGGATTTAGGTGGTCACATTTTGTTATAATTGGTGAGTAGACCGGAATTATGAGATCCGACAATCCGATTGGGGTATTCATGCCCGTTTTAGACTGGAAGAAGTAAGCTTTTCTATTTACTTATCAATTGAATTTAGCTTGCTCATTTCTGAGTACTTTAGTAGCTATCTATCTATCTATCTATCTATCTATCTATCTATCTATCTATCTATCTATCTCAGTCTATTCATTATCTATCTATCTATCTATCTCAGCCTATTCACGATCTATCTATCTATCTATCTATCTATCTATCTATCTATCTATCTATCTATCTATCTATCTATCTCAGCCTATACACGATCTATCTATCTATCTATCTATCTATCTATCTATCTATCTCAGCCTATTCATTATCTATCTAGCTAGCTAGCTATCGCAGTGTCTTCATATTTATCTACTACGTAATTTACAATATTTGCATGAATACGATTTTTTTTATCCAAAAATATTTTTGTTAGACAAAAATTATTGAACATAAAGGAATGTTCTGTTTTCCTCAAAGTAAATGCATTTCACTGTTTTCCTTAAATTGAATAATCACTTTCCTTTTCTTTTGTTTAATAACAATAATAATTAGAAGAGATTTAGTCATCCTCAACCCAATTAAAGATCAATATCAAATAAAGGAGGTGTTCATATATGCTGACTACAATATGGAAGCAGAGCTACCAGTAAAGATCAACAGCTACTGTAACGTGAAGGTTGGGATTGTCAGGTTCTGGAAACTTCTGGGGGAAAATGCTAAAGTAATCACGGTAATGTTTGAGGCAATCATATCGCATTGAAGTGTAAAGTATTTGTCCACCAGCTCGGTTTAAAATATACTTTGCGAGCGCTATAAAAAAAAAATATACAAGCACACTTCAAAAAATACTGTCTGAAGTCCTTGTACTTTTACAGTTTGTATCTTCCCTAGTACTCAACACATCTGCACAATAACCGTATCATTATACATTCAGAAACCTAGCGCACCGGCTTCAAACAATTAATCACCAGAGTAATGTAGCTTCCTGTGCCTTTTTATTAATACTTTCACGGTAATTGTATCTACACTGTACTGCGATGTGCGCAAAGGTGTAGACTCGGAATGAGGAATTAGAGAGCCGAGTTCAAGTTGAATTCGTTGCATTCATTTACGCGCAAATACCTTTGGGAAAGGTATGGATCTTCTCCTCCTTCCAGCTATAGGGTGAATAGCAGGACAGATTTGGTTCTATAACCTTAGTCGACCACAGAAAGAAATGACAACCTACTGTAGGAAGAGGTCTTGGGTATGACGGTAAACTGCATCCGGCAGTAAGGCCTCTGATTGGGAGGTTGTGAGGAGAATGGAACACCGTCTTAATTGCTGTTGTTCTCAGGTCCACCCTGACTCGGAGTGGTAGCACCTGTTAGGGTCCCATCTATGGGTAAATAGTTAATCCCCCAACCTTGGTCAAAACACTATGGAATTATACAAAATACACTTTTATAGAAATATATGCATAAAAATAAACTTTTATAGAAAAATATACATTTTTGAAGAAAAAATTATTACCATAACACATTTTTTGAAAGAAAAAAATTATCGCCATAATACATTTTTGAAAGAAAAAAATTATTACCAGCAATACATGTTTTAATAGAAAACTAGAAGACATCTTCAGTTTTCTAAAAAAAACATAAAAAATTTTTCATCAAAATGTGACTAAATCAACATTTTCGCGATCACCGAACATTAAAAAATACTTTAAAACCCTACCTTTTTGGCATTACAAACAGAGGTGCTGATATGCCGTTAATCAAAACTCGAACTCAAACTGTGGGAAGATCTGCCAAGACAGTCATAGATCGAATGAAACATGACCGCCCTAGCTTATATAACGTATGGCACTTAATTGACTGATTACGATGAGATCTTGTACTGGCAACAAGGTCTCATCATTGTACAGTTTAATTAGCTGGATGTAACCGTAAGTTCTATACTAGCAGTTCCTTCTATTGCAATTATCCCTTGTGGAACTCTCTTTCGGCTCCATGCTTCCCAGACAATTTTGATCTTTAAAATTGCATCTCAATCGTTATCTACTGATTTTTTTTATTCCTATTCTTTTATTGTTTTCTATATACTAGTCTCTAATACCACGACCTGGGGAGTAAACCTGATTAGAAGCCCTGAGCAGTGATTTGTGACTCTTGCTATCTTATTTTTTATTAATATATTAATATTTGCTTTTTTCTACCCATATTTTCTGCCCATTTGCATTTTATACGAGTACTATCTTATAAAAATTTAGATGAAGTAGAGTGGGGGCGGATATCATAGATTCTGGAGGGGAGGTGTATGGTAGCCCACAAGGATTTTGCACCGACCATGGAGGAAATGAATTAAAAAAAATAATAATTATCATAAAGGCTATCATAGATAAAACAGACTTACAGTAGGTTGTGTAGAAATGTGCTGACAGTCAACGAGCTCATACACATTCCAGGAATCTTTAAAGAATTTTTCATTGATTGATTTGTGTTTTTCGACTTATCAACCTGTTGAAGGTTATTTATAGTCAGAAAATATTTTTGGATTGTACCGTTTTGGGGGGGATAATAATGTCTTACTGATAAACATCCTACTGATTAACCCATAGCTGGAGAAAAGAAGAAATGGATTCATGCTTTTCCGAAGCGTAATGAATATAACGAAGCCGATTGGAATTGAAACTCTACTCTCCGATTTCCAATTTCAAGCCTTTACCCATGACACAATCTGCGCATTCCAAGCTTTCAGCACTTGGTTTTCATAATTTGGAAATCTGGTGCAACACGATCTGTTTCGTCTAATTTCTGTCTGTCTTTGAGCGGTTTTAAGCAAATTTTAGAAAGGAACAAGAGTAAATTTCAGTATCTACAGCGTATTTGCTTTTATCTTGACAAACATAATCACTTAATTATGACAAGTTTTCATACAACAGCATCATATTTTGTATTATTTAATAAAATCACCAAAAGACGAATTCAAATTTGAATTTTTTTGTAGAAAAGGAAACCTAGAGAAAGACGAAAAAATAACTGTAAATGTATTGGAGTAGCTACTGATATTTGTATATTTATTAAATGAAAAATTCCAAAAATCTCTCATTTTCAGTTGTATTATTTTAAAGAAATGCAAGATGACCCAAAACATTTGCATTGTAGCGTATATTTATATATATATATATATATATATATATATATATATATATATATATTTGTACACATTTGCATTGTAGCGTATATATATATATATATATATATATATATATATATATATATTAATTATTTCTTTAGAATATGTGCAAACAATAAACTACTCAAAAATTGTATATTGTTTCGACTTTGAAAGAACAATGTCTCATCAGGTAGTTAATAATGATGGTAATAAACGTTTTATTGAAAAAAAAATAATTTGAATTTTTACTACGTACCAAAAAAAAAAAAATCCCAAAAAATGAAAGAAAGTGGTATTTTTTGTTTTTAATTTTTTTTAAAATTTTGTTTCAATAAAACGTTTATTACCATCATTATTTACTACCTGATGAGACATTGTTCTTTGAATGTCGAAACAAATTGTACAATTTTGTAGTAGTTTGTAGTTTGCACATTTTCTAAAGTAATAATCAATAATAATTATTCATTTTTATATTGAGCACTGTTTTAAATGTTCTGAACGTTGTAATTATTTTCTTCGTTCTTATTCATTTGGATGACTCAATATTCATTCATGTCTTCCTCATATTTTCACACTTCTTATTGTTCTATCAATTAATTGTAATCCGTTCATTTCTGTCTCTGTACGTTAATATCTATGTGACATTCATCCCTCACATATCTATATCTAATATCTATCTATGTGACATTTATCCTTTTTGTTCTATCTATCTATCTATCTATCTATCTATCTATCTATCTATCTATCTATCTATCTATCTATCTCAGACTGTTCATATCTATCTATCTATCTATCTATCTATCTATCTATCTATCTATCTCAGACTGTTCATATCTATCTATCTATCTATCTATCTATCTATCTATCTATCTATCTATCTATCTATCTATTGATTGATTGATTTGTTTCTACGGTTTATCAACCTATCGGGGATTGGGGTATTTGAAACCGAAATATATTTTTCTGATTGTAAAATAATTCTTTAGATTGCGTGTGAATATTGCATTACGAATTTTTTTGTTCAGAATAACATTTGCTTTTCTAGACAGAAGTTTTACTATTTAACCCATAGCTGGTCGAAAAAACGAAGTTATACATTTCTCAACGGTATTTACGCATAAGTGAATATAACGAACTCGACTGGAATTTTAACTCAGCTCTCTGATTTCTTATTCATAGCTACTATCTATTATACCACTAGCACATTTCTATGTTTCAATATAATGCTTATAGAAGATTACAGAGGCTTTATTTTGGGAAGTAAAATAAAATCTATTAAAAGCATTCACAAACATTACTTACATTACAAATAAATAATGAATTCGATCTTCAATGGGTCCCCCATACTTTCGGCCTTGTACCACATATAAGCTATGCTTAGACAATCACCCTAAAACAAAAAGAATGTGATCAGTAGTCCAAAAAATTCTTGGAACGATGACTCTTCAAAGAATTAAAAACGGTAATTTAGACAAAAAGAATGAGACTAACGGTCCGAATAATTCTTGGAATAATAATAACTCTTCGTTGTGGTGCATTGGACATCGGCTCGGAACGAGAAATCGGGAAGCCGAGTTCGAATTCCAGCTGAATCCATTGCATTCACTTACGCGCAAATACCCTTGGGAAAGGTATTAATCCGTCTCTTCCTTCCAGTTATGGGTTAAATAACAGGACAGATTGGGTTCTATAGCCTTGGTCAGCAACCAGTCTACCGCAGAAAGCAATGGCAACCTACTGCGGGATAATATTCTGCCCAGTCTGTCATGTCTCTTTCGAGACATGATCGTCCAAGTGTGTATCACGTATGGCACTTAACTGACTGACTGACCTCAAAAAATGAGATCAGTAATCTGAACAGCACCTGGAAAGATAATGACTCTTTTCAAAATTATAGAAAGTAACTTAAACAAAATGAATTAAACCAATACTTACGTAATGCCATCTCTGTTAGTGTTAATCATGGAAACTGGAACACCGATTGTGTTTCGGAGGCATACAGTTAGAACAATCTATAAGACAAACAGTCTCAGTATCAGCGTGATTTCCGCATCAAGTGTGTATTTTTCAACATGGATTTGCCAGACCCACACCCAACAAGTTTTAAATGCAAAGTTGTTCTTCCCCAAGACTGCTTCACAACCAAGGCTAGATATCAAAAAATTCTCTTCAATTTAATTCTTAAAAAAGGATGAAAATAGACTAATTTCTACCTTTGCTAACTGTATTTGTGCAGAATCGAACGCTGCAAACACGGGCAGAATTTTAGCTCCACAATTCGATTCCACTTGTTGAGGCAATCACCACTACGCCACGCACCAAATATACAAATAATTTGCAATTATCTACGTCAATTCATAGTAAATAAAAATAATTAAAAAGAAATATTTATATTACTTTTGATGCCGTGACCAGGATTTGAACATAGGTTACTTCGTATCTAAGACCAAACAAAGATATACCCCATGAATGAATCGTAGTTCGAGGAATGGTTCTCACGGGACGAGCTAGCTGGGGCAGTTAACATTTCCTGAGATTCCATTCCATTTTCCCGTTCGCCAGATTATCGTGGCTATAAAGAGACACAATCAATCTTGTCAGGGCTAAGGAGGATAACGTGAAAGGATTTATTATTTTCTCTCTTTTGTTTTATTTGGGATTTAATTTCCCTTGCTAGCTACAAAACCCAACACTACACAAATCCCTAGTTTTGCTTCTGCGACATCTTAATTAATTTTTTGAAATAAACCTGTCTCTAGCGCCGAGCCGTGAAGCGTTGACAAATAATCCATTTGTAATAGTTTTGCTTCCACAGTATCATACAATTCTCTTGCGATTTAAAAAGGTCCATTTTTATCAGCGGCCGGCATGATGCGCGAACTGGTTGCCAAGTCCCATTTGGTGTCTATTCTGAACGCGGTTGATTCTTCGCTGAAGGCAGGGATTTATTTAAGCCCCTAAGGCATCCATTATCCCTCTTATCAAGCCTTTCCACCTGACATGTTTAAACACTTGTTTCAGTATCGAAGCATCTATCGATATTTGCTGATCTTAGCTAAGTATGGAACTCCGGGTGTGTTTTGAAAGTGCTTCAGTTGTTATGATATATCAGACAAACTTGCTAACCGTTTCTCTTACTTTCTTTTTAATATATTCATTGCTGCTTAGGTTGGTAAGGAGACCACATGTGCTGCCGCGGCTGTAGCAGTTGTGTTTCTGTCCTGCTATTTACCCATAACCGAAAGGAGGGGAGAAGGGATGGATTTTGCAGTTGAAATAAGGAAAGCCATCAATGCGCATAATCGGGACTGACTTCGTTTTTTGAAATGAGACATTATCAGTCCAATATTTTTTTCAGACAACTGATTCATTTCTTTTTTATTAAGATACTTTCTGTAATTTTGAGAAAAGTCATTGTTATTTCAAGTGCTGTTCGGACTAATGATCTCATTCTTTTTGCTTAAGACACCTTTCATTATTTGTGAAAAGTCATTTGAGAATTGTTGAGAATACTGATCACATTTTTTTTAGATATCTAATTTTAAGAAGAGTCATTAATATTTCAAGAATTATTTGGACTATTGATCTCATTCTTTTTGTTTAAATTATCGTTTTTAATTTTGTAAAGAGTCATTATCATTACAAGAGTTGTTCTGACTAACGATCTCATTCTTTTTGTTTATGATACTTTCTGTATTTTTGAGAAGAGTCGTTATCGCTACAAGAAATTTTCGGACTACTGATCACATTGTTTTTGTCTAAAACCCCTTCTATATTTCTGTGAAGAGTCATTGTCCTTCCAAGCGTTTTTCGAACTACGGATCTCTTTCTTTTTGTTTAATATACTTTCTGTAATTTTGAGAAGATTCATTATCATTCCATACTTCGAACTATTGATTTAATTTATTTTGTTTAAGTTACCTTCTATAAATTTGAAAAGAGTCATTATCTTTCCAAGTGCTGTTCAGATTACTGATCTCATTTTTTGAGGTCAGTCAGTCAGTTAAGTGCCATACGTGATACACACTTGGACGATCATGTCTCGAAAGAGACATGACTGACTGGGCAGAATATTATCCCGCAGTAGGTTGCCATTGCTTTCTGCGGTAGACTGGTTGCCGACCAAGGCTATAGAACCCAATCTGTCCTGTTATTTAACCCATAACTGGAAGGAAGAGACTGATTAATACCTTTCCCAAGGGTATTTGCGCGTAAGTGAATGCAATGGATTCAGCTGGAATTCGAACTCGGCTTCCCGATTTCTCGTTCCGAGCCGATATCCACTGCACCACAACGAAGAGTTATTATTATTCCAAGAATTATTCGGACCGTTGGTCTCATTTTTTTGTCTAAATTACCGTTTTTAATTTTTTGAAAAGTCATAGTTTCAAAAATTGTTTAGACTACTGAGCACATTCTTTTTGTTTTAGGGTGATTTTCTAAGCGTAGCTTATATGTGGCACAAGGCCGAAAGTATGGTGGACCCATTGAAGATCGAATTCATTATTTATTTATAATGTCTTCTAGCGAGACAAGCTTGTTAACCATTGCACCATATTGAGTTGCTTGATTCTTTTTGTCTAAGATGTCTTCTGTAATTTTTGGAAGCATCATTATAATTCGAAAAGTTGTTCATTCATTTGATCTCACTGTTGCTATTTCAGTAATCTTTTCATTATCACTCCAAGATAATAACAGATAACCGAGTTCAACTTGTTGCATAATATTTCGATGTGTGTTGGGCAACGCCAAATCACCGTGGCTACTCTGAGAACATCAACTGAGCCCGCTGTATAACAAAACAAAAGTTCTATGTTATGTGATAATTTTATATTAAGATACGTTTTACCGTAATAATCGCTTTTAATATTCGTTAATCGTTTTAGTCAAGGCTTCATTTCACAGAATTTCACCTTGATTTTATTTTTCAAATAATAATAGAATTTCAACTCTTAAATTTCATTATCTGAATTCTTAGAGAAAGTATTTTCCTTTATTAATTTTGACTAAACCATTTTAGGCCAAATTCCCAAGGGTACTAAGCTAAATTCGACAAGTGTCATACATAATTTATAAATGTAAGTATTTTTAGTAAAGACTTGTCGTCAACGGTTCTTTCGTGGCACGACAAGTCGAGATCTAAATCAGTTACTAATACGTACAAGCAGTTTCCAGTTTTCATGGAATAAAAATTCAGTCCTTTTTTTTGTAATGCTTCAAAGTCAAAAAATCATATTCTTTCTTTTATGTGACAAGGCCTTTTAGGATGTAGCCAATGGCTCACCACAACTTCCTGGCTTTTGTTGCTCTCAGTAATTTCTGACTACTTCTCATAACCTCTTCTGCAATGCATTCGCACAAACTCGTTAAGTAGTTTACTAGCAGTTTCACCTTGCATCTCTGTCCTTTCTAAGCTCTACAACCTCTGCCTATTTTCCTCCTGCTTTCCTGCCTGTTGGAAGTCTTCTTCTGTGGTTCCAATATTCAAGAACACTGGTGAACCCTCGGATCCCGCAAATTACCGCCCTATCAGTCTTCTTCCGATCTTCGGCAAAGTGTTAGAAGCCATTATCAATGCCGAGGTCGTTCAGCATCTCACGGCCCACGGGTTCCTCTAGGACAAACAGTATGGCTTCCGCTTCCCCAGGTCTACTGCTGATATGCTAACGACCATCACCCAGTAGATATACCACGCTCTCGACAAGAATGGTGAAGCCCGAACTGTCACCTTGGATATCTCTAAAGCATTTGCCAGAGTATGGTATGCCGGCCTTCTACGGAAACTGCGAAATTACGGCATTACTGGACTTTTGTTGGACTTAATCCAGTCATTCCTCTCTAACCGCACACTGAAGGTGGTATTAAACGGACATGCCTCCCAGAACTACCCTACAAACGCGGGTGTCCCCTAAGGCTTTATCCTAGTTCCTACGCTCTTTCTAATCTATATCAATGATCACCCCGATGCCATAAGATCACAAGTAGGCATGTACGCCGATGATACCATAGTTTACGCACGCCTCGATCAAAAATCTGGTGTCGATGACAAGGCGAACCTCGCTGCCGAGCTTGAAAAGGACCTCCAATCCGTGGTGGATTGGGGTAAGAAATGACTCGTAAAATTCAATTCTTCCAAAATGAAGCTGCTGTCAATTAACAACCACAGACAACCGCACCTCCCTCCCATTAGCATGGAACAGGCTTGCCTCCCAGAGAGTAAAACACTACGCCTGCTTGGCCTGACACTCTCAGCGGAACTCAAGTAGTATCACTACGTCGAATCCATTGCTAAATCCGCTGCTATGAAAGTCGGCTCTCTGTGCAGGGCCCGGAAATTCTTTCCGTCTGAATCTATCCCGCACTTATATAAATCTACCATCCGCCCTTGTTTTGAATACTTTTGCCACATTTTGGTCGGGTGCCCCTGCTATTCTCCTCGGGGTTCTTAACAAAATACAGAATCTGTAATGTGATTGATACCGACTTAGCTGACCGCCTTCAGTCACTCTCTCACTGGCGTGACGTGGCTGCCATGTGCCTCTTCTATAAATACTTTCATGGCTTCTGCTCTGATGAACTTAAATCACTGGTACCCCCTACGTGTAAATTTGAACGAGATACTAGATTGGCAACTAGGTCCCACCCTTTTACAGTGAAACGGACGAAATGTAACCGCAATTTCTACTCCAACAGCTTCTTTTCTCGCACTTCCTGCCTGCGGAATTCCCTTCCGCATGCTTGCTTCCCCGACGGCTACAACCTTCAGGGGTTTAAATGTAGGGTCAATAGACACCTCCGAACACACTAACTCACACTCATTCTCTCCAACTCTCTCCCTATCTACATCCTAACTCGTTTATCACCCTCCTTCTGACATTTCCTATACCCAATCGCCCTATGTAACCCCCTGCGCTATAGTGGCAGTGGAATGCCTTGCTTGGGGTGATATGATAAAAAAAAACACCCTGTGAGTGTTAAATTATCTATGCCCGTTTACCGTGCCCAGTAATATCAGCTGTTTCTTTTTCACTACAAATATCAGTTTTCTTGTTGTTCCATTTTTTCTTCGTCTTCGCTGCTTATCATCAGTGTATAACATTTTCTTTATCACAATTCTCAGTACATAATATTCTCTGTATAAAATGTTCAGTATAACATTCACAGTAGAATATTTTTAGAGTAAAAGATTCTTAATATAGCATCCTCTGTGTACTTTCCTCAGTGTATTACGTTCTTATTATAACATTTTCTTTTTAATGTATAACATTCTCATTATGGCATTTTTTGTGCATGACATTATCAGTATAACCTTTTCAGTGTATAATATTTTCAATATAACATTTTCAGGGCATAACATTCTCAGTATAACATTCTCAGTTATACGTTTTCAGTGTATAACATTCTCAATATAAAATTTTCACTATAACATTTTTACTGTACACCTTTCGCGGTATAATACTTTCATTGTATAACATTCTCAGTGTATAACCTTCTCAGTATAACAATATCAGTATGACATTTTCAGTATAACATTCTCAGGATAACATTCACTGTATAACATTCTAGTATAATATTCCCAGTAAAATATTTTGAGTATAACATACTGAGTGCATAACATTTTCAGCGTAACATTTCAGTGTATAACACTCCCAGGATAACATTTTCAGTATAACATTCACAGTGTATAGCATTATACTATTTTCAGTGTATGACTTACTATAATTTTCTCAGTGAATAACATTTTCAGTATAACATTCTCAGCATTTGCAATGTATAACATTCTAAGTATGACGTTTTCAGTATAACATTCTCAGTGTATAGCCTTCTCTGTATAACATTTTCAATATTATCTGCTCAGTATAACATTTCAGTGTATAACATGAGCAAAATAACATTCTCTGTATCCGTCTGTAGAAACATAACTTTGCCGCTTCAAGATATTTTTTCTCTAAAGATTCTGTTCAGTACAAGCTGCCATAGCAATGATTAGACATGGCAATTAAACTCAACACCCTCTTCTTTATTTCGAAGGATATTTTTTCTGCTTTAATATTTTGCTTAGTTTTTTTTTTTTCGGCAAGGCGTTATTCCATTTTCCCATACTTCTTTGGATCTCCGTGTCATATTTACCATCTGTTACTATTACCGTGACGTATTCAGTTTCAACTCGCGATATTGAGACAGAATAAACAATAAACTTTGCGAAGATTCAATTCGCTTTTTGCTTCTATTTTTGTGGAGTGAATATCGACTGGGAATGAGAACTCTAAGTTAAATTCGTTGCAATCACTTACGAGCAAATACTCCTGCAGCAATGGGTTAAATAGCAGAACAGATTAGATTCTATAGCCTTGGTTGGCAACCAGTCTACCGTAGAAAGTAATGAAAACCTACTCCGAGAAAGACATCTGCCCAGCCAGTCATGTCTCTTTTGAGACATGATCACCCAAGTGTATATCACATATGGAACGACTGATAGTAAACTGTTGTGGCGAAATAATCGTCGTCGAATTATTGTGGCCTTGTTAGGGCTCCGAAGTAAGACACGGAAACAAACAGTGTATTAGAGTCAGTCAGTTAAGTGCCATACGTGATACACGCTTGGGCGATCATGTCTAGAAAGAAGCATGACTGACTGGGCAGAAGATTATGCCGCAGTAGGTTTCCATTACTTTCTGCGGTAGACTGGTTGGCAGCCAAGGTTATAGAACCCAATCTGTCCTGTTATTTAACCCATAACTGGAGGGAAGAGGTGGATTACTACCTTTCCCAAGGGTATTTGTGCGTAAGTGAATGCAGGAAATTAACAGGAATTCGAACTTGGCTCAGCTGAATACCCTGCATCTCGGCCCTGTTGAATTCCCGTATATACAATAATGAGTCTTAGTAATCAGCAAAATAGAAGTTCAAGTCTGAACAGTATTGTTACGCTGCGTCTCGACTCTTTCACAACTGCGTCACAGCTGCGTCTCTGGTAGTCACTCAGGTTATTATTATATTATTGGAGGAAGACTAGGGTATCATAACATAAATAAAATTATTTTCTCTTCAGTGTACAATTTATGTTCAAAACATTTTTGATTTGTAGTTTTGAAAACTAAAAATCAAAATTTCTGAAATTTATAGAATTTGAGGTATTTGGGAATTTCGTTAGTTGCCTCGTTGATTGGGTCGTATACTTCACGAGTTTGGTTCGCTACTTTCAAAATATAAAGTGTCGTTTTGCGAATTTTTTTTAGATATTTCACCAATATAGTCTGATATTTCGCCAATTTAGTCTGGAGTTGGTCTAGTTTTATTGCTGCGAATCAGAACAAGGTTCAACCACATCCTGTACACTGTAAGAATAAGAAACATGAAATCGTAATAAAAATATAACCTTCAAAACACGGATCCAAAAGTTCGGCAACTCTTCTTACAGGGACGAAGCTTCAATGTCTTCGGTTATGCAAGATTTCTGAATGTAAGTAAGCGTATTTTTAGAGGAAGCGTCAAAATCTTCAAAATTGAAATGGAAAAGAGTTTTGAATTGGAAATAACTAAAAAGATACAGTTCATCTTTTCAGCGAATGAATCAAAAAGCTCTCATATTTATGTAGCATTTTTTTTTACTTTCAAAAGAATATATGTGTGTGTGTGTGTGTGATTGTGTGTGTGTGTTCGAAAAAAAATATATATTTGCTTATTATTTGCAGGATGCTGTTTTTGTTCTTTTTTATCGAAAGTGACAATGCTGCATTGAAAACAAGTGAAGCAGAACAGATACAATTTTCTTGGGTTGTCAACCCAACAACACGTGCCAAACGCAGACTATAGATATGTTTCAATTCTTCAGAAACCAAAGAGAATCCAATGCTCTTCAAGAATGGCGATGCTTCCTCGGAGGGTTGCGAGAGCATTCAAAAAGCAATTTCCATTATTATCGATTTCTTTGTTAGGAAAATGACACAAACTTATATATATATATATATATATATATATATATATATGATTTTATTTATCATTGCAACAGATTTTATCCTATTAAATGTTGTTTGATTTTTAGTGGATACCCATATTTGAGTAGACGCTCCGTTTGTCAATTAAACAGTATATTTATCTATTTTATTTAACGGGTCTGAATATTCGATGAATCTTATTAAAGAAATATATGCACACTCCAGTAGTATTCGAATTTGTAGCCCCTTTGCAAGAGAAACTGTCGTTAGGTCTGATGTACTTTAGACCCAAATAACTGACGACGGTATCTCCTGCTAAAGGGGACACAGTTTCCAATATATATTAAATAAACACTATTAATGGTACATAAATAACTTGATGTTGAATTAGTTAAAATCTACGGGAATAACAAATCTTGTATTTATAAAAAATCAAATTTATTATTATTATTATTATTATTATTATTATTATTATTATTATTGTGCCATTTTTCATCATATTTCGATTTCTGCTTTGGTCTCACTACCAACCAAGTCTGCGGGGAGACCTAAGGCAGGTAGTGGCGTGTTGTTATGGCTCCATTTCATGTTTTTCTATCTTCCCTATCATCCTCAGCATTACATAGATAAAGTTTTCCTTAGTGTGTGGGCTGTACTTAATACTTTTTGTATATCTCTTAAGCTGGGGTTTCCAGGGATTCTTTCAATGTGTTGTTTTGTTCCATTTTTTATCATTCCAAGTGCACCTACTATCACTGGCACAACTCTTGTTTTCAATTTCCACATTTTTTCTATTTCAATTTCCAGGTCTTTATATTTTGACAGTTTTTCAAATTCCTTGATTGCTATGTTACAATCCGCTGGACAAGCCATATCAAATATTATTATTATTATTATTATTATTATTATTATTATATGTGCCGTATCTCTTCAAGACGTTGGAGTTCTACAATGGAGTGTTTTTTGATCCCTTAATAAATTTTGTCTCCCTTAAACATTATTTTGCATGTTTCCTTCCGTGTGTGCCGCAGAGGAAGATCATGATATCAAGTGTGTTCATCACTTCCTGGCAAGTTGAGGTCCACCTTAAATATATTCACGCCGTTTGCATTTTCTTCTACTCGTAATTTCTTTTACCTTCAATCAACCCTCGCAAAGCCTAACGGCGACAGTTCTTAGCTGAGAATAACATGGCGCTACTGATCTTACTTTTTTCCTCAAATTCAAGAGGATCATCAAGGGAACTTGTTTTGAAGGTGTAGATGCCAGCAAGATAACCGTAATGATGGAGCTGAAGAGCATTCAAGAAGAATAATTCCTGCAGAGCATAGAAGCGTGTTAGAAAAGGATAGAAAAATGTATTAGACTCGATTGGGTTTACTTTGAAGGGGAAACCATGTAGTTCGATGTTTGGAATTTAAATTGTTTGTGACACCAGTACCATTACTTTTCAAACAGTCTCCCATATACATATATATATATATATAGCCTTTGAGATTTGAAAAAGAAATCACTCGACCAGCGGTAGAGAGCGAGGGAAAATTTACTCGGCCTAAAATCATTTTACTCGATCGACTCCATTTTCTTAATAGTCGCCTTACGTAAACATAGCCTGATTCGCTGACGGAAAACAAAAAATGAAATTTTAATTAAAATTTCGAACGTGTTAGAAAAGATAATAACAACAAAATTTGATCTTTCCTCTTAATAATGGCATTAACATTTTATATATATATATAATCTGTTTGAAACTTTTAACATCATGATATGCTGTTTTATTTTTAATTTTTAATTTCTTTTTTTTTTTGCCAATTGAGTGGAGGTAACTAAATCCGTAGTTTCTTTCTTTTGTTTGACTACAACCTCCAGATGATAAAAAAAAAAAGAAAAAGAAATCTGATTTTCTCAACGATTTTCTATAAAAAAAAAATGACTTACTTGTATAATTTGTTTTTCGGTGTGTGGTTGAAAGAAGCATTTGTTTTTTTTCTTTCTTTCAAATGTTCGTTTTTACTTTTCGTAAGCGGGAAGGAAATATAGGATAATATTTTTCCATATGAGTTTCTAAAGATCTGGGTGACAGAGACATCGTGGCTTCACTCTAGAAGCGTTAATTAAACGAATGTTTACACTGACCGGGACGATAAAAGCCAAGTGTTCAAAAATGTCCTTGTAGGTCATTTTTAGTAACTTGTGAATCTTCAATGGTATACTTTTGGGTTGTAAAAGGAATCAGATTTATTTTTATTTTTAATCGACCGCGGGTGAGTAAAGCAATAAACTTTAATCACCCAATTAAGTTTTTAATCGACTGAGTCGATCGAGCGAGTGAAATCTCAAAGGCTATATATATCTAAACTTATTTATAAATAAAACTTTGTCTGTGTGTAGGTGTGTGTCTGTGTGTGTGTATCCGTTAACTATAGACTCCTAAAGGACTGAACCGATTTTCTTGAAAATTTACACAGTTGTACTATAAGCATCTGCGAGTGTTCTTAGCTAGGTTTTGTGTCGAGGTACCCCGATAAATATCGAAAATCGGTAATCGAAAAAATCTGGTTATAGAAGGAGTGGTCCGATTTTAATCAAATTAGATGCACTCATAGACATAAGATATAAGAAACGATATCCAGAAGTTTCAAGGTTGCAGTTCTTACAATAGTGCAGAAAATCGATAATATATATATAAAAGGCAAGATGTTTGTGTGTGTGTCTGTTTATCTGGCTGTATGTCTGTATTTTTTTCAGCCCTTTTATTTTAGTTTTTGCTTCGGGTTTGGCTCTAAGTAGGTATAATTGTAGTTCTTAGTCTCAGCCATGATACCATTTACTCAGAGCACTTATTTAGCCTTCAAAATTTAGTTTACGACGAAAAAAACTTGATATCGATAGCAGGAAATGAAAATTTTGACTTACATCCATTCATTTTTCTTTCAGTCTACGGTTTCGCTTTAACTGGAAACAACTATTGCATTTTAGTCTTTCGTGCCAACGTCCAAAGAGTCTGAGCTCCAGGACCATGGATTAGTTTTAAAGCTTTCATTACACCCGAGCAACGCTGGGCTATATATATATATATATAAATTAAAATAGGATTAATTCAAGGATGTTGAATGACCATTTCGATATGAAAATCCCCACGGGGGATAACACATCACCTCAGCAACAAAAAAATCCTTTCAGAAACTGGAGAAAAATCAGTCTAATTTCCCTTTTTAAATAGATTTGCAAAGAAATTAAAAAAAGAAAAAGAAAAAGATAAAACAAAATCAAATCAAATAAACAAGAAAAGAAAAATTGGCATCCTCTGGGTTCGCAAAAATGGAAAGAGAATTGTAACTTAAAAAGAACGGACGGCGTGTTTAATTGATATAAGGTTAAGCAAAACGGAAAAAAGGTGGGAGATAAGAGAGATAAAGGAAGGGAGGGAAAAAAGAAAAGAAAGAAAAAAAAGAAAAAAAATTTATATATTACAGACGCTGGACATATTCAAAAACCTAACTTCCCAAAAACGTTGATGTATTAGAAAAAGGCCTTTACTTAAAAAGGTATAATTATTTTAAAGAGAATAAAAAGATATAGGATTTAAAATAATTCTTTTTTTAAAATTAGGTCATTTAATTTAAACTAAATAAAGACACCGCTAGATATAAAAAAAAAAATTACAATTATACATACATATAGATGTACACACATACATACATACACACACACACGCACACACACATAGACTGATTTTTCTCCAGTTTCTGAAAGGATTTTTTTGTTGCTGAGGTGATGTGTTATACCCCGTGGGGATTTTCATATCGAAATGGTCATTCATCATCCTTGAATTAATCCTATTTTAATTTATATTTGCTCTGTAATATTTTATTACATGGAGCTCTCTTCCTGTATCATTTTTTAATATTAAAATAAAATTTTTAATATTAATTAGGATCAGGTTTTTGGAATTTACCTTCCTGCTTTTTCCACTTGGATTAAAGTATCTGGATATATATATATATATAATCTGTTTGAAAAGTAATCACTGGACTGGGTGAGCTATGATGATTGTCCGCAAAGACTTCCTGGGGTGTTTGCTTTGCATTAATGCATGAAATAAAGACAAGAATTCTGGTAGGAAAAAATGTGGCTACTTTACTATGGTAATGCACCTGATCACAATGTCCTGAACATTTGGCAGCTCATAGCCGAGAAAAGCATCGCCGTGCTGGAACATCATAATTCACATAACCTTGATCCGATGGATATTTTTCTTTTCCCCTATTTCAAGGGGATCATCAAGAGGAACTGTTTTGAAGGTGACGGAGCGGAAGAACATCCAAGAAGAGTCCTTCCAGCAGAGTATAGATGCGTGGCAAAGAAGGATAGAAAAGTGCATTAGACTCGAGTGGATTTACTTTAAAGGGAAACTATGTCATTTGCGATCAGAATAAATTGTTTATGACACCAGTCTAGTTACTTTTCAGACAGACCTCGTTTATATTGAATTCATTTTCTATACATACTCAGTTCGTTTTTTGTCAGCATAGGTTATTCAAATGTCCTTCCTAGATATATCAAGGTTACCTGACAGTTCTAACAGTTCTTTAGGGTATACTTTATCAAACTCATGTATTTTCAAAATCGTGGTTATTATTAAGATGCAGATATTTTATTCATTCGCATTTGTTTGTTTGTCTGTGCGTGGTCAAGATATCTCAAGACGCGCTGGATGGATTCAAATTAAACATTGACGGATGATTGGTCTCATGACTGGCACTAGCTGATTAGATTTTGGATTTCGATCCAGTACAGGATAAAGTTTCTAGGTTATTTTTCTGGAATTTATTATCTAATAATATTTTTCGTACGTTTCACATGCCAAATACTGTATTATCTCCCCTATCCTGATTTAAGTCATTATAGTTTCTGAACGCACTATTTTTAACGAAAATATCATTATTGTTAATATAAATTTAATATTCATTATCAAAAATAAAAAAAATATTGAGTGCTCAAGTTCATTGCAGTTACTCTCATTCTAATAATCATCTTTTGCTACTCGCTAAAATGATGTCGGTATTGCCTTGGCGGAGGTTTGAAGTTTTTGACTGCCCTTGTTCCCTATTGTTATTACTCACTTACTGTGTCTGGGTGAAGTACACATCTGCCAGGGTTCATAAGTACCTCCACATTTCACTAATATCTAGTTGTGGATTAGTAGCTAGCAAGCTATAACCCTGACAAAGATAAGGAGTATGATTCACAGTAGAGGCTTATCCTTGTGACACTCTAAGCCAGCATTTCACAAACTGTGCGAAGCTGCCCACTGTTGTGTCCCGAGATGAAATCAGATGAGCTTGCGAATGATCAAAATTATATTTCAAAATCTGCAAGAATACAAAACTATAATTCGTTATAAAGTTCGTATAGAATTTTCAATTACAAGCGGAAAATAGTCTTGGTTTTGTTTACAGCGTCCTTAGGTAGTGGTTGTGTGATTAACAACTACAGTAAAATGGTCAGTATGAGTTGAACGTCTATTTAAGGAATAAAGAGGGGAGAACATACAAGCTTTCCCAGTTTTTTTTCTTTGTCTATTAGGTTGTGATAGGCGTTGTGGTGCAGTGGATATCAACTCAGAACGATAAATCTGGGTGCTGAGTTCGAATTCCAGATGAATCCTTTGCATTCACTTACGCACAAATACCCTTGAGAAAGGTATTAACCCGTCTCTCGCCTCCAGTTATAGGTTAAATAATAAAACAGATTGGGTTCTATAGCCTTGGTTGGCAACCAGTCTACCGAAAAAAGCAATCGCAACCTACTGCGGAATAATCTTCTGTCAAGTCAGTCATGTCTCTTTCGAGAGATGATCGCCCAATGCCTGTTTCACATAAGGCACTTAACTGACTGACTGATATAGGAAAACCATAACATCTTAATTTCGCGAAGTTTCATAAAATTACGTAAGTGGAGGTAACAGATTTAAAAAATTATAATTTTACCAATATTTTCTGAAAAAATATATCGAAAATCATTTATTTCTGAATATGTACTGAAAATTTCATTTTTTCCATAAATTCAAACAATTTTTTTCCAATACTAATCTTTTGTACATGCCATAAACACAACCAAAAAAAATTATCTTTACCCAAAGTTTGAAAGCTCTGGAAATCACGTATGTATCACGTGTAACGCATGTGGCACTTAACACTTATTAGGTTGACTCGTAGCGTGTATCACGTATGGCACTTAACTAACTGACTCTTACGTTGACTCGTAGCGTGTATCACGTATGGCACTTAACTAACTGACTATTACGTTGACTCGTAGCGTGTAGTATGGCGTATTCGTTACTGCATCCGGTGGCACTTAACTAACTGACTATTACGTTGACTCGTAGCGTGTATCACGTATGGCACTTAACTGACTCTTACGTTGACTCGTAGCGTGTATCACGTATGGCACTTAACTAACTGACTATTACGTTGACTCGTAGCGTGTATCACGTATGACACTTAACTAACTGACTATTACGTTGACTCGTAGCGTGTATCACGTATGGCACTTAACTAACTGACTCTTACGTTGACTCGTAGCGTGTATCACGTATGGCACTTAACTAACTGACTATTACATTGACTCGTAGCGTGTATCACGTATGGCACTTAACTAACTGACTATTACGTTGACTCGTAGCGTGTATCACGTATGACGCCCAACTAACTGACTCTTACGTTGACTCGTAAGCGTGTATCGTATGACACTTAACTAACTGACTATTACGTTGACTCGTAAGCGTGTATCACGTATGGCACTTAACTAACTGACTCTTACGTTGACTCGTAGCGTGTATCACGTATAGCCGCCAACTAACTGACTATTACGTTGACTCGTAGCGTGTATCACGTATGACGCCAACTAACTGACTCTTACGTTGACTCGTAGCGTGTGCCCTCACGTATGGCACTTAACTAACTGACTATTACGTTGACTCGTAGCGTGTATCACGTATGGCACTTAACTAACTGACTCTTACGTTGACTCGTAGTATCACGTATGGCATAATAACGGCTAATACGTTGACTCGTGGCGTATATCACGTATGACACTTAACTAACTGACTCTTACGTTGACTCGTAGCATTAATATCGTATGGCACTTAACTAACTGACTCTTACGTTGACTCGCGTGTATCACGTATGACACTTAACTAACTGACTATTACGTTAGGCTAAATAGCATTGTATACGTACTGGCACTTAACTAACTGACTCTTACGTTGACTCGTAGCGTGTATCACGTATGGCACTTAACTAACTGACTATTACGTTGACTCGTAGCGTGTATCACGTATAGCACTTAACTAACTGACATACGTTGACTCGTAGCGTGTATCACGTATGTACTTCAACAACGACTCTTACGTTGACTCGTAGCGTGTATCACGTATGGCACTTAACTAACTGACTATTACGTTGTCTCGTAGCGTGTATCACGTATGGCACTTAACTAACTGACTATTACGTTGACTCATGTAGCGTGTATCACGTATGGCACTTAACTAACTGACTCTTACGTTGACTCGTAGCGTGTATCACGTATGGCACTTAACTAACTGACTATTACGTTGACTCGTAGCGTGTATCACGTATAGCTTAACTAACTGACTCTTACGTTGACTCGTAGCGTGTATCACGTATGGCACCCAACTTAACTGACTATTACGTTGACTCGTAGCGTGTATCACGTATGGCACTTAACTAACTGACTATTACGTTGACTCGTAGCGTGTATCACGTATGGCATAACTAACTGACTATAGATTGACTCATAAGGGAATTCCGCTTCAGAGGAACCGGTTGTAATGACGAGTTTTATCATTTTAATTACTAACCATACGTGGCAGGTACGAATAAATTCGGAGTACGCTTACACACAGAACAAAGATTGATTGTTTTGATTGATTTATTTTATGCTTTATCAACCCTTTTCTAAACACTTCAAATACTTTGATGTATAAGTTTTAACAGATTTTGTATAGGATATAAAGAAATCAAATATGGGCTATGCTGCTCTGGGGGTAAGTTTGTACCCTGCCGTATGATGATAAAAAACCAAAACATTTTGTTTTTGAATACCCTCGCCAGATCTAGACGCTCATATAAATGTCATGGCGTCGAGCTCGTTCAGAAATGTCTAAGCTATCGTTAAAATAAAACCGATTACTCGGATCAATGATTCAAAATTTCATTCAATGGATGAAAAATGTCAGTCATAAAGAAGAGAGTTGGTTTTCTAAGCGCCGCTTAGATGTGGCACAAGGCCAAAATTATGGGATACCCAGTGAAGATCGAACTCACTACTCAACTGTAATAATTCTAGTGAGACAAGCTCGTTAACCATTACACTACGTCGAGGTAACCCAGTCTTGAAGAAGTGAGTCCTTCGTGTGATTGAAGCTGAATAATCGTTGTCAAAGAGATTTGTCAGTCAGTTAAGTGATGTACGTAATACACGCTTAGGCGATCATGTCTCGAAAGACACATGACTGAGTGTGCAAAAGATTTTCCTGAAGTAGGTTGCAATTAAATTTTGCAGTAGACTGGTGGCCAACCAAGACTATAGAACTCAGTCTGTCCTATTACTTAATCCATAGCTGAAGGGAAGAGACGGATTAATACCTTTCCGAAGGTTATTTGTGTATAAGTGAATGCAACTGGAATTCGAACTCAACTCCCCGATTTCTCGTTCCAATCCGATATCCACTGCCCCACAATGCACATGCGCATAAATAGATTTACCAAATCGAAAATAAAAAAGTATCTTTAAATAACTTTAAGAACTAAGATAGGTAGCATTGTTATGTAAATGGAAAATAATAAAATAATCAAGTTATAGACTTTGCGCGTTAATTTAGCCCCTGCGTTAGTCACGGGAGGGGGGTTGTTACTCCAAAAGTACTCATAGTCAATAGTTCACAACTTGTTTCTTTGCCTTCTTTCCATTACTCTTCTGGGTCAGTGAGGGTGTCCAGCACGCGTTTTGGCACAGTTGTAGCTCACTTGTCGTGGGAAGCAGATGCCAAGGGACTCCTCATTATTGCAAATCCGAGATGACTAACGCAGGGTTTAACAAAAGATTTGGAATGAAACAAATATCAAACTGAAAGAGCGATAATAATTAATGAATTTGAGTCGTTTTTCTTTTTCTTAGAAAACAAAACTTATTTAAAAGAAATAAATGTCGACTATTTTCTTTATGCAAACGTCTAAGATCACTGTTCAGTCAGTTAAGTGTCATACGTGACACACACTTTGGGTGATCATGTCTCGGAAGAGACACTACTGACTGGACAGAAGATTATGCCACAGTAGGTTGCCATTGCTTTCTGCGGTAGAATGGTTGCCAGCCAAGGCTATAGAACCCAGTCTGTCCTATTATTTAACCCAAAACTGGAGAGAAGAGACGGATTAATACTTTCCCCAGGGGTATTTGTGCGTAAGTGAATACCACGAATTCAACTGGAATTCGAACTCGGATCCCTGATTTGTCGTTCCGAGTCGCTATCCACTGCACCACAAAGCACGTCCTAACATCATCATTGCTATTACCATAGTCTCGTAACTGAGAAATTCCTTGAGATGTCGCTTTTCACTGCCGTTCAATAAGCATCATTCACTTAGGCACTGGGGATCCAACCCACGGCCATTGAATTTCCTACTGAACGATCTCCAAGGAAAACATTGATCTATCTGGCGTATTCTTGCTGGCATGTGACCTGGTCTTCGATTTGATATCACGCTTGCATAGGAGACACGCATTATACACGGCTCTTCGTAAAGTGACTTATGTCGTAAGTTTTCTCTACAGATCAGCAAATCGTTGCTCTCCATATTGCGAATCGCTCGGCTTTCGAAATAAAAGTCTTTTTCTTTTTCATGCGATCAGAGTCTCGGGAAGAAATGAGTCAGCTTTTAATTCGTGCAGTGTCAGCTGTTAATCGAAAGTAAACGGGTCTGTTTAATAATGCATGAACTGTCAAAACATTAGCCATAAGTAAAGACGTCACTATTTTTCTTTCGGGTATTTAAAAGCTTTTGTCCACGCTGTTTCTTTGCGTTCTTGGAAGTCTCCTGCAGCTTTGGTCATCTTCTTCTTCTTCAGTGTTAATAATGCAGTATTTAATAAAAGCATTTCTGTCTTCCCTTTCTCTACGAAAGATGAAGGCATTTTCGAGTTAAATACAAAAGTACATAAGATCTGATTTTCGCGTCCAAATACATTAGCTATATTTAAAATCCATAAGTATGAAATGTGTGGGTGTGTATTTGTGTGTGTTTTTTGTGTGTAGTTTGGTATGCGTTCGTTTCTTTCTTTATTTCCTACAATTTTTTTCGTTTTATCTTTATTATTATTTGATTTCTTCTTCTTCTTCTTCTTCTTCTTCTTCTTCTTCTTCTTCTTCTTCTTCTTCTTTTTTTCTTCTTCTTCCTTCCTTTTTTTCTTTCTCAACCTTATCTTCATTCTTTTTCGTTTTATCTTTATTATCATTTGTTTTCTTCTTCTTCTTCTTCTTCTTTTTTTTCGTCTTTTTCTTCTTCCACTTTTTCTTTCTCAACCTTATCTTCATTCTTTTTCGTTTTATCTTTATTATCATTTGCTTTCTTCTTCTTCTTCTTTTTCGTCTTTTTCTTCTTCCACTTTTTTTTCTTTCTCAACCTTATCTTCATTCTTTTTCGTTTTATCTTTATTATCATTTGCTTTCTTCTTCTTCTTCTTCTTCTTCTTCTTCTTCTTCTTCTTCTTTCTCAACCTTATCTTCATTCTTCTCTTTGCTTTCGGGTTGCTCTTCTCCGCCATTTTCTTTTTTCGGCATTTCTTCTTTTTCTCCTCTTCATTTTCGTCTCTTTCTTCTTCGCTTCCTACTTCTTAGCTCTTTTTTTTTCTTACTCTTCTTCCTCGCTTTCGTCTTTAACTTCTTCGTTTCTATTTCTTGGCTCTTTTTTTTTTTAACTCTTATTCGTTTCTTTTTTCCTTTTTCTGCTTCTTTTTCGCCTTTTTCTCTTCGGACGTTTTCTTGTTTCCTTTTTCTTCTTCACTTTTTTTTTCTTCAGCTTTTTTTTTTTTTTTAGTCTTCTTCTTCGTGTTTGTCTTTTTCTTCTTCGCGTCTTTCTTCTATGGCTCTCTTTTTTCTTCTTGTCTCTGCTTTCGTTTTTTCTTTTGCTTCTTTTTCTTTCGTTAGCTCCTTTCTATTCCTATACGCGTTCAACGTTTTCTTCTTTCCTTTTCCTTCTCTTCCTGCCTTCTTCACCTTCATACTTTTCTTTCTCACAATTCGTTTTTTGATCTTATATTATAGTCAAACGCCCTATTTAGGATTCCTACAACTAGTAACCAACATTAGGCGAGTTTTCAGTTAGTTATGATACTTTTTATCGGGAATTCAGACAGAAATTATCTTCTAACGAACAAAGCGCCTAGCCTCTTGTCTCGCAATTTATGAAGTAAATTTGCAATTTCCTTGCCTTCTTAACAAGGCTAAATTTCCGCTCTCCTGAAAACGCTGGTTTTATTAACAATAAAGAGCGACACTGAGATCCGAAGACGTATTGGCCAAGGATGCAATCCAAAATATAAGAAGAGCATTGAGAAACAGGAAAAAGAGTACAGAATTGTTGTGATGTCCGTCTTTCAATATGACAGTGAAACCTGGACAATTTCATTAAAGATGAAGGAAAGACGTGAAATGTGGTTATACTGAAGGATGCTGAGGATGCCATGGACCGAAAGTATGAGCAACAACGAGGTTTTTGGAGGGGATGAAAACGAAAAGGAAACTTATACTTAACATCACGAAAAGTACAGCTAAAATTTTGGACATGTAATGAGAAAGGAAGGCTTGGAGAATCAGATACTCACAATAGAGATAAGATAGGGAAAAGCAACGAATAGCGATAGGCTTGAGCAAATGGTTGGCAGAGCAGTGTTTGGGAGGAATAACAAGAGAATGGGTATTAAGAGCTACAAGGAATAAGAAAATGCAGAAGGCCTTGATCGACTATGTCATGAAGGGACACGGCACATAGCAGAAAAAGTAGGAAAAGAAGATTCCATCATCTCAAAATATTGATAATTGGAATAAAAACTAATCTCAATCCAAACTAGATAATCAGATCAAAAATATGAGATGACTAACTGAAAGATTTCTAGAGCCATTGGACTAGTCAGTACTTAGATGGGTGACCGCTTGGAAATACCAGGTGCTGTAAACGTTTAGTGACGGATGTGCGTTGTGGTGCAGTCGATATCGGCTCGGAAAGAGAAATAGGTGAGCCGAGTTCGAGTTCCAGTTGAATACCCTGCATTCACTTAAGCACTGGTACCCTGGGGAAAGGTATTAATACATCCCTTCCCTCCAGTTATGGGTTAAATGACAAAATTAGGACTTGGGGACCCTGCCCTTAAAAACAAATCCCAATGAATCTTGGTACGCGAAAAGAAAAAAAAGTATTACTAGACACACAACTTACATAAAAACAACAATAAATTGTTGAAAGAATATGGTATTACCAGCAATAAATAAATAAAAAAATAGTTGACAATAAATGACCCGCCGAGGTTGATATGCCATAAAAACAAAACAACCAACCATTGGACTAATTGATGAAAGAATTTCAAGCAACAAAGAAAGATCGGCGAACATACAGGCGTCAATGTGTTAATCAACAACTTAAATAGTATTACTCCCCCCGTTAAAAATGACGTGTGGGTATAGGTGATTTTTTAACGGTATATAAAATGTGACCCAAAGCCGAAAGACACCAAATGAGGATCCAACTCATAACTCAGTTTTAGTGATACTAGAGAGACAAGTTTGGTAAAAAATTGCACCAATTTGAGGTGCCCAAAGTTGATTTTCTAATCGCCACTTAGATGTGGCACAAGGCTGAAAGTATGGGACACACAGTTAGGTTAAATTCACTTCTTCTTCTTCTTCTTCTTCTTTGTGACTTGTTCTTTCAGGACGTAGGCGATCATGGCTTTTCACGTCTCCCTATTACTAGTGGCTCTCAGCACACTTTCTCCTGTAAACACCGCGCAACCCCCGTTCCGCCATCCACTCGCTCAGGCCAGTTAAGTACGTTACATGCTGTCATCCCCTGACTCTCCTTCCCTCTATATGGCCTGTTAGTATCAGGTTCTCCAAGCCCTCCTTCCTCATTGCATGTCCCAGGAACTTTAGCTGTCTCTTCCTGATGCTCAGTATTAATTTCCTTTTCGTTTCCATCCTTCCCAAAACCTCATCATTGCTCACAAGCTCGATCGATGATATACGCAGCATTCTTCATTAGAACCACATTTCAGTTGCTTCAAGTTTTTCCTTCATCTTTGATGATATTGTCCAGCCTTCACTGCTATATTGAAGAAGTGACATGACATAACAATCCAGTACTCCCTTCTTCGTTTCTAGCGAAATTTTCCTGTCTCCTAATACTCTGCTCAATTTCTGGAATGCGTCATTTGCCATGCCAATTCGCCTTCGGATCTCTGCGTCACACTTTCCGTTTTCTGTTAGAACACTTCTCAGGTATTTAAATGTTTGTACTTGTTTGATTTTAGTGTTTCCCACCTGTATTTGTCATTTTGGGCTGCTCTTTTTGCTGATAACCATGCATTCGGTTCTCTTTCAGTTTATTTCTAGTCCTTTCTTGTCACTCTTACCAGCTACCTTCTGTAGGAAGTCTTGGAGTTTCCTTTCCGTGTCTGCTATCAGCACTGTATCATCTGCGTACCTTACGTTGTTCAAATTGTGGCCTCCGATGACAAATCCAGGCATAACATGTAAGGCCCTCAATATAGTCTCGCTGTACAAGTTGAATAGATCCGGTGAAAAGACAAATCTTTCTCTTATGCTTCTTTCTATCTTTGTATCTCTGCTACTCCTCAGTTGTAATAGATTCTAGCAAGACAAGATTGCTAACCATTAACCTACGTCGAAGTTTCTAAATTGCATGCTTGTCCGGTGGACATTTACCCCTATGTATACGCAAAGACGTTTAATTACCCGAATTCCAAAATAATAAATATTGCCATCATATCAAATACTATTTGCGAAACAATTGCTATCAACACCTGCCTACTTTGTTTTATTATCTATTGTGCTGAGTGCATTTGCCGACTTGCTGTTTTAATTAAGAGTAGTAATTTTTAGCTAAGTAAAGATTTCTGAATACGTGTACTTGTTTAAAATACGACCCCACTTTTTTGCTTTTAATTTTCGTTAAAGATCTCTCGGATTATGTAAAAAAAATACGATAAAAAACGAATAAACATAATTCAGAACTCCTTCACCGAGATATCAGGTTCCAAAATTTACGAAAAAAATTTTATAATCTTTTATTCATTTCAGAACCAAGTACTTAAAAAGTATTTTTATTTTCAATCATTCGCCATTTTTTAAACAACCTTCTTGAGATGCCGATTGTCACACTCAGTCACCTTTACGCTGATGCCTTTAGTTAATCCAGAATAGCATTTAAATTTCACAAAATTAATGAACTCTGTTATATTATCCCATCAGGATAATACTAGAATATTTACTTGCACTATTTATATTCTGATTATTGTTCTTATCTTTGTTGTTGTTATTACAACATTTCGTCCGTTGTGCACCCCCAGCTTCCATCAAGTGTATATCGATCTTTGTAACCTACAGGGAATTCTGAACTGAACAGTTTATTTAATCTAAGGCTGTAGACTGTTCTCGTTCTAGTATCTCTGTCTACGGATATCTCGTCTAGTTCTTATTTTCAGTACTAATCAGTTATTGCTCGCCCTGTTTCCACTGTGTCCAAGTACACACTGCCTGGTCCAGAGATTGAACTGAACCCTTTAATAAATCTATGTACATACACTGTTTTTGTTCCACTGCCCATGTCTACCGATATCTCGTCTAGTCCTTATTTTTAGTACTGATTGATTATTTCTCGCCCTGTTTTCACTGTGTCCAAGTACACACTGCCCGGTCCAGACATTGAACTGATCCCATTAATAAATCTATTTAGTTAGACTGTTCTCGTTCCACTGCCCACGTCTACGGATATCTCGTCTAGTTCTTATTTTTAGTACTAGTCAGTTATGGCTTGCCCTGTTTCCACTGTGTCCAAATACACACTGCTTGGTCCAGGGATTGAACTGATCCTTTTACTCAATCAATGTAGTTAATTATAACATAAAATAGGCCTCATCAGATGGATGGCAGAGCGAGGTTTGGGAGAGATACCAAGAGGATGTGCGTTGTGGTACAGTGGATATCGGCTCGGAACGAGAAACCGGGAAGCCAAGTTCGAATTCCAGTTGAATCCATTGTATTCACTTACGCGCAAATACCCTTGGGAAAGGTATTAATCCGTCTCTTCCTTCCAGTTATGGGTTAAATAGCAGGACAGATTGGGTTCTATAGCCTTGGTCGGCAACCAGTTTACCGCAGAAAGCAATAGCAACCTACTGCGGGACAATCTTCTGCTCAGTCAGTCATGTATCTTTCGAGATATGATCGCCCAAGCGTGTATCACGTATGGCACTTAACTGACCAAGAGGAAAAATTTTGATACCGGCAAAAGACAGAGCCAAGTAGAAGTCCATGATGGCCTACGTCCTGAAAGGACACGGCATATGAAGAAGAAAAAGAAGAACTGATTTAGGGTGGGCGTTCCTTCCTTTTTTTCACAGCATTTTTTTCTGAAATGTGATATATAAATATCTGATACTCTGGCACGTGCGAAAATCCTCACCTGAGGATATAACCAAAAAGGCCTGTCTGCAGATGTTTTTTGATGTGCGTTGTGGTGCAGTGGATAACGGCTCGGAACGAGGAATCGTAAAGCCGTGTTCGAATTCCAGTTGAACTCCTTGAGAAAATACCTTTGAGAAAGAATCCGTCTTTTTCCTTCACTTATGAGTTAAATTGCAGATTGGGTTATATATTCCTGGTCGGAAACCAGTCCACCGTAGAAAGTAATCGCAACCTGGTGCGGGATCGTCTTCTACGCAGTCAGTCATGTCTCTTTCGAGACAGGATCACCCAAATGTGTATCATGTATGGCACTTAACTAACTGAAAGTAGTTAAAGCCAACAGACCTGATGTGGTAGTATGAAAGACACGAAGCAGAGAAGTTGTCTGCTCATAAGCATGTCAGTTCCCACCGAAAGAAACGCCTATGAAAGCTACTAGAAAAAAATGTCCAGATATAAAGTTGTTGAAATAGACAATGAAAGAATGTAGAGTATAAACACCGCAACAATACCAGTAGTAATAAGTGCACCGGGAAAAATTTTGATACCTGCAAAAGACAGAGCCAAGTAGAAGTCCATGATGGCCTACGTCCTGAAAGGACACGGCATATGAAGAAGAAAAAGAAGAACTGATTTAGGGTGGGCGTTCCTTCCTTTTTTTCACAGCATTTTTTTCTGAAATGTGATATATAAATATCTGATACTCTGGCACGTGCGAAAATCCTCACCTGAGGATACAACCAAAAAGGACTGTCTGCAGATGTAGAATCTGATGTAGAAAAACCCAGTACCCATCAGTGGTTACATAGTATATGTTTAAAAGCTAAAAAACCAAACGTTTTATTCATGCTGCACAGGAAAAGAAAAGGATGGAAGATTATGCCAATAAAATCCTTGATGGTGGCATCAGCATACTCGATCTTCAGAAGATCGTCCTCCTTAGCACTGCTCATATTTAAAGATGAACAGTATTCATCAAATAAATCCATTGCATCCTTGTTAGTCCAATGTCCGAGGGTTGGATTTGACTCCATAGATGAACAAAAACTAAGAAATAACTCTGAATACTACTACTAATAATAATAACAGAACTATCTTACAAAATCACAATAATTCCGTCCGTGCATGGAGTACTGCTGCCATTTATGATCAGGTGCCCCTGCCGTTCTCCTCAGTGTTCTTGACAAGCTCCAAAGGAGAGTCTGTAATGTGATAGGTACTGATCTGGCGACTCGACTGCAGCCACTTCCCCATCGTTGAAATGTGGCCTCCCTTTGTCTCTTTTATAAATACTTTCATGGCTTTTGCTCGGATGAGCTTAAGTCACTGATGCCTCCTCAACAGGTGTTTACTCGTGCGGATCCCACCCATTCACAGTCAGGTTAGCCAAATGCAGACGACAATTCTACTCCTGCAGCTTCCTCTCTCGCACTTCCCGCCTGTGGAACTCGCTCCCGTATTCTTGCTTTCCTGATGGCTACAACCTCCAGAAATTTAAATGCAAACTCAATACTCATCTACTAACCACTGGAATCTAGCTCTCTCCCCTCCTCTGTATAACCTTCCCTTTCTCTCCACCTATGTATCTGTCATCGCACCTGCTTTCTCAGCTTTCTGTTGTTCCTTTCTAACTAGTTTGTACTCCTCACTCTTTTCTAATTAATCTTTTTACAGTTATGTAACCCCCTGCACATCATACATACACATAATTATCTACACTCTTACACACATATAAAGTAATTGTACACATATACAGGCTTGTATATATAAAAAAAATGGTCTTCAAAGATATCTGGAAACTACAGAAGACTAGATGATGATCTGTGTCAAAGAACACCAAAGAAAAAAGAAATTATTCCGTAATAAAGAAATCCAAAAAATTCAGAAGGGAATTTTATGTGTATGAATAAATGAAAATAAACCATTATACACTTAATGCCGCGGCGGAGAACGTAAAAATGAAAGCAAAACCAAATACAATCGACCCAATTCAGAAACGATAGAAATATAAGCATCTTCGTGATCAATACCCTGCCCGTACCAAACAATCTGATGTAGAAAAACCAAGTACTCATCAGTGGTTACATAGTATATAGTTAAAAGCTAAAAACCAAACGTTTTATTCATGCTGCACAGGACGAATGACTGCTAAATAGAAATTACCAAGCACACATAGTGAGAAATCGTGTTAACTCGAAATGCAAATTCAATAATAGTCAGAATCAGTTGACCATCTTATATCAGGATAAAAGCCGATAACAACAGAATATGCTTACTTATTGACATAGAAGTCACTGCAAATTGTAATGCATATTTGAGGATCTTAAAAAACAAAAGCTATCAAAATACAAGGATCTTGAAGAGGAAATCTTAATAATGTGACACATGAGGACATCAATAATCCCAGTTGTAGTTGGAGCTCTCAGATTGATTGAAAAAGTTTCCGGTAAACTCCAGTGTGTCCTGGCACATCATAGTTTAAAATATAAAAATGGTATTCACAAGTACAGCTCACACCTACACCTAAGGACTTCATCGATGTAAAAGATGTGTGATCTTTTCTTTTTTTGTTGTTTTTGTTTTTGATCAATGGAAAATGTAAGGAATCCATTTCTGACCTTAGATCTCTGGTAGGGATCCGTAAGAAAATGTGTATATAACAGAAATCCAAGAAAATAATAATAATAACAATAATCAGACACATTTTAACGAATACGAAAGATCAGAATATTGATTATAGCTCCGATCGCTGTACTCCAGCAAACAGTTTTAGAAGGGAAGACTCGCACAGGCAAGGACCAAAAATTGCCCAGTTCCCGCAACTGCTGGTCGCGCTGGACTCGGTGGCAACCACCGATTCACCTCTGGGGTGTGGTCGACTCGGAACACTGTTTCCCGGAATCGGGCACCTCTCAGAATAATTTTTTTCAATTGCATATCTGTTCTCGGACAGAGATACAGCGTAGTCGCACTCACCCCTAGGACAAAGACGCAGCTGAGAGATAATGATCCCAACCCACCACAAAAGTGGCAGGTAAGTTAAATGCCATACGTGATACAGGTTTGGACGATCATGTCTCGAAAGAGACATGACTGATTGGGCAGATTTTTTGCAGTAGTTTGCCACTACTTTCTGCGGTAGACTGTTTACCAACCAAAGCTATAGAACTGTTCTGCTATTTAACACATAGCTGGAAAGAGAAGCGACGGATTAATAACTTTCCCAAGGGTATCTGCGCGTAATCGAGCGCAACAAATTCAACTGGAATTTGAACACTGATCTCTGATTTCTCGTTCCGAACCGATATCTACTGCACCACATTACTAACATCTCTACAGCTGAATGACAATAGTTTTCCGAAAGATTTCTACTAAATTGTTTGATAAATTGCTCTTATATGCAAAACTGTTTTCAACTATGGTCGGGTGCATCTGCTATTCATCACAGGTTTCTCGACAGGCTCCAAAGGAGAATCTGTAACGTGATCGGTTCCGACCTGGCAGCTCGAGTCCAGCCACTCTCTCACCGGTGGGATGTGGCTTCCCTCTGGCCCTTCTACAAATATTTTCATGGATTCTGCTCCGACGAGCTTAGCTCACTGACGCCCCCTCCACAAGAATTTACTCGACAAACTAGACTGACAAGGTTCCACCTTTTTACAGTTCAGTCAAACAAATGCTGCAGACAATTATACCCCCACAGCTTCTTTTTTTCGCACTTCCCGCCTGTATACTTGCTTCCCTGACGGCTACAATCTCCAAGAATTTAAATGCAATGTCCATTCCCATCTCTTATTCAGTCATTCTCTTATCCTTTCCCCATGTATCTTGTTATTTTCATTTCTAACTCTACCCTCACGACTGTCATCGCACCGGTATTCCCATCCTTCTCTTGCTCTCTCCCACTGTAACTAGTTCGTCTTTCTCTTCGCTCTCGTCCTGCTTGAACTTTCACTCTTCTCTTATGTAGTCCCTTGCACACCAGTGGCGATACCGCCTTACTTGGGGTGAAACGATTAAAAAAAAAATAGCGGCAAATTTTAAGATGAGTATAATCCCCTTTATGCTACTTACGTTTGGGTTACATTCCATTTATGCTAGTGGCGTTTCATTCGTCTTATCTTGTTGATTGCCAGTACAACTGTTTTCTCCGCACAAACGACTTGTAGATTTTTATACTTAATTACTTGTATGCATTTTCCCAAGATAACTTGAAAGAGGCAGAAATGTTAACAAAATATTATTAAGCATTTTTTTGTTCTTCTCTTCTTTTTCTTAACTTAAGTTGCGCGCTTTTCAAAGTGTTGAAAAATATTCTGAGAGTTACGGCATATCAAGACCTCTATAAATTACATTATTTACACTGTTCGGACTGTTGTCCTCATCTTTATTGCCATGCTGACGACGTTTCGGCCGTTGTACGCTCCGGTCTTCTTCAGGTTCTACAAAATGTAAACCGAAACTTTTATTTCGATGATTAAAGAAGGACGGAGCGTACAATGACCAAAACGTCGTAAACATTACAATAAAGATGAAGACAGTAAATAAATAAATAAATAAATAAATAAAGTAAATTTATGGATTATTTAATACTGAAATCTAAATATTTTAAATGCATTTGTCTATTCCTTTAACTACAAATAAAATGCATTCTTGGTCACATTGCTATAAAATATATTGTTTGTAATTTTTATATAAAAATTTACTGTAATAATGTACTTTTATACTTTCATAGTGTTTTATGTTTTTGTGGATTTACGATTTGCCAATGGCTGGGACTCTAACAGGTGTTACTAGTACGAGTCAGAGTGGATCTAGGAAGAACAGCCATAAAGAGGTGCTTCCATATTTCTCAAAACCTCCAATCTCCCGATCAGAGGTCTTGGAGCTAGATGCAGTTTATAGTCAAACTCATGAATAAAAATCAATTGTCTAAAACACTCTAGAAAAACATACATTTTTTGTATTTATTCAGTTTAACTATGGATCGTCAGACTTAGTTAATCCTTCCTATTATAATAAAGACCGTTGATTATATATATATATATATCCCACCTGTCACACTCATGAAGAGAGAGAAACAAAGACAATAGTGAGGCAGCGTCGGTTCAGTTCATTCTCTTTAATACCAGTTATTAAACTTTATTGCCCCTAATGTGCGTTGTGGTGCAGTAGATATCGACTCGGAACAAGAAAACGAAGAGCCGAGTTCGAATTCTAGTCAAATTCGTTGCATTCACTTGCGCGCAAATACCCTTGGGAAAGGTACTAATTCATCAATTCATCTCTTCCAGCTATGATTCAAATAACAGGACATATCGGGTTCTATAGACTTGGCTGCCAACCAGTATACCGCAGAAAGTAATGGCAACCGACTGCAGAAAAATTTTCTGCCCAGTCAGTCATGTCTCTTTCTAGACAGGATCGCCCAAGCATGTATCACGTATGTCACTTAACTGTCGTCTTATGAAAATTCTTGCTGCATGTTTGCATTTTATTATTTCATTTTTTTTTGCAATAATTATGTCGTCGACTAGTGAATAATATATATATATATATATATATATATATATCCTCTATTATAATAATACCGTTATATATATATATATATATATATATATATATATATATCCTCTTATTATAATAATAATACCGTTATATATATATATATATTCAGTAATGAATTTAAACACTCTCGGCTGCTGCAGTGTGTTTACATTGTATATAACACGCTAAAGTCCGCCTTCCTCTGCTCAGCGCCCATAGCTCAAAGGTAGAATCGCCGAATGACGTCAATTCTGGCGGGTTTCAATTCTGGCTAAAAGCAATAGGATGTCTAACTGTAGTTATGTGCTGCGAAACAGGTCTGTCTGTGGATGTCTATATATATATTATTTTTATACACTAAAATGACGGCCACATATATATATATATATATATATATATATATATATATATATATTACGCTCTCACACCCTGATTGAGCACTCTGGAAGAATGGTAGACTTTGAAAAACAGTAGCTACTCTGGCAGTAAAATGAATTAGAGCACTCTGGCTATTGGGCGCGTATAATGATAATATACACGCTAAAAAGTTTGCCTTTTTCTACCGAAGGCCCATAGCCCAGAAGTAGAATCGCCGACTGACGCTAATTCGGTCGGGTTTCAATCCTGGGTTAAAAAAGCAATCGGAGTTTAACCGTACTGATGAGCTGTGATACAGCGAAACAGATCTGTCTGTGGATGACTATATATATATATATATATATATATATATATATATATATATATATATATGGGCTTAAATAAAGACAGTCGTTAGTAATAGAAAGTTAGAGAGAAAACGTCGGCTATATATGCCCCGATGATTTACTAGGTTTTCTTTTTAATGAATGTCTCTGGCCCACTCGCTTTTTATTCAATCAGGATTACATAAAAAAAATTTGTTTAGATAAAATCCTTCTGCTTCTTTTTTTTTTTTTTTTTTTTTTTTTTGCTCTCTTATCTACAGGGGCAATTAATTCTCTTTAGTTGAGATAACTTGTCTTCGAGACGTAAGGTGCAAGGTGATAGAAGAAGTGGCAACTAAAAGAAAGAAAAAAGAAGGAAAGGAAGGAAGGAAGGAAGGAAGGAAGGAAGGAAGGAAGAGTGAATGATTAGATGCTGAAAAAACAAAATGTAATGATTTTATCGTCTGGAGCAATTTTGTTGTTTTGAGAGTCTGCGATGAAGCGTTTTAAACATTCAACACATTTTTTTCTCTTGATATTTGTACAAAATACGGACACGTCACCTGGGAGAAATGACTAAGTAAATGGCCTCAATTAGCGTCACTATTTCCACGAATTCGATTCTCATTGAAAATACTAAATTTTTGGTCCACATGCTATAATATCTAGGCGCCTGAACTTGATCCGAACCGTGTACTCTTCACTTACACCCTTCTTCTTCTTCTTCTTCTATGTACCCTGCTTCTTCAAACTCACGAGATAAATTATGCGCTATTTACCTCTGTTCCTCTTGACTTTAATATGTCTTGTGAGTGTCAAACTTTCTAAGCCTTCTTTTCTCCTTATATACTTTAAAAATTTCAATTGTCTCGTCCTGTATGAGTATCACTTTTGTTTCCATTTTCTTTAAAACTTTCTAGTTGCTTTGTAGTTGGATGTACGTTGTGGTGGATATCGGCTCGGAACAAGAAATCGGGGAGCCAAGTTCGAATTCCAGTTAAATTCCTTGCATTCACTTACGCGCACATACCATTGGGAAAGGTATTAATCCATCTCTCCCCTCCAGTTATGGATTAAATAACAGTACAGACTGGGTTCTATAACCTTTGCTGACAACCAGTCTACCGCAGAATGTAATGGCAACCCACTGCTGGATAATCTTCTGCCCAGTCAGTCATGTCTCTTTCGAGACATGATCGCCCAAGCGTGTATCACGTGTGGCACTAAACTGACTGACTGAGTTGCTCACATATCCAGTCCATGATATTCTTAGCATCATTGTTTAAATTTTGTCCAGAATCTCGAAATATAAAACAGGTGCCTCAGACTAAATACGCCAGAAATATTCAGTGTTCGGACAAATGGGAGATTGATAAATGTCTATAAAAATGTCTAGCACGACAAAGTGAACAAAATTTCCTCGTAGTAGAGCTAGCAATTTATTTAATATAATCGTTCCACATCATGCCAATAGAAAACATTAGTCAGAGAAGGCGCAATGAGTCACTCTTCCGGAGGTTAGCATCAGCCATTCTCTCCAAAACATCGACATGGCTCACATGTTCGGTCCATGATATCCTCATCATCCTTCTGTAGAATTTCTGATTTCTGATGCTTCGAGTCTCTCCTTCATCTTTAAGTAGATATTCCAGCATAGATATTTTTTTTTTAATGGAATCTCTAGAAAACCATGATGTCTTAATTTTTTTTTCTATGATGTGCTGAGGAGTAAATATATTTTGGGAAAATATATTAGCTGTAATAACCTGGTGAATATGCTAAATATGATTCACATCTTTAGCTCCAGGTCATTCTACTTGGTCGGGCTGAAAATATTTTCAGCACCCCAGCGTTCATGTACGCGGTACCCCAACTGATATGGTTATAGGAAAACGAATCTAGGAATCTTATTCAGCTTCCGGCTGAACAGGTTTGTGCGTCTGTACGCCCTTGTAAAGGGACGAATCTATCTTTCTCAAAAGGTCAGGTCAGGTGGAGATTTAGTCTCTCGTCGCCTAATGGTGGGAGAGATTTGCAGCAGATGTATGGAACATCACTCACTGATCGTCGCAGTTGGATATAAACAAATAGCAATATTATAACATTTGCTGATTGTTATGACTGTTGTGTTTAATCCCAACATGCTTCATTATTAGAATTATATTATTTCTTCTTTTCTTCCTTATTATTATTGCTGCTTTTTATTCCAACATTCTGGATCAATACACTCTTCAGTATTACTTTATTACTTTTTATATTCCATCATATTATTGTTGTATTTTAACCCAACACTTTGGCTTAATACATTTTTCATTATTAATATTATTATTACTAATATTATTGTTGCTTCTTATCCCAACAATATGGCTCACTTAACTCTTCATTATTACTATCATTTTATTACTAGTTTTATACCATCTTATTAATGTTGCTTTTTATCATAACACTATAGCTCAGTAAACTCTTCATTATAACTATTATTTTATTAATACTGTTATTCCATTTTATTATTGTTGCTTTTTTATCCCAACACTATGACTGTTCGTTATAGCTACAATTTTATTACTAGTTTTGACCCATCTTATTATTGTTGTTTTTGATAATAACATTTCGGCTTAATAGACTCCTCATCATTCCTTTCATTTTATTACTAGTTTCATTCCATCTTATTATTGGTGCTTTTTATCACAATAATATGACTCAATACTCTTCATCATTGCTATCAAATTATTACTAGTTTCATTCCATCTTATTATTGTTGTTTCTTTTCCCAACACTATGGCTCAATAGATACTTCATTATTGCTCTCCTTTTTACTAGTTTTGCTCCATCTTATTATATTTGCTTTTTTATCTTATTATTGTTGCTTTTGATCCGGACATTTTGGCTCAATAGACTCTTCATCATTGCTATCATTTTATTACTAGTTTCATTCCATCTTATTATTGTTGCTTTTGATCCTGACATTTTGGCTCCATAGACTCTTCATCATAGCTATCAAATTATTACTAGTTTCATTTCATCTTATTATTGTTGCTTTTGATCCGGACATTTTGACTCAATAGACTCTTCATCATTGCTATCAAATTATTACTAGTTTCATTTCATCTTATTATTGTTGCTTTTGATCCGGACATTTTGACTCAATAGACTCTTCATCATTGCTATCAAATTATTACTAGTTTCATTCCATCTTATTATTGTTGCTTTTGATCCGGACATTTTGGCTCAATAGACTCTTCATCATTGCTATCAAATTATTACTAGTTTCATTTCATCTTATTATTGTTGCTTTTGATCCGGACATTTTGACTCAATAGACTCTTCATCATTGCTATCAAATTATAACTAGTTTCATTCCATCTTATTATTGTTGCTTTTGATCCGGACATTTTGGCTCAATAGACTCTTCATCATTGCTATCAAATTATTACTAGTTTCATTTCATCTTATTATTGTTGCTTTTGATCCGGACATTTTGACTCAATAGACTCTTCATCATTGCTATCAAATTATTACTAGTTTCATTCCATCTTATTATTGTTGCTTTTGATCCGGACATTTTGACTCAATAGACTCTTCATCATTGCTATCAAATTATTACTAGTTTCATTTCATCTTATTATTGTTGCTTTTGATCCGGACATTTTGACTCAATAGACTCTTCATCATTGCTATCAAATTATTACTAGTTTCATTCCATCTTATTATTGTTGCTTTTGATCCGGACATTTTGACTCAATAGACTCTTCATCATTGCTATCAAATTATTACTAGTTTCATTTCATCTTATTATTGTTGCTTTTGATCCGGACATTTTGGCTCAATAGACTCTTCATCATTGCTATCAAATTATTACTAGTTTCATTTCATCTTATTATTGTTGCTTTTGATCCGGACATTTTGGCTCAATAGACTCTTCATCATTGCTATCAAATTATAACTAGTTTCATTTCATCTTATTATTGTTGCTTTTGATCCGGACATTTTGGCTCAATAGACTCTTCATCATTGCTATCAAATTATAACTAGTTTCATTTCATCTTATTATTGTTGCATTTGATCCGGACATTTTGGCTCAATAGACACTTCATCATTGCTATCAAATTATTACTAGTTTCATTCCATCTTATTGTTGTTTTTGATCCGACATTTGCTCAATAGACTCTTCATCATTGCTATCAAATTATTACTAGTTTCATTTCATCTTATTATTGTTGCTTTCGGATCCGGACATTTTGACTCAATAGACTCTTCATCATTGCTATCAAATTATAACTAGTTTCATTCCATCTTATTATTGTTGCTTTTGATCCGGACATTTTGGCTCAATAGACTCTTCATCATTGCAATCAAATTATTACTAGTTTGGCTTCATCTTTATTATTGCTGTTTTTGATCCTGACTCAATAGATTCCCTTTCATCATTGCTATCAAATTATTACTAGTTTCATTCCATCTTATTATTGTTGCTTTTGATCCGGATATTTTGACTCCAATAGACTCTTCATCATTGCTATCAAATTATTACTAGTTTCATTCCATCTTTATTATTGTTGTTTTTGATCCGGACATTTTGTCCAATAGACTTCTTCATCATTGCTATCAAATTAATAGCTTAGTTTACTCATCTTATTATTGTTGCTTTGATCCGGACATTTTGACTCAATAGACTCTTCATCATTGCTATCAAATTATAAATCTGGTTTCATTCCATCTTATTATTGTTGCTTTTGATCCGGACATTTTGGCTCAATAGACTCTTCATCATTGCTATCAAATTATTACTAGTTTCATTTCATCTTATTATTGTTGTTTTTGATCCGGACATTTTGACTCAATAGACTCTTCATCATTGCTATCAAATTATTACTAGTTTCATTCCATCTTATTATTGTTGCTTTTGATCCGGACATTTTGACCAATAGACTCTTCATCATTGCTATCAAATTATTACTAGTTTCATTTCATCTTATTATTGTTGCTTTTGATCCGGACATTTTGTTCAATAGACTTATCATTGTTATCAAATTATTACTAGTTTCACTTACTCTTATTATTGTTGCTTTCTGATCCTTGACATTTTGGCTCAACAGACTCTTCATCATTGCTATCAAATTATTACTAGTTTCATTTCATCTTATTATTGTTGCTTTTGATCCGGACATTTTGGCTCAATAGACACTTCATCATTGCTATCTAATTATAACTAGTTTCATTTCATCTTATTATTGTTGTCTTTGATCCGGACATTTTGGCTCAATAGACTCTTCATCATTGCTATCAAATTATTACTAGTTTCATTTCATCTTATTATTGCTGTTTTTGATCCGGACATTTTGGCTCAATAGAATCTTCTTCATTGCTATCAAATTATTACTAGTTTCATTTCATATTATTATTGTTGCTTTTGATCCGGACATTTCGTCTCAATAGACTCTTCATCATTGCTATCAAATTATAACTAGTTTCATTTCATCTTATTATTGTTGCTTTTGATCCGGACATTTTGACTCAATAGACTCTTCATCATTGCTATCAAATTATTACTAGTTTCATTTCATCTTATTATTGTTGCTTTTGATCCGGACATTTTGGCTCAATAGACTCTTCATCATTGCTATCAAATTATTACTAGTTTCATTTCATCTTATTATTGTTGCTTTTGATCCGGACATTTTGGCTCAATAGACTCTTCATCATTGCTATCAAATTATTACTAGTTTCATTTCATCTTATTATTGTTGCTTTTGATCCGGACATTTTGGCTCAATAGACTCTTCATCATTGCTATCAAATTATAACTAGTTTCATTTCATCTTAGTATTGTTGCTTTTGATCTGGACATTTTGACTCAATAGACTCTTCATCATTGCTATCAAATTATTACTAGTTTCATTTCATCTTATTATTGTTGCTTTTGATCCGGACATTTTGGCTCAATAGACTCTTCATCATTGCTATCAAATTATTACTAGTTTCATTTCATCTTATTATTGTTGCTTTTGATCCGGACATTTTGGCTCAATAGACTCTTCATCATTGCTATCAAATTATAACTAGTTTCATTTCATCTTATTATTGTTGCTTTTGATCCGGACATTTTGACTCAATAGACTCTTCATCATTGCTATCAAATTATTACTAGTTTCATTTCATCTTATTATTGTTGCTTTTGATCCGGACATTTTGGCTCAATAGACTCTTCATCATTGCTATCAAATTATTACTAGTTTCATTTCATCTTATTATTGTTGCTTTTGATCCGGACATTTTGGCTCAATAGACTCTTCATCATTGCTATCAAATTATTACTAGTTTCATTCCATCTTATTATTGTTGCTTTTGATCCGGACATTTTGGCTCAATAGGCTCTTCATCATTGCTATCAAATTATTACTAGTTTCATTTCATCTTATTATTGTTGCTTTTGATCCGGACATTTTGGCTCAATAGACTCTTCATCATTGCTATCAAATTATTACTAGTTTCATTTCATCTTATTATTGTTGCTTTTGATCCGGACATTTTGGCTCAATAGACTCTTCATCATTGCTATCAAATTATTACTAGTTTCATTTCATCTTATTATTGTTGCTTTTGATCCGGACATTTTGGCTCAATAGACGCTTCATCATTGCTATCAAATTATTACTAGTTTCATTTCATCTTATTATTGTTGCTTTTGATCCGGACATTTTGACTCAATAGACTCTTCATCATTGCTATCAAATTATTACTAGTTTCAGTTCATCTTATTATTGTTGCTTTTGATCCGGACATTTTGGCTTAATAGACTCTTCATCATTGCTATCAAATTATTACTAGTTTCATTTCATCTTATTATTGTTGCTTTAGATCCGGACATTTTGGCTCAATAGACTCTTCATCATCGCTATCAAATTATTACTAGTTTCATTTCATCTTATTATTGTTGCTTTTGATCCGGACATTTTGGCTCAATAGACTCTTCATCATTGCTATCAAATTATTACTAGTTTCAATCCATCTTATTATTGTTGCTTTTGATCCGGATATTTTGGCTCAATAGGCTCTTCATCATTGCTATCAAATTATTACTAGTTTCATTCCATCTTATTATTGTTGCTTTTGATCCGGACATTTTGACTCACTAGACTCTTCATCATTGCTATCAAATTATAACTAGTTTCATTTCATCTTATTATTGTTGCTTTTGATCCGGACATTTTGACTCAATAGACTCTTCATCATTACTATCAAATTATAACTAGTTTCATTTCATCTTATTATTGTTGCTTTTGATCCGGACATTTTGGCTCAATAGACTCTTCATCATTGCTATCATATTATTACTAGTTTCATTCCATCTTATTATTGTTGCTTTTGATCCGGACATTTTGACTCAATAGACTCTTCATCATTGCTATCAAATTATAACTAGTTTCATTTCATCTTATTATTGTTGCTTTTGATCCGGACATTTTGGCTCAATAGACTCTTCATCATTGCTATCAAATTATTACTAGTTTCATTTCATCTTATTATTGTTGCTTTTGATCCGGACATTTTGGCTCAATAGACTCTTCAACATTGCTATCAAATTATTACTAGTTTCATTTCATCTTATTATTGTTGCTTTTGATCCGGACATTTTGGCTCAATAGACTCTTCATCATTGCTATCAAATTATTACTAGTTTCATTTCATCTTATTATTGTTGCTTTTGATCCGGACATTTTGACTCAATAGACTCTTCATCATTGCTATCAAATTATTACTAGTTTCATTTCATCTTATTATTGTTGCTTTTAATCCGGACATTTTGGCTTAATAGGCTCTTCATCATTGCTATCAAATTATTACTAGTTTCATTTCATCTTATTATTGTTGCTTTTGATCCGGACATTTTGGCTCAATAGACTCTTCATCATCGCTATCAAATTATTACTAGTTTCATTTCATCTTATTATTGTTGCTTTTGATCCGGACATTTTGACTCAATAGACTCTTCATCATTGCTATCAAATTATAACTAGTTTCATTTCATCTTATTATTGTTGCTTTTGATCCGGACATTTTGGCTCAATAGACTCTTCATCATTGCTATCAAATTATTACTAGTTTCATTTCATCTTATTATTGTTGCTTTTGATCCGGACATTTTGGCTCAATAGACTCTTCATCATTGCTATCAAATTATTACTAGTTTCATTCCATCTTATTATTGTTGCTTTTGATCCGGACATTTTGGCTCAAGAGACTCTTCATCATTGCTATCAAATTATTACTAGTTTCATTCCATCTTATTATTGTTGCTTTTGATCCGGACATTTTGACTCAATAGACTCTTCATCATTGCTATCAAATTATAATAGTTTCATTTCATCTTATTATTGTTGCTTTTGATCCGGACATTTTGGCTCAATAGACTCTTCATCATTGCTATCTAATTATAACTAGTTTCATTTCATCTTATTATTGTTGCTTTTGATCCGGACATTTTGGCTCAATAGACTCTTCATCATTGCTATCAAATTATTACTAGTTTCATTTCATCTTATTATTGTTGCTTTTGATCCGGACATTTTGGCTCAATGAACTCTTCATCATTGCTATCAAATTATAACTAGTTTCATTTCATCTTATTATTGTGGCTTTTGATCCGGACATTTTGACTCAATAGACTCTTCTTCATTGCTATCAAATTATTACTAGATTCATTTCATCTTATTATTGTTGCTTTTGATCCGGACATTTTGTCTCAATAGACTCTTCATCATTGCTACCTCAAATTATAACTAGTTTCATTTCATCTTATTATTGTTGCTTTTGATCCGGACATTTTGACTCAATAGACTCTTCATCATTGCTATCAAATTATTACTAGTTTCATTTCATCTTATTATTGTTGCTTTTGATCCGGACATTTTGGCTCAATGAACTCTTCATCATTGCTATCAAATTATTACTAGTTTCATTTCATCTTATTATTGTTGCTTTTGATCCGGACATTTGGCTCAATAGACTCTTCATCATTGCTATCAAATTATTACTAGTTTCATTTCATCTTATTATTGTTGCTTTTGATCCGGACATTTTGGCTCAATAGACTCTTCATCATTGCTATCAAATTATAACTATTTTCATTTCATCTTAGTATTGTTGCTTTTGATCTGGTTATTTTGACTCAATAGACTCTTCATCATTTCTATCAAAATTATTACTAGTTTCATTTCATCTTATTATTGTTGCTTTTGATCCGGACATTTTGGCTCAATAGACTCTTCATCATTGCTATCAAATTATTACTAGTTTCATTTCATCTTATTATTGTTGCTTTTGATCCGGACATTTGGCTCAATAGACTCTTCATCATTGCTATCAAATTATAACTAGTTTCATTTCATCTTATTATTGTTGCTTTTGATCCGGACATTTTGACTCAATAGACTCTTCATCATTGCTATCAAATTATTACTAGTTTCATTTCATCTTATTATTGTTGCTTTTGATCCGGACATTTTTTTGGCTCAATAGACTCTTCATCATTGCTATCAAATTATTACTAGTTTCATTTCATCTTATTATTGTTGCTTTTGATCCGGACATTTGGCTCAATAGACTCTTCATCATTGCTATCCAAATTATTACTAGTTTCATTCCATCTTATTATTATTGCTTTTTGATCCGGACATTTTGGCTCAATAGGCTCTTCATCATTGCTATCAAATTATTACTAGTTTCATTTCATCTTATTATTGTTGCTTTTGATCCGGACATTTTGGCTCAATAGACTCTTCATCATTGCTATCAAATTATTACTAGTTTCATTTCATCTTATTATTGTTGCTTTTGATCCTGACATTTCAAATAATAGACTCTTCATCATTGCTATCAAATTATTACTAGTTTCATTTCATCTTATTATTGTTGCTTTTGATCCGGACATTTTGGCTCAATAGACTCTTCATCATTGCTATCAAATTATTACTAGTTTCATTTCATGTTATTATTGTTGCTTTTGATCCGGACATTTTGACTCAATAGACTCTTCATCATTGCTATCAAATTATTACTAGTTTCATTTCATCTTATTATTGTTGCTTTTGATCCGGACATTTTGGTTTAATAGACTCTTCATCATTGCTATCAAATTATTACTAGTTTCATGTCATCTTATTATTGTTGCTTTTGATCCGGACATTTTGGCTCAATAGACTCTTCATCATTGCTATCAAATTATTACTAGTTTCATTTCATCTTATTATTGTTGCTTTTGATCCGGACATTTTGGCTCAATAGACTCTTCAACATTGCTATCAAATTATTACTAGTTTCATTTCATCTTATTATTGTTGCTTTTGATCCGGACATTTTGGCTCAATAGACTCTTCATCATTGCTATCAAATTATTACTAGTTTCATTTCATCTTATTATTGTTGCTTTTGATCCGGACATTTTGACTCAATAGACTCTTCATCATTGCTATCAAATTATTACTAGTTTCATTTCATCTTATTATTGTTGCTTTTGATCCGGACATTTTGGCTTAATAGACTCTTCATCATTGCTATCAAATTATTACTAGTTTCATTTCATCTTATTATTGTTGCTTTTGATCCGGACATTTTGGCTCAATAGACTCTTCATCATCGCTATCAAATTATTACTAGTTTCATTTCATCTTATTATTGTTGCTTTTGATCCGGACATTTTGGCTCAATAGACTCTTCATCATTGCTATCAAATTATTACTAGTTTCAATCCATCTTATTATTGTTGCTTTTGATCCGGATATTTTGGCTCAATAGGCTCTTCATCATTGCTATCAAATTATTACTAGTTTCATTCCATCTTATTATTGTTGCTTTTGATCCGGACATTTTGACTCACTAGACTCTTCATCATTGCTATCAAATTATAACTAGTTTCATTTCATCTTATTATTGTTGCTTTTGATCCGGACATTTTGACTCAATAGACTCTTCATCATTGCTATCAAATTATAACTAGTTTCATTTCATCTTATTATTGTTGCTTTTGATCCGGACATTTTGGCTCAATAGACTCTTCATCATTGCTATCATATTATTACTAGTTTCATTCCATCTTATTATTGTTGCTTTTGATCCGGACATTTTGAGTCAATAGATCTTCATCATTGCTATCAAATTATAACTAGTTTCATTTCATCTTATTATTGTTGCTTTTGATCCGGACATTTTGGCTCAATAGACTCTTCATCATTGCTATCAAATTATTACTAGTTTCATTTCATCTTATTATTGTTGTTTTTGATCCGGACATTTTGACTCAATAGACTCTTCATCATTGCTATCAAATTATAACTAGTTTCATTTCATCTTATTATTGTTGCTTTTTGATCCGGACATTTTGACTCAATAGACTCTTCATCATTGTTATCAAATTATAACTAGTTTCATTTCATCTTATTATTGTTGTTGATCCGGACATTTTGGCTCAATAGACACTTCATCATTGCTATCAAATTATTACTAGTTTCATTCCATCTGTCATTGTTGCTTTCGATCCCGACATTTGACTCAATAGACTCTTCATCATTGCTATCAAATTATAACTAGTTTCATTTCATCTTATTATTGTTGTTTTTGATCCGGACATTTTGACTCAATAGACTCTTCATCATTGCTATCAAATTATAACTAGTTTCATTTCATCTTATTATTGTTGCTTTTGATCCGACATTTTGACTCAATAGACTCTTCATCATTGCTATCAAATTATAATTCAGTTTCATTTCATCTATTATTGCTTTTGATCCGGACATTTTGGTCTAATAGACTCCTTCATCATTGCTATCAAATTATTACTAGTTTCATTTCATCTTATTATTGTTGCTTTTGATCCGGACATTTTGGCTCAATAGACTCTTCATCATCGCTATCAAATTATTACTAGTTTCATTTCATCTTATTATTGTTGCTTTTGATCCGGACATTTTGGCTCAATAGACTCTTCATCATTGCTATCAAATTATTACTAGTTTCAATCCATCTTATTATTGTTGCTTTTGATCCGGATATTTTGGCTCAATAGGCTCTTCATCATTGCTATCAAATTATTACTAGTTTCATTCCATCTTATTGTTGCTTTGATCCGGACATTTTGACTCACTAGACTCTTCATCATTGCTATCAAATTATAACTAGTTTCATTTCATCTTATTATTGTTGCTTTTGATCCGGACATTTTTGACTCATTAGACTCTTTCATCATTGCTATCAAATTATAACTAGTTTCATTTCATCTTATTATTGTTGCTTTTGATCCGGACATTTTGGCTCAATAGACTCTTCATCATTGCTATCATATTATTACTAGTTTCATTCCATCTTATTATTGTTGCTTTGATCCGGGACATTTGACTCAATAGACTCTTCATCATTGCTATCAAATTATAACTAGTTTCATTTCATCTTATTATTGTTGCTTTTGATCCGACATTTTGGCTCAATAGACTCTTCATCATTGCTATCAAATTATTACTAGTTTCATTTCATCTTATTATTGTTGCTTTGATCCGGACATTTTGACTCAATAGACTCTTCATCATTGCTATCAAATTATTACTAGTTTCATTTCATCTATTATTGTTGCTTTTGATCCGGACATTTTGGCTCAATAGACTCTTCATCATTGCTATCAAATTATTACTAGTTTCATTTCATCTTATTATTGTTGCTTTTGATCCGGACATTTTGGCTCAATAGACTCTTCATCGCTATCAAATTATTGCTAGTTTCCATTTCATCTTATTATTGTTGCTTTTGATCCGGACATTTTGACTCAATAGACTCTTCATCATTGCTATCAAATTATAACTAGTTTCATTTTCATCTTGGCCATTGTTGCTTTTTGATCCGACATTTTGCTCAATAGACTCTTCATCATTGCTATCAAATTATAATTCAGTTTCGCCTCATCCTATTATTGTTGCTTTTGATCCGGACATTTTGGCTCATTAGACTCTTCATCATTGCTATCAAATTATTACTAGTTTCATTCCATCTTATTATTGTTGCTTTTGATCCGGATATTTTGGCTCAATAGACTCTCTTCATCATTGCTATCAAATTATTACTAGTTTCAATCCATCTTATTATTGTTGCTTTGATCCGGATATTTGGCTCAATAGGCTCTTCATCATTGCTATCAAATTATTACTAGTTTCATTCCATCTTATTATTGTTGCTTTTGATCCGGACATTTTGACTCACTAGACTCTTCATCATTGTTATCAAATTATAACTAGTTTCATTTCATCTTATTATTGTTGCTTTTCGATCCGACATTTTGACTCAATAGACTCTTCATCATTGCTATCAAATTATAACTAGTTTCATTTCATCTTATTATTGTTGCTTTTGATCCGGACATTTTGGCTCAATAGACTCTTCATCATTGCTATATCATATTATTACTAGTTTCATTCCATCTTATTATTGTTGCTTTTTGATCCGGACATTTTGACCAATAGACTCTTCATCATTGCTATCAAATTATAACTAGTTTCATTTCATCTTATTATTGTTGCTTTTGATCCGGACATTTTGGCTCATTAGACTTCTCATCATTGCTATCAAATTATTACTAGTTTCATTTCATCTTATTATTGTTGTTTTTGATCCGGACATTTTTTGGCTCAATAGACTCTTCATCATCGCTATCAAATTATTACTAGTTTCCCATTTCATCTTATTATTGTTGCTTTTGATCCGGACATTTTGGCTCAATAGACTCTTCTATCATTGCTATCAAATTATTACTAGTTTTAACCATCTTATTATTGTTGCTTTTGATCCGGATATTTTGGCCTTTCAATAGGCTCTTCATCATTGCTATCAAATTATTACTAGTTTCATTCCATCTATTATTATTGTTGCTTTTGATCCGGACATTTTGACTCACTAGACTCTTCATCATTGCTATCAAATTATAACTAGTTTCATTTTCATCTTATTATTGTTGTTTTTGATCCGACATTTTGACTCAATAGACTCTTTCATCATTGCTATCAAATTATAACTAGTTTCATTTCATCTTATTATTGTTGCTTTTGATCCGGGATATTTGGCTCAATAGAATTTTCCATCATTGCTATCATATTATTACTAGTTTCATTCCATCTTATTATTGTTGCTTTTGATCCGGACATTTTGACCAATAGACTCTTCATCATTATCAAATTATAACTAGTTTCATTTCATCTATTATTGTTGCTTTTGATCCGACATTTTGGCTCAATAGACTCTTCATCATTGCTATCAAATTATTACTAGTTTCATTTCATCTATTATTGTTGCTTTTGATCCGGACATTTTGACCAATAGACTCTTCATCATTGCTATCAAATTATTACTAGTTTCATTTCATCTTATTATTGTTGCTTTTGATCCGGACATTTTGGCTCAATAGACTCTTCATCATTGCTATCAAATTATTACTTGCCTTCATTTCATCTTATTATTGTTGCTTTTGATCCGGGACATTTTGGCTCAATAGACTCTTCATCATCGCTATCAAATTATTGCTAGTTTCATTTCATCTTATTATTGTTGCTTTTGATCCGGACATTTTGACTCAATAGACTCTTTCATCATTGCTATCAAATTATAACTAGTTTCATTTCATCTTATTATTGTTGCTTTTGATCCGACATTTTGGCTCAATAGACTCTTCATCATTGCTATCAAATTATAACTAGTTTCATTTCATCCTATTATTGTTGCTTTTGATCCGGACATTTTTTGGCTCATTAGATTCCTTCATCATTGCTATCAAATTATTACTAGTTTCATTCCATCTATTATTGTTGCTTTTGATCCGGATATTTTGGCTCAATAGACTCTTCATCATTGCTATCAAATTATTACTAGTTTCAATCCATCTTATTGTTGCTTTGATCCGGATATTTCTTGGCTCAATAGGCTCTTTCATCATTGCTATCAAATTATTACTAGTTTCATTCCATTCTATTATTGTTGCTTTTGATCCGGACATTTTGACTCACTAGACTCTTCATCATTGCTATCAAATTATAACTAGTTTCATTTCATCTTATTATTGTTGTTTTTGATCCGACATTTTGACTCAATAGACTCTTCATCATTGCTATCAAATTATAACTAGTTTCATTTCATCTTATTATTGTTGCTTTTGATCCGGACATTTTGGCTCAATAGACTCTTCATCATTGCTATCATATTATTACTAGTTTCATTCCATCTTATTATTGTTGCTTTTGATCCGGACATTTTGACTCAATAGACTCTTCATCATTGCTATCAAATTTATAACTAGTTTCATTTCATCTTATTATTGTTGCTTTTGATCCGACATTTTGGCTCAATAGACTCTTCATCATTGCTATCAAATTATTACTAGTTTCATTTCATCTTATTATTGTTGCTTTTGATCCGGACATTTTGACTCACAGACTCTTCATCATTGCTATCAAATTATTACTAGTTTCATTTCCCATCTTATTATTGTTGCTTTTGATCCGGACATTTTGCCCAATAGACTCTTCATCATTGCTATCAAATTATTACTAGTTTCATTTCATCTTATTATTGTTGCTTTTGATCCGGACATTTTGGCTCAATAGACTCTTCATCATCGCTATCAAATTATTGCTAGTTTCATTTCATCTTATTATTGTTGCTTTTGATCCGGACATTTGACTCAGACTCTTCATCATTGCTATCAAATTATAACTAGTTTCATTTCATCTTATTATTGTTGCTTTTGATCCGGACATTTTGCTCAATAGACTTTTCATCATTGCTATCAAATTATAACTAGTTTCATTTCATCCTATTATTGTTGCTTTTGATCCGGACATTTTGGCTCATTAGACTCTTCATCATTGCTATCAAATTATTACTAGTTTCATTCCATCTTATTATTGTTGTTTTTGATCCGGATATTTGGGTTCAATAGACTCTTCATCATTGCTATCAAATTATTACTAGTTTCATTCCATCTTATTATTGTTGCTTTTGATCCGGACATTTTGACTCAATAGACTCTTCATCATTGCTATCAAATTATAACTAGTTTCATTTCATCTTATTATTGTTGCTTTGATCCGGACATTTTTGACTCAATAGACTCTTCATCATTGCTATCAAATTATAACTAGTTTCATTTCATCTTATTATTGTTGCTTTTGATCCGGACATTTTGGCTCAATAGACACTTCATCATTGCTATCAAATTATTAGCTAGTTTCATTCCATCTTATTATTGTTGCTTTTGATCCGACATTTGACTCAATAGACTCTTCATCATTGCTATCAAATTATAACTAGTTTTATTTCATCTTATTATTGTTGCTTTTGATCCGGACATTTTGACTCAATAGACTCTTCATCATTGCTATCAAATTATAACTAGTTTCATTTCATCTTATTATTGCTTGATCCGACATTTTGGCTTAATAGACTCTTCATCATTGCTATCAAATTATTACTAGTTTCATTTCATCTTATTATTGTTGCTTTTGATCCGGACATTTTGCCTAATAGACTCTTCATCATCGCTATCAAATTATTACTAGTTTCATTTCATCTTATTATTGTTGCTTTTGATCCGGACATTTTGGCTCAATAGACTCTTCATCATTGTTATCAAATTACTAGTTTCAATCCATCTTATTATTGTTGCTTTTGATCCGGATATTTTGGCTCAATAGGCTCTTCATCATTGCTATCAAATTATTACTAGTTTCATTCCATCTTATTGTTGCTTTTGATCCGGACATTTTGACTCACTAGACTCTTCTACTGTATTGCTATCAAATTATAACTAGTTTCATTCTATCTTATTATTGTTGCTTTTGATCCGGACATTTTGACTCAATAGACTCTTCATCATTGCTATCAAATTATAACTAGTTTCATTTCATCTTATTATTGTTGCTTTTGATCCGGACATTTTGGCTCAATAGACTCTTCATCATTGCTATCATATTATTACTAGTTTCATTCCATCTTATTATTGTTGCTTTTGATCCGACATTTTGACTCAATAGACTTTCATCATTGCTATCAAATTATAACTAGTTTCATTTCATCTTATTATTGTTGCTTTTGATCCGGACATTTTGGCTCAATAGACTCTTCATCATTGCTATCAAATTATTACTAGTTTCATTTCATCTTATTATTGTTGCTTTTGATCCGGACATTTTGACTCAATAGACTCTTCATCATTAAGTATCAAATTATTACTAGTTTCATTTCATCTTATTATTGTTGCTTTTGATCCGACATTTGCCTAATAGACTTTCTTCTTCATCATTGCTATCAAATTATTACTAGTTTCATTTCATCTTATTATTGTTGCTTTTGATCCGGACATTTTTGGCTCAATAGACTCTTCATCATCGCTATCAAATTATTGCTAGTTTCATTTCATCTTATTATTGTTGCTTTTGATCCGGACATTTTGACTCAATAGACTCTTCATCATTGCTATCAAATTATAACTAGTTTTTATTTCATCTTATTATTGTTGCTTTTGATCCGGACATTTTTGCTCAATAGACCTTCTTCATCATTGCTATCAAATTATAACTAGTTTCATTTCATCCTATTATTGTTGCTTTTGATCCGACATTTTGGCTCATTAGACTCTTCATCATTGCTATCAAATTATTACTAGTTTCATTCCATCTATTATTGTTGCTTTTGATCCGGATATTTTGCCTGTATTAGACTCTTCATCATTGCTATCAAATTATTAATAGTTTCATTCCATCTTATTATTGTTGCTTTTGATCCGGGACATTTGACTCAATAGACTCTTCATCATTGCTATCAAAATTCATAACTAGTTTCATTTCATCTTATTATTGTTGCTTTTGATCCGGACATTTTGACTCAATAGACTCTTCATCATTGCTATCAAATTATAACTAGTTTCATTTCATCTTATTATTGTTGTTTTTGATCCGACATTTTGGCTCAATAGACACTTCATCATTGCTATCAAATTATACCATTACTAGTTTCATTCCATCTTATTATTGTTGCTTTTGATCCGCCGACATTTTGACTCAATAGACTCTTCATCATTGCTATCAAATTATAACTAGTTTCATTTCATCTTATTATTGTTGCTTTTGATCCGGACATTTTGACTCAATAGATTCCTTCTTCATCATTGCTATCATATTATAACTAGTTTCATTTCATCTTATTATTGTTGCTTTTGATCCGGACATTTTGACTCCAATAGACTTCATCATTGCTATCAAATTATAACTAGTTTCATTTCATCTTATTATTATTATATTTGATCCGACATTTTGGCTTAATAGACTCTTCATCATTGCTATCAAATTATTACTAGTTTCAAGTCATCTTATTATTGTTGCTTTTGATCCGGACATTTTGGCTCAATAGACTCTTCATCATTGCTATCAAATTATTACTAGTTTCATTTCATCTTATTATTGTTGCTTTTGATCCGGACATTTTGGCTCAATAGACTCTTCAACATTGCTATCAAATTATTACTAGTTTCATTTCATCTTATTATTGTTGCTTTTGATCCGGACATTTTGGCTCAATAGACTCTTCATCATTGCTATCAAATTATTACTAGTTTCATTTCATCTTATTATTGTTGCTTTTGATCCGGACATTTTGACTCAATAGACTCTTCATCATTGCTATCAAATTATTACTAGTTTCATTTCATCTTATTATTGTTGCCTTTTGATCCGGACATTTTGGCTTAATAGACTCTTCAATCATTGCTATCAAATTATTACTAGTTTCATTTCATCTTATTATTGTTGCTTTTGATCCGGACATTTTGGCTCAATAGACTCTTCATCATTCGCTATCAAATTATTATAACTGTTTCATTTCATCTTATTATTGTTGCTTTTGATCCGGACATTTTGGCTCAATAGACTCTTCATCATTGCTATCAAATTATTACTAGTTTCATTTCATCTTATTATTGTTGCTTTTGATCCGGACATTTTGGCTCAATAGACTCTTCATCATTGCTATCAAATTATTACTAGTTTCATTCCATCTTATTATTGTTGCTTTTGATCCGGACATTTTGGCTCAAGAGACTCTTCATCATTGCTATCAAATTATTACTAGTTTCATTCCATCTTATTATTGTTGCTTTTGATCCGGACATTTTGACTCAATAGACTCTTCATCATTGCTATCAAATTATAACTAGTTTCATTTCATCTTATTATTGTTGCTTTTGATCCGGACATTTTGGCTCAATAGACTCTTCATCATTGCTATCAAATTATTACTAGTTTCAATCCATCTTATTATTGTTGCTTTTGATCCGGATATTTTGGCTCAATAGGCTCTTCATCATTGCTATCAAATTATTACTAGTTTCATTCCATCTTATTATTGTTGCTTTTGATCCGGACATTTTGACTCAATAGACTCTTCATCATTGCTATCAAATTATAACTAGTTTCATTTCATCTTATTATTGTTGCTTTTGATCCGGACATTTTGACTCAATAGACTCTTCATCATTGCTATCAAATTATAACTAGCTTCATTTCATCTTATTATTGTTGCTTTTGATCCGGACATTTTGGCTCAATAGACTCTTCATCATTGCTATCATATTATTAGTAGTTTCATTCCATCTTATTATTGTTGCTTTTGATCCGGACATTTTGACTCAATAGACTCTTCATCATTGCTATCAAATTATAACTAGTTTCATTTCATCTTATTATTGTTGCTTTTGATCCGGACATTTTGGCTCAATAGACTCTTCATCATTGCTATCAAATTATTACTAGTTTCATTTCATCTTATTATTGTTGCTTTTGATCCGGACATTTTGACTCAATAGACTCTTAATCATTGCTATCAAATTATTACTAGTTTCATTTCATCTTATTATTGTTGCTTTTGATCCGGACATTTTGGCTCAATAGACTCTTCATCATCGCTATCAAATTATTACTAGTTTCATTTCATCTTATTATTGTTGCTTTTGATCCGGACATTTTGGCTCAATAGACTCTTCATCATCGCTATCAAATTATTACTAGTTTCATTTCATCTTATTATTGTTGCTTTTGATCCGGACATTTTGACTCAATAGACTCTTCATCACTGCTATCAAATTATAACTAGTTTCATTTCATCTTATTATTGTTGCTTTTGATCCGGACATTTTGGCTCAATAGACTCTTCATCATTGCTATCAAATTATTACTAGTTTCATTTCATCTTATTATTGTTGCTTTTGATCCGGACATTTTGGCTCAATAGACTCTTCATCATTGCTATCAAATTATTACTAGTTTCATTCCATCTTATTATTGTTGCTTTTGATCCGGACATTTTGGCTCAATAGACTCTTCATCATTGCTATCAAATTATAACTAGTTTCATTCCATCTTATTATTGTTGCTTTTGATCCGGACATTTTGACTCAATAGACTCTTCATCATTGCTATCAAATTATAACTAGTTTCATTTCATCTTATTATTGTTGCTTTTGATCCGGACATTTTGACTCAATAGACTCTTCATCATTGCTATCAAATTATAATTAGTTTCATTTCATCTTATTATTGTTGCTTTTGATCCGGACATTTTGGCTCAATAGACTCTTCATCATTGCTATCAAAGTATTACTAGTTTCATTCCATCTTATTATTGTTGCTTTTGATCCGGACATTTTGACTCAATAGACTCTTCATCATTGCTATCAAATTATAACTAGTTTCATTTCATCTTATTATTGTTGCTTTTGATCCGGACATTTTGACTCAATAGACTCTTCATCATTGCTATCAAATTATAACTAGTTTCATTTCATCTTATTATTGTTGCTTTTGATCCGGACATTTTGACTCAATAGACTCTTCATCATTGCTATCAAATTATAACTAGTTTCATTTCATCTTATTATTGTTGCTTTTGATCCGGACATTTTGTCTCAATAGACTCTTCATCATTGCTATCAAATTATTACTAGTTTCATTCCATCTTATTATTGTTGCTTTAGATCCGGACATTTTGGCTCAATAGGCTCTTCATCATTGCTATCAAATTATTACTAGTTTCATTCCATCTTATTATTGTTGCTTCTTTTCCCAACACTATGGCTCAATAGATACTTCATTATTGCTCTCATTTTTACTAGTTTTACTCCATCTTATTATATTTGCTTTTTCATCTTAACACTATGACTTAATAAATTTTTCATAATTGCTATCATTTTATTACTAGTTTTACTTCATTTATTATCGTTGTTTTTTATCTTATCATCATGGCTCAGTAGATTCTTTGTCATTGCTATCATTTTATTACACTTTTCATTCCATCTGATTAATGTTGTTTCTTTTCCCAACACTATGGCTCAATAGACTCTTCATTATTCCTATCATTTTATTACTAGTCTTATTCCATTTTATAATTGTTGTTTCTTTTCATAATTTTCTGGAACAATATAGGCTTCTTTATTATTATCATTTAATAGTTTTTTTTCAGCTTTTTATTGTGGCATGCTCCTCCTGAAAACTGTGTCAATACAATGTTCATTATTATTATTATCATTTTATGACGGCTTGCATTTTTTTTTCCTTTTGCATTTCATCCCCACAGTCGGGTTCAAAGCACTCTTCATTATGACTATTATTTTATTACTACTTTTATGTTGTTCTAGTGTTGTTGATTTTTATCATCAATCTCTTGGCCCATACACACTTCTCTATTACTAAGGTTTTATTACCTGTATTAATCATTTTTATCTACTCTTTATCCTTCCACATACATTGCTACGAATCGTAACGGCTTCTTTGCGTTACGATCTTGTAAATGTCGTGTTTGATTTTGTTTCCTTTCACAGGGAAATAATGAAACATACTAATCGAGATACCGATGATTAGATTTAGGATCTATTTAAGCTTTCTAATCACAAAAATCCAATTGAAGAATCCGTTTCAATTAAATCCAAACTTCGCTCATTTTCTGGTTGGAAGAAAAAATCAAACACAGTAGCTGTCACCTTTAAATTTTCACTGTTTCCGTTTTTGAATTTTCTCGCGTATATTTAACGATTAAATAAGTTAATTTCGAATTCGACGACTTACAAAATAACTGTGGAAATTCTCCCATTGCATCGTTAAATATGTAAGAGCCGCAGTAAAATTCCTTCCAGTTTCGATGTTCACTAACAGTCACTCGTAACAGTCGCAAATAAATTCCTTCCTTCAAGTTTCGATTTCAAATCACACTCGCTCCGCGGTCAGATCATTTTCTGCCTGCTTCGTCTTAGGCGATACTGAGTTATATCGCACAAGGTCGTTTATGATTGGTTGTTTTCTGATTGACTGGTCAAGCCAATCAGCACGAGCAACCACTCATATAGATGGAACATGCCTCCGCGAACAGCTTTTTGTCATGTCTAGTCTCGCGAGAGACAGCCATGATTCTTTCTCTGCCATCTTGGCAACACTCACCTAAATTATGGACCTACACGCGAGACAAGTCCTTGCACGCTTTGCTCTACGAAGTAAATCTCTTCCTTTACCACAATTTTAGCTTAATAAATTGAACAAAATAGTGTAATAACAATCATAAGTATGAATGCAGAGGCAACTTCGTCTGGGGTTGCTTGCCTTGCTAGAATAATTACGATTGATTACTAATTTCGACAGGATCTGTTCAACCGATACAGCGAGGCAATTATAATACCAGGATTCGTTATTAGTGGCCACAATCTTAACAATATAAGATATGCAGATGACACAGTGCTGATAGCAAACATGGAAAGAAAACTAGAAGACTTTCTACAGAATATAGTGAAGGAAAGCGCGAAGAAAAGACTAAAGAAACAACTACAAACTAAATTAAAAATAAAATCAATGCATGATTATCAGTAAAAAGAGGAGCCTAAAATGCTAATTACAAGTGTGAGATACTAAAATGAAAGCAGGTTCAAAAATTTAAATTTTTCTATAATCATATCGCCGCAAGCAAGGCATTTTACTACCACTGGGGGTTACATAAAATGAAAGTTATGGGAAAGAGTGACAAGTTATAAGGGGTGTCAGGAAGTGGGTAAGAGAAGAATGAAAATACTGATGAGAGTGGAGAGAATGTAGAAAGAAGCATGAGATATATGATGCAGGTTAGTGAGATAGGACATGACTATTGACTTTACATTTAAATTCTTGGAGATTGTAGCTATCGGGGAAGGGAATTCCACAGGCGGGAAGTGCGAGAAAATAAGCTGAGGGAGTAGAATTTGCGTTTACACTTTATTGGCTCCACAGTAAAAAGGTGGGACCTGGTTGCTAATCTTGTGGCCCGAGTAAATTGATATATAGGGGGTACCAGTGAGCTAGGTTCATCGGTTCAGAAGTAAATACCTGAGAAGTGTTCTAACAAAGGACAAAAAGTGTGACACTGAGATCCAAAGACACATTGGCATGGCCAAGGACGTATTTCAAAAGTTTAGCAGAGTCTTGAGAGACTGGAAAATTTCGTTGGAAACAAAGAAAAGAGTACTGAACTGTTACGTGATATCTATCCTCCTATATGGCAGATAATGCTGAACAATCGCTTCAACTATGAAGAAGAGACTCAAAACAACAAAAATGTGGCTCTACAGAAAGATATTAAGAATACCATGAACTAAACATGTGAGCAGCGACGAGGTTTTAGAAAGAATGCAAACTAAAAAGAAACTTATACTTAATATCAAGAACAGATAGATGAAGTTTCTGGAACACGTAATCAAGAAGGAGGGCTTGGAGAATCTGATACTCACAGGGCGGATAGAAGGAAAGAGTGGTAGGGAAAAACAGCGCGTGGTATTCGTAAATATACGCGAGAAAATCGAATGAATGGCAGAGATGGGTCGGAAGAAATAACATGACAAAATATATTAAGAGCTACTATGGAAAGGAAGATGTGGAGGGTCATGATAACCTACATCCTGAACACGGCACATAAAAAAGAAGAGTGGTGTGGCATTCTTACTAGATACCACGTACTTTTGGCCTTGTGCCACATCTAGCTACGCGTAAACAATATGCTGGTCACAAAATAAATAAGAAGGGGAAAATGGAAAGATTATAATTTCAATTTTCAATTTCAAAGAAGCAGACATTAAATAAATGAGAGCATTGCCGCTTCTGATATCTTATTTCTCTTTATTCTTTTCATCACTGAATCGAAGCAGCGTTTTTATGTCTTTTCCATATTTCAAGCACGTCTAATATGTATTTTCACTTTTCAAGTTAAATACGAAGTAGGGGAAAATTATCTTGCGGCAGTCGAAATGGTTAGATTTCCCCTTGTGTCTCAGTGTATTTCATTCATCTATCAACATCAGACCACTAAGAAATAAGGGACTTCTTTTTCTAACATTTGTCTTCTTTTTCTGATACAGTCGTCTTACGCCTAGTGTTTCCAGAATCTTTTTGTATCATTTTAGAACAAGAAAGGCGATAAAGCCACTAAAATGCGTGCAGTTAAGATGAGTAAAAGATGCTGAGAAAGACATTTTTGAGGAGAGAGAACAAAAAAACACAGGTTTCAAGTGGACAGAAAATTACAACTTAGGCTAGATTTAAATTTTTGAAGACCATATTTGAGAGGATGTGTGTTGTTGGAACGAGAAATCGGAGAGCCGTGTTCAGATTTCATTTGAATTCGTTGCACTGACTTACGCACAAATACCATTGGGAAATATATTAATGCTTTTCTTCTTCCTCCAGCTATGATTTAAATAGCAGGACAGATTGGGTTCTATTGCCTTGGTTGGTAACTAGTCTACCACAGAAAATAATGGCAACCTACTACGGGAAAATATTCTGCCCTGACAGTCATATCTCGAAAGAGACATGATCACCTATGGCACTTGACTGACTGAGTTGATAGCTGATTTTCTAAGCGCCGGTTAGATGTGGCACAAGGCCGGAAGTATGAAGTACCCAGTGAGGATCGAACTTATTACTCCGTTGTAATAGGTTCTAGCGTGTCAGCTTTGCTAACCATGACACCACGTCGAGGTGCCCTGACTGAGTTGATAGAAAAGCAACAAAATCAGAAAGGAATTTACACCAGCGCGATATGGAAGAGAAAAAAACTGTTAGCGTAGAAGTCCGCTTATAGTTAGCAACTTTAACAGTAACATTTTTACGTATCGTTTTCTTTCAGGACGTTGGCGATCAGAGATTTCCACTTGTCACTATCTCTTAATATTTTTCCCTTGGGTATTTCTCTCAGACCCACTTTTTCAAGCCCTTCATGTAGGTTTCGCACTGTTTCCTCTTGTCTCTCTGTCTCTTTATCTGTCATGGACCCGGTTAAAGGTCCAGTAAGAATAACGCAAAAACAACAAAAACAACCAAATAGGAAAATACGAATATATATTAAATACGGAAAGAATACAATACTTGGAACTTGGTTAGTAGGAACGATAATACGAGTTAGTGTGTAATACTATGATTCGACCCTCGGCCTTAGAACTGGGACTCGTAATGGGCGTTAAGGTAGCAGTGTTCATAGACTGACTCTCGGCTGAGTTCGGGCCTCTCTGAGGGCGCTCTCCTCAGGCTACTCCCTCCCACCTTTTGTGAGGGGAGGTATAAGTAATGGTTGGAAGAGTTCATTCAGTCTGTCGGTGATGCCGCCATGACACTGTGCGTCTCGTGAGCATCAGGTTCTCCAAGCCCTTCTTCCTCATTACGTGTCCTAGTTGTCTTTTCCTGATGCCAAGTATAAATTTCCTTTTCGTTTGCATTCTCTTCAAAACCTTGTCGTTGTTGTTGGCATCCTAAGCATACTTCTGTAGAACTACATTTCTGTTGCTTCGAGTCTCTCCTTCATCCTTGAGGAGATTGTACAGCATTCGCTGCCATACGGAAGGACACATATCACATAACAATCCAGTTTGTTTCCAATTAAATCTTTCTGTTTCTCAATACTCAGCCTTTAAAATGCGTCCTTGGCCTTGCCAACACGTGTCGCACTTTCCGTCCTCTGTTAAAACAGTTCCCAGGTATTTAAATTTCTGTACCTGCTTGATTTCAGTATTTCCGAATTATAATTTGGCATATTGGGCTCCTCTTTTTACTGATGACCAAGCATTCAGTTTTCTTGTAGTTTATGGTTAGTCTTTTCTTTTCAGAAATCTTTCCGATTCATATCAGTAGAAATCGTAAGACTGAGAAGACGAAATGAGTTACTTTCTTAGAGGTTAGCATCAGGCATACTGATAGACAGCAAAAAGAGTTCTCTCAGATGATTAAGTGAAGGCAGTTTTGTTTTGGAGGTGTTGAAATCAATGAGCCCCAGGTAACAAAAGAATGATATTCATTTTAGCGAACAACCGATAACTTGACCATTAAAACCGGAATAAATAATTCTGTCTACAGTCGGAATTCCAAATCGAGAACTGATGAGGTTGTTGATGAAAATTAGGACAAAATAGGCCCAAGCATAGAGTTTTGGAAGGCATTCGCATTAATGTAAAAAAAAGTATATAAAAATCTAGCTGGATTTTTATTTCGCAATTTGATAAGAAAGATTAGATCAAATTCCAAACTCGGCCAGATGCAGTCAGTTAAGTGCCATACGTGAAACACGCTTGGGCGATCACGTCTCGAAAGCGACATGACTGACTGGGCAGAAGATTATCCCGCAGTAGATTGCCACTGCTTTCTGCGGTAGACTGGTTGCCAGCCAAGGCTATAAAACCCAATCTGTCCTGTTATTTAACCTATATCTGGAAGGAAGAGACGGATTAATATCTTTCCCAACGGTATTTGCGCGTAAGTGAATACAATGGATTCAACTGGAATTCGAACTCGGCTCTCCGATTTCTCGTTCCGAGCCGATATCCACTGCACCACAACGCACATCTTCCATCAGCTTGTAAAAAAGACCAGTATGTCAGACATCGTCTAACGACTTCTAAAAAAAGCAACGACCCGAAATCCACCACGCTTGTCTAAGTCTCGTCAATGTTTTGGCCACGCTTCTTTCTGGGAAACACAGTGAGCATTAAATCGCACTATCCCAAGCAAAGAGACGACAAGCACACGAAGGTGACCTCTGGACAGTTGTCATTAGCATTCTCTGCACAGATTTCAACAGCTTGTTTCGTGATGAAAATCGATTAGACGAACTTATTGATTAAAAACTAACGAAAATCGCCCTTCATTGGACAGCGAGAGACATTTTCATAAAAGCAGACAGATATCCGACGTACCGAGATAAGGTCCGTGCCGGCTTGAAAATTAATCAACCAATTTTTCGTGTTTGTGCGTGTTTATGTGTGTGCATGTGTGTGTGAGGGTGTGTAATCATCAATTACTCTGTCTGATATTCGACATTTTAGCGAGAGAAAAAAGTAATGCATATCAGTTTGTCTGGTTAGATTTAGCCTCGTTTTGGTTGATCCCCTGCCAAATGATACATTTGCTAAAGCTCCGACATGTTATTCAGTTATACAACACTTTATTCGGTCAGCCAATGAAAATCAATCACACTGTCCGTACTTAATCAAAGATCAGTTGGTGTAATTTACTAAGCTTAGCGTTTTAGTGAAGCAGACTAGCACGTTAACCATTTCCTCGTGCCGAAGCGTCCATTTTATTTTACTAAACCTAACTTTATTTGAGCACAAGACCACAGATGTGGCGAATCCAGCAAAGATCGAACTCTGTGCATGACTGCAATGGTCGACTAGACTAGCTCGTTAACCCTTACTCAACACAGGTGCCAATTAATTTTATTAATCGTGCTTCAGTTTGGTTACAAGGCGACAATAACGCATCATCCAGTAAGGATCAAACTCCTTACACGGTAGTATGATTAACTGAACTTGCTCGTTAACCATTACTCAAGATAAAAGTTACTTTTTTTTAGGTTTTTGCTATTCTTAGGTTTGTTTGGTCGCTACTCCACAAATAAAGATTAGCCAGTAAGAAACGAACTTAATGGCCGGTTGAAATGGTCAATTAGATTAGCTAGTTAACCATTACTCAACGCCGAAGTGTTCATTAATTTTTTTGATCGTAGTTTAGTTTGGGCTCAGCGCCAAAGGAGTGGGGCATCCAGTGAGGATCGGGCCCAGTACTTGATAGTATGATCAGAAGAACTAGCTCGTTAACCATTACTCAGCGCCGAAGTGTCCATTGATTTTACTAATCGAAGTTTAGTTTGAGCACAGAGTCACGAGCAAGTCATTCAGTGAGGACTGAACTCAATGCTGGGTTGTAATGATCAACTAGACTAGCTCGTTAAACCATTAACTCAACGCCGAAATGTCCATTAATTTTACTAGTTGTAGTTTAGTTTCGGCATAAGAACACAACTGTGAGGTATCCAATGGACGTCGAACTCACATCCCAGTAGTAATGAATCTAGATTAGCTTGTTGACCATTGCATCAACCCCATCAAGACATCTTAGTTCAATACGTTTTTAATGTTTACTAAGCTTCGCTTAATCTGGAGTAAACACATAGTAAGAAGCGGGGTCATGCCTCATGTATCGTATCTCTTTCACCTGCCTCAATCATTGCTCCTGTTTTAATATTAAATAAATAAGGCCGATGTCAGTATGTGGTTACTAATGGGGACCAATATGGCTGACTGCTGTTCTCTTTATTACGTCCACAGTGTGTGACGTCATTCAAGGGGCGTCACTCTTGTTGGTACAGAATGTTAGGAGATAGTAATATAAGAATACAATGCTCTGCTAATTAATAAGATATTGGTATTTAATTAGCTTAGTTATTCAAAAGGCCGGTAGAGGACGCTACTGAAGTAATATAGTAACAGTTACTTAGTTTCCAATCTAGTTGAAATAAAAGTAAAAACGATCCCCATCCCTAATTTATAGAGAGATGAATGCGTCGAGTTTTCCTCGTCAATAAGATAGACCACTTCTCGATCGCATCCACCATATTATTGTTCTTCCTCGTCTGGAAGGCAGAAGGCAGAGATCACATAGAGTATATGTCCCTTTTGTGTGTTAACACCATTCTTACTTTGTGAGCTGTTTTCCTTATTACTGTTGCTTTGCTTACACTCATATATATATATATATATATATATATATATATATATATATATATATATATATGTATGTCATAATTATTATTATATATAGGGTGTCCATAAAGTTCGGGTGCACTTTTAATAATTTATAACTACAATATGCACACGAATTTTATGGACTCCCTATATATATATATATTTATGTCAACACAAAATAAAATCGTCGGTGATGGTGGATTTTATAATATTTCAGTTTAAACAACCTCTCTGAAGATGGCTCATGTGAGCCGAAAGCTTAGAAGAAAACCAATAAATAATTATCCAAATGTTGGAGAATTTTTGTCTTTATTTTCAACTGAAATTAAAGCAAAAATACGGCGTTTAGAACGGCTCATGATTTTAACATAATAGACATTCATTATCTCTTATATTTAACAGCATATGTTTAGAAAATTACTTGCTGCCTCGATATACTAAATATATATATATATATGTATATATTACCTCGATTTACTAAATATATATATATATATATATATATATATATATATTAGTTAATACATACTTATATATATATATATATATATATATATATATATATATATATAGTTAATACAAACTTCAAAACTGGAAGCGGCCGAAATGTGGTTCTACAGAAGGATGCTACGGATATCGTGGACTGAGCATACAAGCAACGACGAAGTGTTAGAAAGAATGGCAACAAAAAGGAAATTGATGCTGAGCATCAGGAAGAGACAACTGAAGTTCCTGGGACATGCAATGAGGAAGGAGAGCCTGGAGAACCTGATACTGACTGGTCAGATAGAAGGAAGGAGAGACAGAGGAAGGCAGCGGATAACATATCTGCAGAGTCTGATCAGGTGGATGACGGAACGGGGGTTGCCAGGAGCAACAGGAGCAAACATACTAAGAGCCACAAGGGATAGGGAGACGTGGAGATCCATGATCGCCTACGTCCTGAAGGGACAGGGCACATAGAAGAAGAAGAATATATATATATATATATATATATATATATATATATATATATACATTTTTCATTTGGCTTGGTTTAGTCGTATATAAATTAGTGTTGCTGGCATTAGATCGTTATGTTAGTATTTGACAAATATCCAGTTCTCGTATTAAACCAGATTTTGCTGCTGTTTAAAAAAAAAATATAATAATCTTATTTTTCTTTTTCTCTCTCTCTCTTTTTTTTCAGGTGAGTAAATGGTGTTTTCCCTCCAGATGAGTTTCCGTTGTATTCTTTTCAAACAGTGATTTTTTGTTACAAAATAAAAGAAAGAAATCCAGTCACTCGTTCCAGGTGAGGCGTCTCTTCTGACGATTTATTCAATGTTTGCTTTCCTGTGATGTTCGTGTTACCCACCAACACGCCAGTGCTTTTTTACCCCGTTGGCTACAGACTAAAATAATCTGATTTCAATTTACATTTTATTTAACATCGTTTATGAAAAAAAAAAAATCAGAATTACTTAGGCAGAAAATTAACATTTTATCGCATATTTCCTCCAAACAAAACAATTATTACTTCGCAAAGTACCCGTAAAAAATAATCTGTTCCTGACATATAAATCAGAATTTCTACCTACGTTCAGAGCATCGCGATTCATTGCTAAAGGTGTTAGAAAAAAAGTCAGTTCCCTATACCGCTCCACTAAGTACCTGACTCCAACTGCTATCCTCTATCTTTGCAAGTGCCGAAAATGGAGTCAGTCAGTAAAGTGCCATACGTGATACACGCTTGGGCGATCATGTCTCGAAACAGACATGACTGACTGGGCAGAAGATTATCCCGCAGTAGGTTGCTATTGCTATCTGCGGTAGACTGGTTGCCGACCAAGACTATAGAACCCAATCTGTCCTGTTATTTAACCCATAACTGGCTCTCCGATTTCTCGTTCCGAGCCGATATCCACTGCGCCACAACGCACATGGAGTATTGTACCCATATTTGGGCAAGTGTTGTCCAGCCTTCACTTTGCACTTTCGATAGACTTTAAAAGCTTCTACGAGTCCTTGAGATTGACGAATTGTTTTTCACCCTGCATCTTCTTTCTCCCTAGGATAAACGTCACAAAACTCTTACTGCTGTATCACTAGTAACATAAAAAGCGTCTAGAGGAATTACTTTCCATCGTTCTACCAGTTCTAATGTTCCCGGCTAAGACCCACCATGCTACACACATTCTAACAAATCAACTTAATTCCCTTCGTATTCCATTGGTGAGATGTAGATACAAGTTTCACTAAAGCAGCTTCTTCCCACGAAGCACTGCCTTGTGGAACCGAATCCTAAAAGGTTACTTACCCGTTTAACCCGTTTAATTCTTGCGCTAAACGTTATCTTCTAAACATGTACTCATAAGCTGTGACTCTTGCTCTATAACTCCCTACCTCTTATGACTCTTGGGTTTTCTACATGGTGAACATCACTGCTATTTGACAGATAACCGGTGTCGAAAGAAGATATCATTTCTCAGAGGCATTTCTGTGAAAGCGAAGTCTCGTTCCGAGTAGGTAACAATCGTACTAACTGCACTTCTCTTACGAACAGTATATTACAATAAATTAAACGTTCATTTATGACTCTTGTCTGAGTTTCGCGGAATTATATCCACTGTCCGTCCGTCCGTCTGTCTGTCTGTCTGTCTGTCTGTCTGTCTGTCTCTCTGTGTCTCACTCTCTCTCTCTCTTTCTGGGCACCTCGATGTGTGTAAAACCTATTACAACTGAGTAGTGAGTTCGATCCCCACTAGGTACCCCATACTTTCGAACTTGTACCATATCTAAGAGGCGTTTAGAAAATCAACTCTCTCTCTCTCTCTCTCTCTCTCTCTCTCTCTCTATATATATATATATATATATATATATATATATATATATAGGGTGTCCATAAAGTTCGTGTGCACTTTTAAAAAATTATAACTATATTTGTATTTGCGACAGAAATAATTTGTATAAAGAATTAGAAAGAAGTAAATTTATATTTTTAAAGTTTATTGAAATTTTATTTAAGTTTCCACATGTCCTCCATCATTAGCAATACAAAGGGTAATACGATTTTGCAGTTCACGGAAAACATTTGGCAACTGATTTACAGATATACCTGAAATCACATTAGTTATTTTAGCTTTCAGATCTTCTAATGAACTAGGTTTGATTACATACACAATTGTTTTCATATGTTCCCATGTTTACTTTTTTCTCAGTTGAAGCCATGGATCAAATTGATTTTGAAAAAAATAGAAAATATCTTTTTTAATTATCTCAAACTTGTCGCAAATTTTGTAGTAAAGAATTATTCAATAACTATACTTAAAACTAAGTACAATAGCATTTATAACATTTTTTTCAGATTATTTCTATCACAAATACAAATAAAGATATAATTTTTTTAAAGTGCACACAAACTTTATGGACACTTTGCACACACACACACACACACATATATATATATATATATATATATATATATATATATATATATATCGTCCGGTTCACCCTCCTCTTTGACCTTCTGAACGAGAGTAGAGCTTTATCCCTTTTTTCTAATTTAGGATTGGGTTTCTTTAATTCTACTCCAACTCTCTACTTTTTAACATCTCTGCCTAAACTCTGAAATTTATACAATTACTGAGTTCCAGGTCATTCCGAAACTCCATGTGTGTGTGTGTGTGTGTGTGTGTGTGTGTGTGTGTGTGTGTGTTTATAGGAAATTGATTAAATGTAAATTCGGTTTAATTTATTTGTTTAGACGTTGTTTTTTTTTTAATGAATACTTGTATTTGTGATGATATTTTTCATTATTAAACAGTATATTTATTTATTTATTTATTTACATATACTGGCCTGAATATCTGAGGAATCTTGCTAGAAAATTATGCGTCCAAAACTGATCTTTTTATACGTTAGGAAACGAACAGAGCAGATATGTATATTGCGAGAATATTTCAAGGCCGGCAGGTGTAAATAAATAAATATACTTTTTAATACATAAATAAAAATAGAAAATCAACTCAAATATGGTACCCCTTAAAAATAACGTTTAAACAATATGGTAGACTTTGAAAAAAAAGAAGCAGTAGCTACTCTGGCATCTACGCATTGTTTATTCAGCAATGAATTAGAACACTCTCAGCTATTGGACGTGTATAATGATAATATACACACTAAAAAGTCTGCCTCCTTCTACCGAGCGACCATAGCTCAGAGGTAGAATCGCCGACTGATGCCAATTCAGTCGGATTTCGATCCTGGGTAAAAAGCAATCGGGTGTCTAACCGTACTGATGCGCTGTGATACAGCAAAACAGATCTGTCCGCGGATCACTATATATATATATATAATGTCCTTGATAGCGTTAATGGTCTGTAAATATTCATTTTATATATTGAATTGAGACGCGATCTACCATCCAAATATATATATGTGTGTGTGTGTGTGTGTGTGTGTGTGTGTGTGTGTGTGTGTGTGTGTGTGTGTTTGTGTGTGTGTGTGTGTGTGTGTGTGTGTGTGTTTGTGTGTGTGTGTTTGTGTGTGTGTGTGTGTGTGTGTTTGTGTGTGTTTGTGTGTGTGTGTGTGTTTCATTAAAAATGATGATAGACAAGGTATTATCATTAAATGTTTTATATAATTTTTAATGTGTTCGTATAATTCTTTCTTTTCGGAACTCAAATTATATGAGAATTGTCCAAAGATTTGTACTCTCGAGCGCTTTCGGCTATATTTTTAGCTATTAGCAAGAATTAATTTTATTTTACTTGTCAATAAATATGTGTAAAGTTTATGCATATAGAGTTTTGTGTACGTTAAGTTCTGAATATGGTAAGCATATTGTTACCGTGTTCATAATTGATGTTATTCAATGTTGGATGTCTCTTCTTTATTAGTAATGCCTCCATTATTTTTAATCTTCTTTTGCATGTGGATGATGCTATTATGTATGTATTATCAACGAGGATATCACGGATACGTAATGGAATGTCTCGATGTGTGCTTAAATAAGATCGGATGGAACTGTTGTGGGAAAGGTCAATCAATTTTATGGTTGTATAGCCAATGAAATTGTTTACAGGTCACTGGAATGGAAGTGGTGGAGGAAAGGAGAAAGAAAAATGGGGTAGATAGGGGAAGAGTTAAAGGAGAAATAAGACATACCAAAAAGGAATAAAGAATTGGAGAAATCTTCGGTAGCCATGGTAACGAATGCCGGCTTCAGAGGGTGAAAGGATAAGATTGCTACATAAAAATAACAAGAAAAAGAAAAGAAAAAAGAAAAAGTAAAAGTAGAGAAAGGAGATAACATATTGTAGTATTTAGCTCTGTTAAAAAATTCATAAAATTTATCAAGAAAAATTGTTTAAATTAATCTGGCCTGACTATTGTACTAGGTTTAAAATCTACTTATAGAATAAAAATGCAGGTAATATTATAGTAGGTCTAAAATAAAAATTTAGCAAATAATATATAGACCAACTGTTTAAACCTGAAATCTTTCGAGCCCATTTATATATTTAGATTGTGACGAATTTTAAATTCTAAATTTATTTTTCTAATCCTTGAATACTTCCCCTGTCTTAATTTTTCACTTACACCCAATTTTGTTTTTTAATCAATTACTTTATTGATAAAATGAGAATTTTAAAGATATCTACTTTACAATTCATTTTTTATATGTTTAGAATTTCCGATAAATTTTTTATCTCAGATATTTTTCTTGAAATTTCCTCTACCGATCGCCTATTGCTACAAACGTGGGTCATCTAGAGTGGGACAAATTCTTTTTTTTTTTCATTATATCCGTGACCAGCTTCGCATTAATCAATAATAAGCAACACTCGGGGGTTTTTGGTTATCTTAGCCCCCAAGCAGGAGTCAAGAAGTAAAGATGCCACACTTTATTCTGTAGTAATGAGACCAGTTTGCTATTATTCTACAAAGCGTCCTTACCATGAAGATGGCGGTGAATAATTGTCCCGAGGTCATCACGAACGAACATAAAATTCAGTTCATTGGCTGGAATCTTTTTAAAATTCTTCTCGGAGGGGATTTCTTGTAATATAGAATATGTCTGCACAGAAGGGGGAAAAATCGCTATTTTCCCCGCGAACAGCAATCTTTTCTGCATCAGTCACGAAATGGTGTAATTTCGTGCTGGTATCATTACTTAAATAAACCTAGTCGGTCACAAGTTAGCAAGTAGAGAGCAACTACTGATATGCAAACCGACTACACAACGGAATTGGTCGTGCGTTAAAAGTACTCAACTATACGACGGTAAGCAGAAAAATTTTTCAGCCCATTTTAAGTAATTTTTCAGCCTTTTTAATACATTTTGAGCTCACTTTAAGAGATTTTTCAGTCCATTTTAAAACATTTTTCAGCCTACTTTAGGGTAATTTTCAGTCTATTTTGAGATATTGTTAAGCCCATTTTAAGACATTTTAGCCCATTTTAAGACATTTTTGCAACCAAACTAAAATTAATCGTTTTTAATAGTTGCTGCGATCTGAATTTTTTAAATTATTTCACTCCAAGCAAGACGCAAGGGTTTACTGGAAGTTAAAGAGAATGAAAATACTTTAGAAGGAAATAGAAACCCAATCCTGAACAGAAAAGGAGGGATAATATCCTACTTTTAAAAACAAAACAAAACTGACGAGAAGCATGAACCGGCGAAAGGTAAATCTATCTATCTACTACTGCGGAACAAAAAACAAATAGTAATTATAATTTCAAAGTTTAAGCAAAGACGTTAGAGGTACAGAGTTGGTGTAGACTTTAGAAAGAACTGGAAACTCAATCCAAAACAAGAAACAACGAAAAAGCTTCTACTTCTGTTAAAAAAATAGGAGTGTAAACCGGACGATACGAAAAACTATCTCTGCTATTTTGGCAAAATAAATAACTAAAATATTCAATAAAATTTAGTTCAGGTGAATATGTTAGCATTACAGAAACCCACCCAAAGGAAGGCAAGGATGCTACTGAGACGCATGGTTTTACTGGAAGTGAAAAAAGAATGAGATGACTTTACTGATGAGAAAGGGCAATAGAAGAACAGTAATCGGGAAAAAAGAAAATGGCAATTGACGTTACATTAAAAATTTTGAAGCACGTGGGTAACAGGGAACAAGAACGGAAAAAACACAAGTGAGCAGTTCTAGAAAAGAAACTATTAGAATAGAACTTACGGTTACATCTATCTGTCATTAACTTTGTCATTTCTACAAATATTTCCATGGCAACTGCTCTGACAAGCATCTTTCCTGGTTCCCCGACCATATGTATTTACTCATGCTACTAGACTGGCATCAAGGCCCCACATTCTACCGTCAAAATAGTTAATTGTAACCGCCTCTTCTATTCTAATAGTTTCTTTTCTCGCACTTCTAGTTTATGGAACTCACTTCCATTTGCTTGCTTCCTTGATAGCTACAATCTCCAAAAATTTAAATGCAACGTCAATTGCCATATTTTAACTGCTTGATTCCCATCTATCGCTTATCCTTCCATCGACTTCCATTGTATAATTTTTCTTCTTTCATTGTAACCCCCTGCCCACCAGTGGCATTCTTGCCTTGCTTGGGGTGAAATGATTATAAAAGAAGAATCTATTTCAACTGTAAAACGATAAGACCTACTTTCCAATCTAGTATTATGATTCAATACACAGAATCGATGTATCAGCGAGTTTATTAGAACAACTGCCAGGAAAATATTTATAGAAAAGATAGCGCAGTCACGTCAAGGTGTTGAGAAATTGACCGATGTTGAGATGCTACGTCAGGACCTATAACATCACGGACTCTACGACAATAAACCTAGCAACTGATTAAATATAATCACATCGTGTAAATACAAAACCTAAGCCCATGGATGCGCAGTGAGTTTCTTTCTTTGTGGTATAATCAGCCATACTGATGGAAGGTGAAAATGGTTCTCTATGCTGATTCAAAGTTTCGTGTTAGAGGCATGGAAATTTGCAAGCAATTTCTTGCCCTTATAAACCACTGATTAGCGATTATTTTCAAGAGCAGTTGCCTTTTTTTGTTGTTTACTGTTGCTCTTCTAATATGGCAGGAGTAAATAGCTGTGTCATCAGCATGCATACCTAGTTGGGAGTGTTTTTTCTTAAAACTGATTAAGCGGATGTGCCTTGTGGTGCAGTGGATATCGGTTCAGAACGACAAATCAGGGAGCCGAGTTGGAATTCCAGTTGAATTCGTTGAATTCACTTACTCGCAAATACCCTTTGGAAAAGTATTAATCCGTCACTTCCCTCCAGTTATAAGTTAAATAATAGGACAGATTGGATTCTATAGCCTTGGCTGGCAACCAGTCTACCGGAGAAAGCAATGGCAACCTACTGCGGGATAATATTCTGACCAGTCAGTCACGTCTCTTTCGAGACATGATTGCCCAAGCGTTTATCCCGTATGGCACTTTACTGAAGCGTTCTAGATAAAAAAAATATTTGATAGATAAATAATTTAAAAAAATGAAATTATTAAATTTCATAAATGTTAATCGGCTTGCTAAATAAATTCAGTTTAAATTTATCTCTGTATGGAAGTCAAAACAAAATATGCTCATACGAAATGATTTATTAATGGTAAAAAAAAAAAAGAATAAAATAAATTGATAATTCATAATCTGGAGTGCCTGGTTGATAGTAATATATGAAAAATAAACCCAGATTAATATTTTCAACTTTTTGGGGAGACATTTTGAGTAAACATGTCCTATGAAAAAAATTGTTTTATCTTCCTTGATAACCATTGATATGCTTTTCATGTTAGCCTGAACATGTGAGCACTACAAGTGGATATTAACAAGATGTCACTTGTCTAACAAAAACGGCCGTGGGGAGATTCGAACACGGAATTCATGGTCAGAATATTAACTCTACAACGTGGCCACACATAGCATTGTATCGTATTATTAATAATGAAACGTTTCGGTAAATAGACGAGGTCAATCTGGAAATGATCCAGGGATTTAATATCTACGGAGGAATGGTGCCTTAATCATTTTTAAAGTACTCCTCTTGAAATATATGTTAATGTTTAATCCATTTTTTTTTCCAAACAACCTGCCAAGTCTACTTTCGGGATGGCCATCAGCTAACTCGCCGCGTTTTTCTTAATCGCGAATACGACGTTTTGAATATGACGGAACTTTCTCTTCTCTACTGCTGCGCCATTCTTACAAGTTTCTTCCTGTTTCTATTTCAATGATCTTAATTTACGACAACATCTCTGCAATCGTTTGCGACATTTTGGGCCTACCCCACTTTTCACTCCTCTTCATTTTTTTTTTTTTTTAGTTCGATGGCCAGTTGACGCAGTTTCCCGTTTGCTGCGAGATGTGATGAGATTTACTTTAAGTGAATTGAACTGTCGGGATCGATCGATGCGTTAGTAGCCTCCTGGGCGCCAACACCACTAACTTGTATCATGTCACCGCCAATTACTTCCGCATATGCGCACACACAAATCATTGACAATTTCAATCCATTTTCCCTTCTTTCTTGTAACTTTTATAATAGAACCGACGTTTTTTTGTAGAAGTGGTAGGCTGCTTTTTAAAATCCGGTTCTCTATGTTTGACACTTGATTATTATTATTATTATTATTATTATTATTATTATTATAGCTTATCTTTGTCGTTCTTTTCTTTACACCATTCAACCCTATTTTTTGTTCTTCTTCTTCTGCTTCTTCTTCTTCTTCTTCTTCTACTACTTCTTCTTTTCTGCTTCTTCTTCTTTTTCTTCTTCTTCTTCTTCTGTTTCTTCTTCTTTTTCTTCTTCTTCTTCCACCATTTAACCAACTTCTTCTTTTTCTTCTTCTTCTTCTGATTCTTCTTCTTTTTCTTCTTCTTCTTCTTCTTCTTCTTCTTCCACCATTTAACCAACTTCTTCTTGTTTTTTCCTCTTCTTCTACTTCTTCTTCTTCTTCTTCTTCCACCATTTAACCAACTTCTTCTTTTTCTTCTTCTTCTTCTGCTTCTTCTTCTTCCATCATTTAACCAACTTCTTCTTATTTTTCTTCTTCTTCTTCTGCTTCTTCTTCTTCCACCATTTAACCAACTTCTTCTTTTTCTTCTTCTTCTTCTGCTTCTTCTTCTTCCACCATTTAACCAACTTCTTCTTTTTCTTCTTCTTCTTCTGCTTCTTCTTCTTCCACCATTTAACCAACTTCTTCTTCTTCTTCTTCTTCTTCTGCTTCTTCTTCTTCCACCATTTAACCAACTTCTTCTTCTTCTTCTTCTTCTGATTCTTCTTCTTTTTCTTCTTCTTCTTCTTCTTCTTCTTCTTCTTCTTCTTCTTCCACCATTTAACCAACTTCTTCTTCTTTTTTTCCTTTTCTTCTTCTTCTTCTTCCACCATTTAACCAACTTCTTCTTCTTCTTCTTCTTCTTCTTCTTCTTCTTCCATTCAACCAACTTCTTCTTTTCTACTTCTTCCAGCTTATCTTTGTCATTCGTCTTCTTGTTACACTATTCAAACCACTTTTCTTCTTCTTCTTCTTCTTCTTCTTCTTCTTCTTCTTCTTCCACCATTCAAGCAACTTTTTTCTTCTTTCTTCTGTTCTGCGCATTACACCATTCAAACCATATTTTCTTTTGCTTTTTCTGCTCCTTCTTCTTCTTCTTCTTCTTTTTATTATTATTATTATTACACCATTCAAACCACATTTCTTCTTCTTCTTCTTCTTCTTCTTCTTCTTCTTGCTTAGTTTTTCTCATCTTTTGGTAAAAGAATTCAACCCACTTCTTTTTTCTTCTTTTTCTCTTTCTATATCGCATTGACTTCTTTTATTTACTCTTTCCTTTTTTCGCTCGTAAATCTTTTTCTCTTCCTCTTCTTCTTCTTCTTCTTGTTTATCTTTTTTTCTTCTGTCACTCCAATTTCTCCTATTTTCTTCCACCGACACACTCACTTTCTTCTTTTTATTTAATCAACCTTTACCAGCATCGCCACCTCCTCCACTTTCTTCTTTCCTTATTCAACACACTTCTGTTTCTTTTTCCTATACCAACCATTTTCTTTCTTTCTTTCTTTCTTTCTTTCTTTCTTTTCGTAACCTGATGCTATTAGACTGAGGATACAAAAATGGTAATCGTTTATCTTAACTGGATCTATGGAGAGGGGCTATCATTTAGAATTCCCCAGAGAGGCGTTATCGATAGCAATCGATAAAAATCCAGGAGAAACGTCAGGGTTTGTTGCAGGGATAAAGGATTTGTATGAAATCGCAATAGCATTTGAACTGCTTACGCTTAGCAAATTAAATAAACCACACTATGAGGTTTGGCCGTTTAATAGATATTTATTGAGATTGGTCTAATCTGGCACAAGGTATATAAGAGCTGGGCGTCCCTTAAGGTTTCACCATGCTAAATTTGAATCCGGCTGAGAGATTAACATGTCAACCAATCTCTCTAAACCACGCTGCATTTTCTGCCAAAAAAACATTGCTGTGGTTTTAATCCCCAAAAATTCGGAATTCAGAACAGACGTACTATTATTGTTAAACATGTACGAATAGTGCGCAAAAGTTGAAAAGAAGCCCACTTTTTCGTAAATAATAATAAAGAAAAAAGATCTATACACACCCTATTTTTCCCCTATGTGCTGCGTCCGTTCAGAACGTAGACGATCATGGCCATCCACATTTCCCTCTCTTGTAGCTCTTAATACACTTTCTCTTGTTACTCCTCCCAAACCCTGATCTGCCATCCATTTGCTCAAGTCTATCAAATATGTCATGCGTTGCTTTCCTCTGTCTCTCTTCCCCTCTATCTGTCCTCTGAGTATTAGATTCTCCAAGCCTTTCCTCCTCATTACATGTCTTTTCCTGATGTTAATTATAAGTTTCCTTTTCGTTTCCAACCTCTCGAAAATTTCGCCGTTGCTAACATGTTCGATACATGGTATCCTCAGCATCCTTCTGTATAACCGGTTGCTTCAAGTCTTTCCTTCATCTTTGATGAGATTGTCCCGCATTCACTGCCATATTGAAGGACAGACATCACATGTCAATCCAGTACTTTTTTTCTAACTGAATTTTCCTGTGTCCCAATACTCTACTCAGCTTCTGGAATGCAACTTTGCTCATACCGATTTGCCCTTTCGCATACTTTTCGTGGGATGGGAAGCTGATAGTAAAATTTAGCGATATGACACAGACAGCTCCTCAGATATGAGGAAGGGCTCACGTCTTCTCTCAAGCTATTTTTTATTAACTGATGTGATTTAATCCAAACTATTAATAATTATGTGGTCTCAATCGGCCTAATCTTCACCGTTCCTTACCTGAATTCTTAGATTTTGGCTATATGTAAGGTCTAAGTATTGATCACTCTTAATAAATTATATATATATATATATAAGGTTTTAGATTATTACAATGGTTAATACATATTTCACCGCTTCCTGAGGTTATTATCGCGACTAGTCAGACCCAAATGGTACAACAGTTGGTCCTCAAAGGAGTTGAAATAGAACATTGATAGGTTTAATGCAATGAATTTATTACTTTAACTGAGCAGGTTCATGCTGACTTCGGAGTTTCAGGAAAAGACTGATATGATACCTTCATACATCGGGGCTGGAAAAAAAGCAGTCCCGATGTATCATAACATATCCACACGAAATATCGAAGTCAGCATGAACCCACTCAATCTAAGTGACACATTCTTTACATTGAACGCATATATATATATATAGCCCAGTGGATATAGGCGTTGGTTAGTTCCAGTGATTTGACCCGAAGAGTTGTGAGTTCAATACTAGGCTACAGCAGTGGTGAACAAGTAACTTATAGAGTTCGGTTTGAGGGAGATAACACATGAGAATGATACACTCCAGTGATTGTAATAAGGGGTTCAGTTCGAAATTTCTACCTCCTGAATACGGCCAGAATGTACAACGAGTGAAACGTCGTACAAATGGCAACAAAGATGAGGACAATAGCCTGAATAAGGTAAATAATGTAAATACTACCACATCTCAGAAATATAGAGAAATACTGGTCTTCTAGTGAATGTCGATTGGTGTCACCTACAAGGAATTTCTAATTAAACTATTTTTTGTTATTTATTTTTGTACGGTCATTATTCTTGTAGGGCACCTCGACATGGTGTAATTGTTAGCAAGCTCGTCTCGCTAGGATCATTATAAGTGAGTAGTGAGTTCGATCCTCACTGGGTACCCCCTACTTTTGGCCGTGTGTCACGTCTAAGATACGCTTAGAAAATCACCTTCCACCAGGTTTAGGTGTTGGGCGCAGGGCTAACAACCCTACCCCATAAAAAACGGTTTGTTAAGGAACAGCAAAAACGCTGCCCTACACACCATTGGATGTAACGGAAAAGTTTATTTTTTTTATTGTTCTTGTGATATCTCGTCTAGTTTTTATTTAATAGCGCTCTATAATTGCTCGCCCCATTTCAACTTAGTCCATGTATACTGTCCTGCCCAGGGATTGCCCAGGGACAATAGTCCACATTTAAATAATGTAAACATTTCCCATAATAATAATGACGAAAATAATAAAAACTAGCAGTATAGCCCGGTGTTGCTCGGTGTAATGAAAGCTTTAAAACTAATCCATGGTCTAGGAGCTCAGACTCTTTGGACGTTGGCACGAAAGACTAAAAAGCAATAATTGTTTCCAGTTAAAGCGAAACCGTAGACTGAAAATAAAAAATGAATGGATGTAAGTCAAATTTTGATTTCCTGCTATCGATATCAAATAAGTTTTTTTCGTCGTAAACTGAATTTTGAAAGCTAAATAAGTCCATTGAGTAAATGGTATCATGGCTGAGACTAAGAACGACAATTATACCTACTTAGAGCCAAACCCGAAGTAAAAACTAAAATGAAAGGGCTGAAAAAAATACAGACATACAGGCAGATAAACTGACACACACACACAAAAATCTTGCCTTATATATATATTATCGATTTTATGCACTATTCTAAGAACTGCAACCTTGAAACTTCTGAAAATCGTTTCTTCTGTCTTTGTCAATGAGTGTACCAAATTTGATTAAAATCAAACCACTCCACTTTAATAAGTCGATATTTTCGATATTTATCGGGGGTACCCCGACATAAAATCTAGCTAAGAACACTCGCAGACGCTTATAGTATAACTGTGTATATTTTCAAGAAAATCGGTTCAGCCGTTTCGGAGTCTATAGGTAGCAACACACACACACACACACACACACACACACACACAGTTCTATTTGTAAATATGCTTAGGTAATGACGGAAAATAGTACTGCAATACCCAGATCGACGATGCCGATTTTGAAAGGGTAAGAAAGACATGGACAAGCAACGCGTGGCATACTTGACAAACTTGAGCAAATGGATGGCAGAGCAGGTCTTGGAAGGGATAACAAGAGAAAGTATGGTAATAGCTACAAGGGGTACAAAGATATGAAAGGCCATGATCACCTACGCCCTGAAGAGACACAGCACATAGAAGAAAAAGACACTTTGTAAATGCTAGAGACTTCGGCTCTCTTGTAACTCTCATAGGAGTGTCTGTATTCAATTTAGATTGTGACGCATGCTGTGACACGGCGAAAGTGTCCAGCCCAGGCGGATGTCATTATAAAATATGGCGCACAATTATTCCTTTTGTTCATCTAGAGTCGTTTGAGCCGTGTGAGGTTTTCAAGAAGAATTGAAGGTCATTTCACAGAGCTTCAGTGCATGTTGGCTGACGTTAAATTAGCATTTTTACACAATTTGTTTTTTTGTTTAAGACCTCTTTTTCATCTATGTGCCATATCCCTTCAGGACGTAGGCGATCATGGCCTTCCTCGTCTCCCTATCCTTGGTAGCTCGTGTACGCTTTCTCTTGTTAACCCACTCAAACCACGCTTTGCTATCCACCGGTTCAGGCTTTTTCAAACATGTTATCCGCTGCTTTTCCCTGTCTCTCTTTCTCTCTATCTGACCTTTCTCCAAAAGTTTATTCCTCATCACATGTCCCAAGAACTTCGGCTGTCTCTTCCTGATGCTCAGTATTAATTTCATTTTCGTTTCCATCCTTTCCAAAATCTCATCATTGCTCACGTGCTCGATCCATAATATCCACAGCATCCTTCTGTAGAACCACATTTCAGTAACTTCAAGTTTTTCCTTCATCTTTGTTTTCCTAAATTTAAAAAAAATTAAACTTTTAACATTGGCGATCACGACTCTTTACAATTTCCAGGATTTTTAAGACATATTCTGTAATTTTGAGAAGTTTTCCAAAAGTTATCCGGATTATTGATGTCATTCTTTTGTTTAAGACACTTTCTCTAATTTTAAGAAGTCATATTTTCAAGAATTGTTTTGACTATTGTTTTTGTTTTTCTTTTATGTGTCGTATTCTTTCAAGACGTTGGCAATCATGGCTCTCCCTAATTTCCAGGATTTTTTTATATACATTCTGTAATTTGAGAAGAGCCATTATTATTACAAGAGTTGTTCAGGCCACTGATGTCATTCTTTTTGTTTAAGGTTTTTTTTTCAAGACATTCTATAATTTTGAGAAGATTCATTATCATTCTATGATTTGTTCGGATTCTTCTTCTTTTGTCTTTAGCAAAGATTTTCGCTTGTTCCATTGTACAGCCTTCCATAGGTATAATACCCCAGGGGAAAAATTATTTTTGAAGAAACATTCCCTTAAACAGAAAACAAACTTCATTTAATCGGCTCGGTTCGTCTCATTGGCATCAACAAGAGTATTTGCGATGAACCTCTGAACACAGATACATCCATATTTGTACATGGAGATACTCTATGATTCCTTCACCGCTGAATAAAGAAAATTGCACCACATGAAAATGCACATAGTACTCAAACAGTGATTCGCTTTTTAAACGTATGTAGTGACTTTCAGGCTTTTCTTACGTCTCCTCATCATTTTTTTGGTCTTCAACGTAAACTAAATATGTATTTAACTACATCTTAATCAATGTATGCATTGTATAGAAAATTATTTAAATTCAATTAATTTCGATTTTATTAAGGCTTCTGGCTGTATCGTGAGTCATGTTCTTACACAGATTTGCTTGATCTAGACCCATATACATACCGGCAAAACGTTTGAGGTCATCCTGCATTTCATAAATGGACATATTTTTGTATTTTCTTAAGTAAAAGATGAAATTCCACTAATTACAGAGTATTTACTTTTATTTAAAAAATATCCACTTAAATCTAAAAATATGACCATACAACAGCATCATATTTTGTTTTTGTTAATAAAACCACCATCTTCCTTAATAACTGCTAAATAAAATTGTGGCATTATTTCAAAACATTTTTGAAGAAAGGTAGATGGCTGACTTTCCCAAGTATTATTCAAGCACTGAAAAAGGTCACTCTCACTCCTTCGGTATTCTCTTCGAACTTTTGAAGAAAAGGTGGATGGCTGACTTACCCAAGCATTCTTCAAGCACTGAAAAAGGTCACTCTCACTCTTTTGGTATTCTCTTCGAACTCACCTATCCAGTTTACCCCATGCTATTTCAAGGTCAGGAAATTGAGAAATTGTGTTCTTTGTTTTGACTCGAGGTAATTTTGATATAATTTACAAGATGTTTTTTAATCATTGTCTTCTTGAAAGGTGATTTTTCCAATTTTTCGTAATCAAATGTTAGAAAATTCCCTTGATTCCTTTGATTCCCTTGACCCGAATCAAATTTCCAACCCTTTTGGCAGTCTCCACTTGTTTCCTGAGGGTTTAATGGTGTAAACAAAATATAATGTTTCTGATACAAAATATTCATAATTTAGCAAAATATCTTGTGGACAGACAATTCCAGATTCGAACATTTTCTTGTAAAAGGACTCTGAGGGAAGGATTGAAAAATAATAGCAAACGCAGTGTAGTTACTGAAATGTCATCCTTTACTTAAAAATTTCCATGGAGTGTGATTCCAAACATTTTGCCTCTAATGTATAGATGTCATTTATGGCGCACAGATCATGAAGAATTGTCTAAACGATAAGATGTATTCGAGCGTTTTCTATGACCAATGATTAAAAATGGCTTCAAAAGAAGAAATTTTATCATTCTTAAAGATTATTCTGCATTAATCCTATAGATCTGAGCTTCAGAATCAGAAACAAAGAACTGTACCAAATGTTAAACCCGAAATCATTTGATAAATTACACCAACACCACCACTGCAACAACAGTAACTAATATTGATAGTATGTTTAACTAGAAGGGAAACTAATACTATAAACGAGATATGGTACCCACGTACCGAATTTTGAAATAAGCCCATTTCTCTTCAAGCAGTAAAAGACAGTTAGGGGATATCGATTTTCAAACTTTTAGCAATTCTTCCTCTGGGATCTATAATGAGGAAGGTGGTTTTAGAGAATCTAATACTCGCAGGACATATAGATGGAAATGAAGACAGGGGAAAGCAGCGTGAAACATATTTGATAGGTTTGAGCAAATGAACGGTGGAGCGGGGTTTGGGAGAAATACCAAGTGGAAAATATTAAGTGCTACACGGGGCAGGGGCATGATCGTCTACGTCCTGAAGGAACACGGCATATAAAAAAAGCTATCCCCTTCCGTCGAAATCTTTAGTTTAACCCCCATAAGAGTGTAAGCAGAGCGTCTTCATCGACATCGGAAGGTCACCTGGGATGTTGCTGGTCATTTACGTTAAAATTACCCTGACAAAATTTGTCAAACCACTTTTCGATCGTCCGAAGTGGCGGATCACGATCCATATAAACTTCCTGAATGTTTTTCTGTTTTTTTAATCGCAGTTTTGACGCTTACTAAGTAAAAGCATAAGATAGAAAGCTCTCACTTTCGAAAGAACGAAAACAGTTCATGGCCTATATTCCTTGTAAGGAGACAGAAGGCGATTATCATCTTTTAAAAAATATAGTCATATAGGTCACTTGACGGTCGATTAGTGACATCACTTGATACAGTGACTAGAGTAACTAGACATTTAATTTGTTTGTTTAGCCTAAACCGAGGTTTCGTACTGAAGCTAAATTTACCTCACCCAGCAAATGCTGGGGGAGGTAAATTTACAAAGTTTACAGTTCCATAGTGATGTTTCCTTTCGGGAATATGTATTTCGCAGATGCAGAAATAAACTCCGACTCGCAGTCCTCAATAAGAGAAAAACTCAAGAGTCGCGTTTCCTCTTTGTGGAATATGTCCTCGCCTGGGACATAGTTGATGAATCCAGCTCATTTGAATCTGGCATTTTAAACATGGCTTCCCCAAAAACACAGAAGAATCTCCATATTATATGTAAGATCCTTATTTTTTGTTTCTCTTTACACTCTACTCGCTGTGTAGTTATATCATATATAATTATTCTTGTTAGACACGTATATATATATATATATATATATATATATATATATATATATATATATATATAGTGTTGTGTATGTCTTAGTTGTATAAAAGTCACTCTGAAAACAAAGCATGTTTATAACTCCTTTTTCTTTCAGCCCTTCCGTTCTGTTCGTGAATTACGGTATTATTATATAACGGATATAATAATGCCTATAATGAAGAAAATATGAATAGGTGAATAAGTCTTTCTACTATAGGACTCTCTCGTTATGTATAAAAAGTATTTTAAGAAAAAGATTTCCTAAATTTTAAGCAACAGTAACGCTGATTGTTTTATCATTGAATACCAAACTTTTTTTTATGAAAACGAGTATTTTTATTATTACAATCATTCATAGGAATGTAGTGAAAATTTAAAGAATGCATCTTAAATTATTTGACTATATATAATCTAGATTTTATTTTCCACTCTACAAAAAGAAAACAAAAGGTTTGTTAGTAAACTCTCATCAATACTAGATAACATATAAGTGGCTTAAGAAGATTAATTTCCTGCAATTTTTTTTAAATGACTTTGATAAAATTCAACCAAGATCAACGTTAACTGTTTGGTTAGTGAATGCCGAATGTTTTGAAATAACTTTATCATTATTATTATTATTATTATCATCATATAAGCATGCAAAACATCTTCGAGAAGAATAGCATCTCAAAATGTCGGAAATTTTAAAATCTACACAATTATAAGTAACGCAATTATCTTTGTGAAAATAAGAAAATAATATAATAAGGACGTTTGCCCAAATCAGACAAGAATTTAACAAATCAAATTTTCAGACTCTCCATAAAGCGTTATGAGAAAGCTGTCTAACTTTCATTTTTTTTCTTTTCTATTTTTTTCTTTTTCTTTTTTTTACATATAAACATTAAACTGTTGCCATATCTGGTCTGGTGCTCCTGCTATTCATCTCGTCGTTCTCGACAAAATCCTAAAAAGGATCTGCAATGTAATCGGACCTAATTTGGCATCTCAATGTCGATCACATTCTCATCAGCATGAAGTGGCTTCCCTCTGTCTTTCCTACAAATATTTTTATGGCAAGAGTTCTAATGAGATTTTTTCCCTGATGAGAATTTGAGTGTACTACTAGATTTGAAATCGGAAAACCAAGTTCGAACTCCAGTTGAATTCCTTGCATTCACTTACGCACAAATACCCTTGGGAAATGTATTAATCCATCTCTTCCCTCCAGTTATGGGTTAAATAATAGGACAGACTGGGTTCTATAGCCTTGGCTGGCAACCAGTCTACCGCAGAAAGCAATGACAACCTACTGCGGGATAATCTTCTGCCCAGTCAGTCATGTCTCTTTTAAGACATGATCGTCCAAAGCGTGTATCATGTATTGCACTTAACTGACAAACTCACTAGATTGGCATCTTACCTTTGAAATAGTTAAATGCAACCGTCACTTCTACTCCAACAGTTTCTTTTCTCGCACTTCCCGCCTGTGGAACTTCTTTTCGTTTACTTGCTTCCTTGATAGCTGCAATTTCTAAAGATTTAAATGCAGCATCAATTGCCATCTTCAATCTTCTTAAATCCCATTCAGCTTTTATCTTTTCTTCAATAACTATAGCGAAGAAAACGGCGACTTACCTCGTCAAACCAAGCGACAGCGCATCGCGTTAATACTACGACGTAAAATGCGGCGAAAAAGAAAATTACATACCCAAAACAAGTCCACCGCAGGAGCCGCTATGGGAGTGTATGCAAATCTTTGGCGTCCTCTCTGTTTTGTCGGCCAATGGAAAAAATTGATCGGCCGATAAAAGCAGTGATTCTCGAAGTCAAGAGGAGGTTTAACTGGTTAGGTGGATAGCAGTTGGCGAGATTGGACCGGCGAGTTGAATTGTCAGCATTTTTCTTTTTCTAGCCCAAAATTCGAGCAATTTGCGAGAAAATATTTCCTACAATCATCCCCTGTACATAGTCTTTACTTTCAACGTAACTGGAGCAGATAGATCTATCTATCGCCCGGTTCACACTCCACCCACGTCTATTGAAAAGGTTAAGAGGCTCATCTCTTGTTCCCTGTTTAGGATGTGGTTTCCGGCTTTATCTTTTCCAATCTTTTCACTATTAAGTAGTAACAGTGAAAAGATTGGAAAAGATAAAGATTGCTCTGGGTGATACGATTAAAAAAAAACAAAAAAAATACAAAGGAGGATCTGTAACGTGGTTGATACTGACTTGGCAGACCGGCTGCAACCACTCTCTCACCGGCGTGATGTGGCTTCCCTGTGCCTCTTCTACAAGTACTTTCATGGCTCCTGCTCCGATGAGTTTAGATCACTGGTGCCGCCTAAGCACGAATTTACACGAGATACTAGATTGGCAACTAGGTCATACCCTTTTACAGTTAAACAAATAAGATGTAACCGTAAAATCTACTCCAACAGCTTCTTTTCTCGAGCTTTCCGCCTGTGGAACTCCCTTCCACAAGTCTGCTTTCCCGACGGCTACAATATCCAGGTGTTTAAATGTAGGGTCAATAGACACCTCCTATCACACTAACTCCCAATTATTCTCCGAACATTCTCATCTATCCAACCTTCATTCTCGGTATCCTTACCCGCCTATCACCCACCCTCTGACATTTCCTATATTTAATCATCCTTTCTCCACTCTATGTAGCCCCCTGCGCAGTAGTTGCAGTGACATGCCTTGCTCGGAGTGAAACGCTTATAAAAAAAAAAAAAGAAAAAAAGCATCTGCGCATTAGTAACAGCCCAGTCTTGCTTGTGGGGAAATTATTAAAGAAATAATATATTGCCATGGTAATGATAATATTAGCCGTTTCTTTATAAGGAAACATTAATTAAACGAGCAACTTGTACTATTTTCGGTTGAAATTTGTTGAATCTTTCTCTTAAAATCAATTTTTCATAAAAATAGCTTTTTAAGTTATCAGCAAAAGATACAACCCAAAATGCCAAATACAGGTGGAGGATAACAGAATCAAACAAGTCCAAGAATTTAAGTACCTAGGAAGTGTTCTAACAGGAGATGGAAAGTGCAACACGGAAATCCGAAGGCGAATTGGCATGGCAAAGGACGCGTTCCAGAAGATGAGCAAAATACTAACACACAGGAAAATCTCAATGTAAACGAAGAAAAGAGTTCTAGACTGCTACGTGATGTCAGTTCTTCAATACGGCTGTGAATGCTGGACAATATCATCGAAAATGAGGACAAAACTGGAAGCGGCCGAAATGTGGTTCTACAGAAGGATGTTACGGATATCGTGGACTGAGCATACAAGCAACGACGAGGTGTTAGAAAGAATGGCAACAAAAAGGAAATTGATGTTGAGCATCAGGAAGAGACAACTGAAGTTCCTGGGACATGCAATGAGGAAGGAGAGCCTGGAGAACCTGATACTGACTGGACAGATAGAAGGAAGGAGAGACAGAGGAAGGCAGCGGATAACATATTTGCAGGGACTGATCAGGTGGATGACGGAACGGGGGTTGCCAGGAGCAACAGGAGCAAACATACTAAGAGCCACAAGGGATAGGAGACGTGGACAGCCATGATCGCCTACGTCCTGCAGGGACAGGGCACATAGAAGAAGAAGAAGCCGTTATCGCTTTTTTGCTTTTTTTTTCATTAGTAACAGAGCTTTCCTTCGTAACCTTTCATTTGAATGTGAAACATCAAGATCTTAGTCATGGAATTATTTTCTCTTCGAGTTTTGTGTGCTGTCACTTTTAGTTGTTGCTACTGAAGAAAATCCTCATGTGATGTGGTTTCTATCATCTGGTACAGTCCTTTGGGATTCACAAGGTTCGAAGAAGTGTGGTCTTCACAAAAATCTCGAGGCTTCAATCGCTCGAAGCCGTTTTTAACCATTGATCTTAGAAAGTAGTTGTATGCAGTTGAGAGTTTTGATATTTCTGAACGGGTTTGGCAACATGCTTGACGTCCATATGAACGTCTTGATCCTATGAGACTCTATAAAAACATGCTTCGAGGTTAAAGATTAGAGTGAAATTGGAAAATAAATAATGGCAACAAAGATTTCAGTTACTATCATCGCTGGGAAATAGGGCAAGAAAATATTTGTTAAATTTTGGCCATCAAAATTGAAATTACAAAGATAGGGCAATAAAGCCACTAAGACGCAACGCGTTATTGGATGTGAAAGAATATGAGAAAAGGAAAACACTATTAAATATGAAGAACAATAAAAGAAGACGAATTACACTGGTCAACACAATTTTTTGAACCAAGAAACAAAACACGTTTTTTAGTTAATTTTATATGCAGATTCCGAAAATGATCTTAGATTTTCATGCTTAGCCACAGTTTTTACTGCAATTGCTCATTTTTGAAAAAAATATCAATTTACGATCAAGGTAGGCTGAGCAATTTATGTCAGCCACTTGAAGTAAACTTTTTTACACGAGAAAAAATGTTTTTGTGTCAAAAGTTTTAAAAAGGAAGTACCGAATGTTTTTAATTCATCGCCACAATTTGAATTAACTGATAAACTTTATCAGTGATACGCTAACATGTATATTAAGGTTGATTTTTACATAGCCATCGAGATCAATTTCTTGGTGACTGTGGCAATGTGAGTGATGAGGAAACAGAACGATTCCATCAGGATATCAAAACAATGGAAAAGCGCTACCAGGAATGGTAGGACAAATAGTGGATACTGCTGGTGTACCAAAAGAGACTTAAATAACATTAAACATGACAGACAATCAAGAAAGAGAAATTTTTCCCCATAGTTTTTTTATGTTCACAAAGGCATTATATCTGCTGTTAGTTTATTAAGTAATTTGCTGAAAATACTTAGGGTCTAATTGTTTTTTTTTTTTAATCATCTCACCCCAAGCAAGGCATTCCACTGCCACTATTGCGCATGGGGCTACATAGGGGAAGGTAAAGAGAAGGAGTGGTTAGACATAGGGAATGTCAGGAGGAAGGTGACAGATGAGTAAGGATACCGAGGATGAGGGTTGGGAAGAGTGTTTGATAGAATGGGAGCAGGTTAGTGTGTTAGGAGGTGTCTATTGACCTTACATTTAAACTCCTGGAGATTGTAGCCGTCGGGGAAGCAATCGTTTGGAAGAGAATTCCACAGTCGGGAAGTGCGAGGAAAGAAACTGTTGGAGTAGAAGTTATGGCTGCATTTTATCGGTTTCACTGTAAAAGGGTGGGATCTAGTTGCTAATCTAGTATCTCGTTCAAATTCGTATTTAGGGGGCACTAGTGATCTAAGTTCATCGGAGCAGAAGCCGTGAAAGTATTTATAGAAGAGACACAGGGAAGCCACGTCGAGCCGGTGGGAGAGAGACTGCAGGCGGTCTGCCAAGTCGGTATCTATCACATTACAGACCCTCATCTGAACCTTATCGAGAAGCCCGATAATTTTCATAATTATTTCACCCTAAGCAAGGACCGCCAATGGTACGCAGGGGGTTACAGTGAGAGAAAAAACAAGATACAGAGAATGCCGAGTAAACGATTAGAGGTAGATTGGATTTGGGAAGGTGAATAGGATTTAGGGTTAGTAAATGTCAACTGACGTTGTGTTCAAACTTTTGGAGAGTGTAGCTATCAAGACAACAGAAAGGAAGTTTCATAGACAGGAAGTGCGAGAAAAAAGCTGATAAAGTAGAAGCGTCGGTTTCAATTGACTGTTTTGACGGTAAAATAGTGGGACCTAGATGCCAATCTAGTAACACGAGTAAATATATATGGTCGGAGCACCAGGGAAAGAAGCTTGTCAGGGCAGAAGCCGTAAACAAAAATTAGAGTAATTTTTAGCAACAGTTTTGCAGTTATTTTTGTTACCATAACTCACACCCCAGAAGATGATCTCGGAAGGAGATTGAAAGTACTTGGGCACCTTGAGAAATGAATGATAATAACATCTGTCAACGTTACAGCTCATTTCTGACATCTTTCAATTACAATACGCTAAAGATTATCCGTGAGTATGAACGGATTTTATTAAAAATCTGCAGACACAAAAGATTTTCTGCCGAAATACAAAAATTATATATATATATATATATATATATATATAATGGTAGATACATAGAAACGAACAGACGATACCAGAGAATGAGCTAGCGAGCAAGATGGATAGATAGAAAAGGACTTTTGCTTTTGAAAAGTTAAGGTCAAGAAGCCATTTATTTCTCCAGTTACCAACAGATTGTAGGTCATTTTTTGTTTAGTTTTTTTTTTTTTTTTTTTTGTTCACATCCCAGTTCCATCGTCTCGAAACTATCCTACTTACTATTAAGACAGGAGGAAAAAGATCAGCAAAAGGAGGAGCTCAAAATGCCAAATACAGGTCGGGGATACTAAAATCAAGCAGGTAGAAAATGTTAAATTCCTGGGAAGTGTTTTAACAGAACACGGAAACTGCGACACTGAGATCCGAAGGCGAATTGGTATGGCGAAGGACGCATTCCAGAAGTTGAGTAGAGTATTAAGAGACAGGAAATTTCACTAGAAACAAAGAAGAGAGTACTGGATTGCCATGTGATGTCAGTTCTTCAATATGGCAGTGAATGCTGGATAATGTCATCGAAGGAAAAACAAAGATGAAGGAAAAACTTGTGGCAACTGAAATGTGGTTCTACAGAAGGATGCTGTGGATATCATGGATCGAGCATGTGAGCAATGATGAGTTTTTGGAAAGGATGGAAACGAAAAGGAAATTAATACTGAGTACCAGGAAGAGACAGCTGAAGTTTCTGGGACATGTAATGATGAGGGAGGGCTTGGAGAACCTGATACTAACAGGCCAGATAGAGGGGAGAAGAGACAGGGGAAAACAGCGTGTAACGTAGTTGACTGGCCTGTGCGGCTGGATGGCGGAACGACGGTTACGCGGTGTAACAGGGGAAAGCGTGCTGAGAGCCACTAGGAATAGGGATACGTGGAAAGCCATGATCGCCTACGTCCTGAAGAGACAAGGCACATAGAAGGTGAAGAAGAAGAATTAGTTGCGGCATCAGCATTGATAGCAAGTTAAGAACTGTTGTTATCAAAATCGAAATAATATTACATAACTTGAGAAAGAAATAAAAAGCAATATTTGTAGACATTCTGGCAAAATGTAAGTAAGCAAGATGTTATTTAAAAAATCGATAATTCTCAGATGTAAACTAATCACGATTCACTAAATTATTTCTCAGTGTTAGTTATAACTTTATTGCGCTGATGTCTTCCTTTTGTCGATATGTTCACGGGCTTTTGGAACAGTACGTTTGGGCGAATTTATTCTTCAGCCTTCCCAGGTCTATGGAAATTGAATAGATTAAATCCCCATCATTGAAGGATTTATAAGAATTAATGTCCTTATCTCTCTTGCTTGGGTAATTACATTTCGGCCAATTCATTTTACGGCTTTCTCAGATCTATGGAAATTGAAGAGATGAAACACCATGATTCTACGTATTATAAGAACTAATATCCACATCGTTGTTGTTTAGATAATTATGCATCGGTCAATTCATGTAATAATATACCTTGATATACGAAGACTGAAGAGATGAAAATTGATAAGGTTCTCTGAACTATAATGACAAATATCCTCACCTTTGTTGTTTAGATAATTATTTTTTCCCCAGATTTACTTAGATTAAATATATGTATTCAGTCAGTTAAGAGCCATACGTGAAACACGCTCGGGCAATCATGTCTCGAAAGAGAAATGACTGACTGGCCAGAAGATTATTCCGCAGTAGGTTGCCATTGCTTTCTGCGGTAGACTGGTTGCCAGCCAAGGCTATATAACCCAATCTATCCTGTTATTTAACCCATAACTGGAAGGAAGAGACGGATTAATACTTTTCCCAATTACTGTCATTAAATTAATTTTGAAAACTACTGCTATCATTTTTGTTATTCATATAATTTCTTTATGTTCAATTCACTCTACAGCAGGGCCAAGTGTTGTAAGCTTGGATGTGCGAGTGGTGTAATGGATAACGTTTCAGAATTGGAAATAGAAGAGTCGAGTTCCAATCGCAGTCGAGATCGTTATATTCATTTACGTGTAAATGCGCTTGATCAGGATATCTCTCCACCACTTCTCACCTCACCAGTTATGGGTTAATAAGTAGAGCTTTTATCAGTAAATCAATAATATCTATTCCATAATTCATACACTCTAAAATATTTCATGGCTTTAAATAAACGGTAAAAAACCAAATTAATCATTCTACGTTTGGTGCAGACCTATAACGACTGAGAAGGTGAAATATTTGCCATTAATCAATTAATGCAGTTAGGTGCCATACGTGATACACGCTTTGGGCGATCATGTCTCGAAAGAGACATGACTGACTGGACAGAAGATTATCCCGCAGTAGTTTGGCATTGCTTTCTACGATAGACTGGTTGCCGACTAAGGCTATGGAACCCAATCTGTCCAATTATTTAACACATAACTGGAGGGAAGAGACAGATTAATACCTTTCACAAGGGTATTTGTGCGTAAATGAATCATTTAATTACACGTTCGATTATGGTCACCTTATGGTTTCGATAATTACGTATTTTTTCTCAGGATTGAAGATTTAGGAAATGAAAAATTTTATCTATCTTGAGAGATCATAACAACTAGTATCCTCATCTTTATTGTTTCAATCATTATATTTATTACAATTCAGTTTGCGATATTTCCAGAATTGCTTATTTTGATAACAAAAAGTATGATTATTGGATTTAATTAGAAAAAAAAACGATTATCAGCATCTTTGTTGTTTCGATATTTTCGATTTTCCAAGAATTGCTTCGCTGAAGGGACATCATATTGCCCTTACTCAATTAATAATAAAGACGAGTATCTTTATCTTTGTTGTTTGGATAATTAGGTTTATAACAGATTTGACTCAGTTGAAGAGATAGTTTACTGTCCTTGTCTAATTAATTATAAAGACTAATTTCTTTTTATGTTGTTGGTTTTGATCATTATATATATATATATATATATATATATGTTGCCCGATCTCACCGACTGCCTTCGAAGGGCTTCGTTCTTCTTAGTGCGGTTTGTTTTTCACGAGGAAATAGTGTCATTAATCCACAATTAAAATCCTTCGTAATCTTTCTCGCTTCATTCACTATATTATGGCTGATGTATTATGTCGCATTCCCCGCGTGTAGCTCCCTTGTGGCAGTTTCAAGATGGCTTTAACGTAATTAGTACAATCACGCTCGATTTCTGTGCTAATCAACACCATTTTAATTAATTCGCAAATGCGATCGGAAATGGTTTATAACACATTCCGCATCCTTTTCTTTCTGCACGTTTTGAAACAGCAAAGAAAATTCCGCTGTTAGAAGATCGTCGAATATTCTTTTTCTTTTATATGCTGTGTCCCTACATGATCGAGGCGATCATGGCCCTCTACTGCCTCCTATCTTTTGTAACGTTTAACACCTTTTCTCTTGGCATTTCCCTCAAGCCCTGCACTTGCTCAAGCCCATCAAGTATGTCATGCGTTGCATTCTCCTATTTCTTTTTCCCTCTATCCGTCATGTGTGCATAATATTTTTCAAGCCTTCCTTCCTCACTAGGTGTCCCAAAAATTTCAACTTCCTTTTCCTGTTGTTAAGTATAATTTTTCTTTTCCTTTCCTTCCTTTTCAAAAACTCGTCGTTGCTCACATATTCAGTCAATGTTATCCCAGCATCCTTCTGTATAACCACATTCCTGTTGCTTCGAGTTTCTCCTTCATATTTGAGGACATTGTCCAGCATTCGCTGCCATATAAGAGGAAAGATATCACATAGCAGTCCAGTATTCTTTATTTGGTTTCCACTGAAATTCTTCTGTCTCTCAACACTGTTCTTAACTTTCAGAATGCGTCCTTGGTCATGCCAATATCCCTTTGTCAAATCGGGGTGCCGAGTTCGAATTCCAGTTGAATTCCTTGCAAACACTTACGCACAAATACCCTTGGGAAAGGTATTAATCCATCTCTTTCCTCCAGTTATGGTTTAAATAATAGGACAGATTGGGTTCTATAGCCTTGGCTGGCAACCAGTCTACCGCAGAAAGCAATGACAACCTACTGCGGTATAATCTTCTGCCCAGTCAGTCATGTCTCTTTTAAGACATGATCGCCCAAAGCGTGTATCACGTATGGCACTTATTTGAGTGATCTCAGTGTCGCACTTTCCATCCTCTGTTAGAACTTTTCCGAGATATTGAAATTTCTGCACCTGCTTGATTCTTGTATCACCGACCAGCAATTATACATATTACACTCTTGCATTGGCAACAAAGATGAGGCCAATAGTCCGAATAATGTAAATCAGTCTGTTAAGTGTCATACGTGATACACGCTTTGGGCGATCATGTCTCGAAAGTGATATGACTTTCTCGAAAGTGATATTACTTTCTGCGGTAGACTGGTTGCCAGCCAAGGCTTTAGAACCCAATCTGTCCATTTATTTAACCCATAACTGGAGAGAAGAGATGGATTAATAACTTTCCCAACGATATTTCCGCGTAAGTGAATGTAAGGAACTCAACTGGAATTCGAACTTGGCTTTCCGAGTTGTCGTTTCGAGCCGATATCCACTGCACATCTATATAATGTAAATAGTGTGACCAGAAGAAATATTATTGTCATTATTCGATTTATCTTAAAGACGTGTATCTTCATGCTTTTTGTTTGGATAAAAAGGTCGAGCTGAAGAGATAGACTATTGTCCTCGCTCAATTAATTGTGAAAACTAGTATCTTTATTTTTATTGTTTTGATCATTATATTTTTTTCCGATCTATTGAACTGCATTCCAAGGACGACCTCTTTTTTTTTCCTGGAGGAAACACTGTTATTAATCCATAATTAAAATTTTTCGTAATCTTTCTCGCTTCATTCGCTAAATTATGGCCGCCATATTCTCTCGCGTAACCCTCTTGTGGCAGTTTCAAGATGGTTTTAACATAATTAATACAATCACACTCGGTTTTTGTGCTAATCAACACCATTTTAATTAATTCGCAAATGCGAGCAGAAATGGTTTCTAACACATTTCTGCATTCTTTTCTTTCTGCACGTTTTGAGACAGCAAAGAAAATTCGAAGATCGTTGAATATTCTTTTTATTGATGTACCTTTCAGAACGTAGGTGATCATGGCCCTCCAAATTCCCCTATCTTGTTTAGATCTTAACACATTTCATCTTAGGCATTTCTTTTAAACCCTATTCCATCATCCACTTGTTCAAGCCCATCAAATATGACATGCGTTGCTTTCCCCTATCTTTCTTTCATTTTATCCGCCCTGTGATTATCAGATTCTCCAAGCCTGGCTTCCTCATTAGGTGTCTCAAAAACTTCAACTGTCTCTTCCTTATGTAAAATATAACTTTCTTTTTCGTTTGCTTCTTCTCCAAAACTTTGTCTTTGCTCACATGTTCAGTCCATAATATCCTTAACATTCTTCTGTAAATCCACATCTCTGTTAATTTGGGTCTTCCGATCATCTTTGAACGGGTTGTTCAACATTCGCTGCCATATAGAAGGACAGATATCACATAATTATCCAGAACTTTTTACTTTGTTTCCAGTGAAATTCTCCTGTCTTTCAAAACTCTGCTTAGCTTTTAAAATACAAACTTGGCCAGGCACATACTTCTTCATATCTCAGTGTAGTACTTTCATCCTCTGTTTGAACTCTTACCTGATATTGAAATTTCTGAACCTACTTGATTTTACTATCACCGACCAGCAATTAGCATATTACTTTCTTTTACTGCTCGTGTCGGTACACTGGAAAATTATCGAGCGATTGCCCAATGACTACTAGGTGCACCTAGAGTAATTAGAAAAAATATGGTTGTCATTATTCAATTTATTGTAAAGATGTGTATCTTTTTGTAGTTTTGATAATTTGATTTACTCATAGAATTGCCTAAATTGAAGAAATTGTCATTGTTCAATTAATCATAAAGGCTAGTATCTTTATTCTTGTTGTTTTGATCATTATGTTTTTGTCCATTCTATTGTACTGCCTTCCAAGGATCAGTCAGTCAGTTAAGTGCTATACGTGATACATGCTTGGGCGATCATGTCTCAAAAGAGACATGACTTACGAGGCAGAAGATTTTCACGCAGTAGATTGCCCCTTTCTAAGGGGTATTTGAACGTAATTGAATGTAGCGAATTCAACTGGATTTCGAACACGGGCTGTTATCCAAAGCCTACGAGATACACACGGGAGTTAGTAGTGTTAATCAAACGAACTGTAGCTGTCCGTATTTTTTTTTTTTTGACATATCTTCCTATCCAAGTTCTACCAAGCTTTAACCTAAGAATTTTCTTTCCTTATTATGTGCCATAGTATTTCTCTCATTATCTCTCTCTCTCTCTCTCTCTCTCTATATATATATATATATATATATATATATATATATACTCGTATTTAAGTAGATATTCTGTTTTTTAATTAAACAGTATTATACATTTATATCTACTGGCCTGATTATTTACGATAAATTTTTATTGCGAAAATATGTGTCATTCGGCAGGATTCGAACCTGCGACCATTATCTACATAGGGGAAGCTACAATTTGATCTAGCAACGTCTTAGACCGCTCGACCACGAAAGACCTCCAGTCCAAACGAGGTTTTAATCAGCCCTATATAACACAATTTTCGATTCATCGCAACAACCATATCTGCTCTGAAATGTATCGTAATATCAACAAATGTAAACATATTACGGAAATTAACGAATTTTAACGAAACTTGGTTATAAACAATCGACAATTTGAAATGAATTGTTTGAACATTATTTTTTATCGATACTCTTATTTAAGTAGATATTCTGTTTTTTAATTAAACAGTATTATATATTTATATCTACTGGCCTGATTATTTACGATAAATATTTATTATGAAAATGTGTGTCATTCGGCAGGATTCGAACCTGCTAATACACACACACACACACACACACACACACACACACACACACACACACACATATATATATATATATATATATATATATATATATATATATTATTAATAATAACGTGCAAACTACAAACAACTAAAAAATTATTAGACAGATTTTAGTCGATAACACAATAATACTCACACGTACACACAGTAAAAAGAACTGGAAGTCATCTACACTAAATGAAAGCAACCTACACTTTCACGTTTCAAACTGGTCACAACACATTATATTGCATTTAGGCATATAGTTCTGTTAACATTTCAGTCTCTCAAGCGGTGTGACATCGTAGAACCGCATTACAAGTTTACGACCTGCGTCCGCTATTCGGTGACTGTTATCGTTGCATAGCAATTTTTTATATCAACGCAAGATAATATCATTTTTGATGGTGGATTTCTTTACGTTAACGTCCCTGTAACCACTCTGAAGATGGTTCATGTGATCTGAAAGCTTAGAACCAGCATAATACAAAAATATCCAAATGTTGAACAATTTTTGTGTTGATTTTCACCTGAAATTAAAGCCAAAATAAGATGATAAGAATGTTTAATGATTAAACATAATAGACATTCATTGTTTGTTATATTTAACAAGATAGATAGATAGATAGATAGATAGATAGATAGATAGATAGATAGATAGATAGAAACAGAGCGGGATAGATAGATAGATAGATAGATAGAAACAGAGTGGGATAGATAGATAGATAGATAGATAGATAGATAGATAGATAGATATTCTAACAAAAAACAAATGCTTAATAAACGAAGCATTTCGCGGAAAGTCTGTTGGTCTTGGTCAATAATGAGCTTGTTCATTGTTTATTACAATACTTATTGTATATATCCCACTCAGTCTCATTATATATATATATATATTAAGTGAAAGAACATATACATTAAAAACCTACTGTTTATTTGCTTTTATAAAGAGTGCTCGATACAGGGTAGAGCGTAATATTATAATTTTGTTATTACAATGGATTATAAAAGTATAATATCTCTACATAATATTTTTTTTGTTTTAGAACAAAACTGTTCTTCTTCAGGTGATGTGTTCAAATATTGTAGAGCATTGTTCTGAAACATGAAAATTTTTGTGTATTGATATTATGCTTTTATAAACCATTGTGATAACAAAATTACAATTGATATATATATATATATATATATATATATATATATATATTACAAAAAGTTACAAAGGTTAACGAAATGCATTAACAACCAACATGGCTGTTTAATTTATATATATACATATATATATATATATATATATATATATATATATATATGTATATAATTTTTGTTTAAATAATATATATATATATATTATAATATATATATCTTATAATATATATATAAATTAATAGTTGTTTAATTTATATATATATATATACATATATATATATATATATATATAGAGAGAGAGAGAGAGAGAGAGAGAGAGAGAGAGTTGCTCTCAATTTCTTTTGATTTGACTGAGAAAACTGACTTTCGGAATTAACGCGTCGTTTAGAAGCTTTCCCACTTTGTTAAAATATCTACACACACACACACACACACACACACACACACACACACACACACACACACACACACACGTATATATATATATATATATATAAATTGTAAATTCAAATTCTACTCCAGTAGCTTTTTTTCTCGCACTTCCTGCTGTGGAATTTCCTTCCGCATATATGCCTTCCCGACAGCTATAATCTCCAAGAATTTAAATGTAAAGTCAATAGTCATCTCCTGTCTCACTAAATTATATCCTCTCTCTCATGATTTTTTCTTCGTCCACCCCACTCTCATCAGCATTCTCTTTCTTCTCCTACTCTCTCCCTGACACCCTCTGCAACCTCTCACTACTACTACATAATATTCCTCCAATGTAACTCCCTGCGCAACAGTGGAAGTAAAATGCCTTGCTTGGGGCCACACGATTATAAAAATCTATTTATATATATATATATATATATATATATATATATATATATAGGTTATGCATCAGAATTCTTTCTCTTAAATAAAAAATACAACCATTGATGCTTCCTTTAATATCTGTGACAACGGAAACCCACTTGCGTGTTTGTCATGACTTTCTTGTTTTTGCTCTTGTTCTTCTCTTTGCCACGTCTCTTTAGGGTATTGGTGATCATGGCTCTCCACGATTGCCCATCTTTTTTAGCTCATAATAAATTTCCTATTTTTGCTGTCTCCCCTATACCTTGTTACAACGATCTTTTATACAATATCGTTAGGTAGGTGACGCTGTATTTTTATCATCAGTATGCTAATGCAGTATCAGCGTGTCAAATTTTCTAAGCCGCCTTGCCTTACTATGTACCTAAAAAATCTCAACTCCATCTTTTGATCATATCGATTTGTTTTCATTATCAATAAAGCTTCGACTTTGTTCAGTCTGTGGCATTCTCAGAGATAGAACCACATTTCTTTTGGTTCAAACCGCTTCTTCATCCATGAAGGGATTATCCATGAAGGGATTATCCATGAAGGGATTATCTAGCATTCACTGCCATGTATGACCAATATTACATAAAAGTTAAGTAATCATTTTTTTTGTTGTTGTTGTTGCTTCTGATGACATTTTATGTTTTCTTAATTCTTTGCTTAGTGTTTGGAAAGCATCTTCCGCCATTCCAATGCGCTTTCGGATTCCGGGGTCGTATTTTCTTTCCTGTATTAAAACCTTTCCCAGATCTTTAAAGTTAGCTTAAAAGGCAGAAATATGGGACTTCGTGAAGGTCAAAGTCTCATTAGTG